>JAOXJK010000062.1:1207393-1246015 GCA_025774025.1 Xenus cinereus
GGGGACACTCCCTGGGTCCTCTTCATGGGGTCCTTCCCTGGGTCCTCTTCTTGGGGTCCCTCCCTGGCCCCTCTTCTTGGGGTCACTCCCTGGGTCCTCTTCTTGGGGTCCCTCCTTGGGTCCTCTTCTTGGGGTCCTTCCCTGGGTCCTCTTCTTGGGGTCCCTCCTTGGGTCCTCTTCTTGGGGTCCCTCCCTGGGTCCTCTTCTTGGGGTCCCTCCCTGGGTCCTCTTCTTGGGGTGCCTCCTGGGTCCCATCCCCAGGCAACTGTCCCTGAGGGTCCCTCCCGGGGGAGTACCCTCCCTAGGGGCCCCTCGTTGGGGTCCCTCCCTGGGTCCCCTCCCTGGGGGTCTCCCCCTGAGGGTCCCCTCTTCAGAAGGCGAAGGTGGCATTCTCCGATGGCAGCTCTTGTCTTTGCTTCCCACAAATGGTTCAACTCGAGCCGAGAGCAGCTTCCACCCCTACTGCCACCCCCGGCACAAGGTTTCGATATTCTGAAGAGATGAATTTTGTTGGGCTTGGCATTGTTATTTTTTTCCACAACATGGAGAATTCTGGATTTCCCATGAAATGCCAGCAGAAAAAAAACATACTGCAATTCACGGATTATATGAATTTTAGAGAGGATTTTGACCGTAGACGTCAGAAGAGTCCTCTCTGCCTTCCAGCACTATTTCCTGTGATGATAACGTTGCTACCACGGTGTGGCCAGCTGGGGAACCACACTCCTTGAAAACCCCCAAGTCCTTCTTTATTGTTTTATGCTTTTTAAATAATTGAATAATTGCTTTTTAAATAACTAAAGGAAGAAGAAAACATAGGACAGTCCCACAAGTAATTGAGTGCCGTCAGTCAGAGCGGACTCTGCTGTGGTAGACCCCTGCCCCAGCTCTGCTGACACCTTCCTCCTCACAGGAATGAATCCTGCATCCCTCCACGTCAGAGCTCCTGGAGCAACTCTGGATGCTTCTTCTGGACAGAGGAAGGCAAGAGTCTTGGTCCAGAGACTCTCCCAAGCTCTGGACCTGTTGCCAGGGGGGGCGAAGTTTTGCAAGGAGGCTGGTGTTCCAAAAATGAATGACTGAGACAAACCATCCACAGGAATGTGTCTTGGATGGGATGGAAAGGAGCAAGGTTGCTTGGCAGCTGGGATGTGCAGGCCAAACATGTGCAGCTGGTACAAGGACCAGAGTAAAGCCCCGCTGCCGCCTCTTTGGGAAAACAGGGTGACCAGGCTGGGCTGCAAGGGCAAGCCAAAGTTTTCTGCCTTACACCAACATCTTCTTAGCACCCTATTTCCCCCTCATCCCTGCATAAATCTAAGGGAACTCTCTGACTTTAGACACTTTCCTTTCCATGCAGCCATCTCATCTCTGCGCCTTCCCATCTTGGGTTACAGGAACCCTGTAAGCGTTTATGCAGAGCTGAGTAGGAGACACAGAGCCTTCTGTGTCAGACGCTGAGGCCAAGCTCCCACTTCCCAGGCGGGAATTGAAACACTGGCTCAGTGGGAGAGCCACCAGTGCCAGCCCACCTGAGTCAAGCCAAGCAGGCGGATGGAGAGGAAGGGAGACAGAAATCTTCAGCTGTGGAAATGTGAGTATTTAGAGGAAAGAGGAATGACAGGTTCTTTGTATTCATAGAGGTTAGTGTAGAAACGAGGGGCTTCAACTGCAGCAAAAGGGGTGTCAGACATCAGGAAAAATGTCACAACAAAGTAGTGTAGCAGCAGCAGGACAGATCTTCCAAGAATGTCATGAAGTCTCCATTGATGGTGATTTATAAAAGTAGGATTCATACCCAGGGGTAAGAGCTTTCCCTGCCTTGGGAAAGCTCCCAAGGTTCATGCAGCCCTACTTTTATGGCTGGGATTTGAGACTTGCGCTACGTTTGCAAAATAAAAGCTTGAACTTGAAACTGGCCGTCAAAAGCCTGGCATCCTGTCTCCTGCTGGGACACAGAGTATGGGTTGTAGTTAGGGTTCCCCTCCGCTGACTGCAGTCACGTCTGTGTTGTACCTGGAAACCTCAATCAGGTTCTCATCGGGGTCTCGGAAGTAGACGGATGTTATTGGACCCATGGCACCAGTTCTGGCCACAGGACCTTCTTCAATGATCACCCCACAGGCCTGGGAAGATATAGTAGGGCAGGGTTTTAATGCTTAGGGTAGTCTCATCAGGGCGATGTGCATTCTTCCCCCCTCGCTTTGAGAACATGAGCTGTTAGATGAGGCAATTCTGACATTCCCCAAGGTACAGACCCTAAAAATGTCTCTTGGGAGGCTCTGGCTTCATGCTTCCTGGGGTCACTGTCCTGTGCACACTCTACACCTTCCTCACCTTCAGATGATCCAGCAGCTGGTCCAGGGGCACCTGTGTGATAAGGCAGATATCTGCAGAGCCAGGGACCGGGCACCGAGCCTTGGGTTCAAACTCCTTCCCAGCTTCATGCAGGTTAAACTTCTGGTTGCCAAAAATGTAAAGCTTTGCGGTTGCCCTGTCCCCAAAGAAAAGAATCAAAGTGCAATGAGACCTACTGGGCTGGAAGCCTTTGGTCCTAGAAATTATTTTTCAAATAACCTTGCTTTTTTTTCTTTTTTTTCTTTTTTTTTTTTGGCATTTTGACTCCTTCTGCAGCATGATTTGGACTTCCCTCTGATTCAGCTTGGGTCTGTTGAAGCTCAGAGCTTCATGGGCTGCAGCTTGTGCTGGTCCTCCCATCCCCACTCCAAGGAGGTGTCCCAGAGACCCTACCAGAGATCCACAAGGACCAGCCGTTGGCCCAGAACTGCAGTTCCAGCTTCCCTAGACCTGAGGTGAGCTTGTCCCCCACGTTACCTTGAAAGTCACTACCTCCATGCCCAGGACTTTGGAATAAAAGGCCACAGTGTCCTCAATGCTCTTCACAGTCAATACAAGGTGGTCCAGGCGCTGGATGAAACATGGGGGTGGATTCATACGCTCCTCCTTCCAGGACATCTCAGGGCTGGGAACTAGCATACAGAACCACAGAAGATGAGGGTTAAGAGCATCCAGCTGCTAAGGCAAACAGTCCAGGCACCTGTGAATGGAGATCAATCAGGTTTTCTTTTGGCCTGCAGGTGGCACAAGTATAGAAGCAATAAATTCTCCTCCCTGGAAGGGCCTCAGACCCCTGCTTTGCTCTGGTGGGACCCGAGCACGTCAGAGACCCTGCCTGGGGCCAGATCTGGAGGGCCATCTGGGCGACCTTGCTGAGGGCTGATGTCACCAAAATGCTGAGCTCCCAATGCACAAAAACCTGTGTCTGATGGACCATGTGTTTGACCTTTCCTTCCAACTCCCTCTGGTATCCTCCCAACCTTCTTGATGTCTGGGTGTGGACATTCATCCAGGTGGAGCAAAGACAGAGAGTGAAGACAAGCTGGGCACTCGCGGTGTAGTAGGAAATGTCTCTGGAATATTCCCAGGAGAAGGGGAAACCTGGCTATGGAAACGAGGAGGGCTGTGACAAGCCCGTTAGTGACAAATGGACTCGTTTCCTTCAAATCAGTAACAGCTCTCTACTTAGATACCTTTACTTCTCACTCTTAAAAGGCCCCAAATCATGATCCAAATGACAATTCTCTCTTCTGAGGCCCTCAACAGTTTCTCCACTGACACCCCTGTGCAAGGGAAGCCCAACACTCCTGCTGCCTCTCAGAAAAAAAACCCCAACAAAACAGGTGGAAAATAAACCCTCTCAAAACCAGTACAGGACAAAGTGTCACAAATCAGTAAAACAACCCACAAGACCTTTTTGCCTTATCATTTGCCTTCAAACTACTGGACAACATCAGCAGGCAGAAGGGAAGGCTGATGTCAGAGGTTAAGGAGATGCAGCATAAAGGCATGGGGGACTCCACAGCCTGGGTTCACAGTGGTTCTTGGTGTTTGCTCTCATGTTGGGTTCATACCCTCTGGCATTGCCATCCATTTTCTGAAGGGGGCCTATAGGAAAGCTGGAGAAGGACTTTTTACAAGGGTATGTAGTGATAGGATTGAGGGTTAATGCGTTCAAACGGGAAGAGGGGAGATTGACATGAGATCTGGGGAAGAACTTCTTTGGTGTGAGGGTGGTGAGAGCCTGGCCCAGGTTGCCCAGAGAAGCTGTGGCTGCCCCATCCCTGGAGGGGTTCAAGGCCAGGTTGGAGGGGCTTTGAGTGGGAGGTATCCCTGCCCAGGGCAGGAGGATTGGAACAAGATATTCTTTAAGGTCCCTTCCAACCCAAACCATTCTATGATTCTGCAGTGGAGTGCATGGGAAACAGCTGGCAAGGAGAGATCTCAAAGTCCCCCTGACACAGAAGCAAGATCAGCGTAAAACCTGGACTGTGCCCAGTGATTGCATCAGTTACGGGGGGGAAGCCATTAACAGAGGCAACGGCTCTGTTCCTCCTTGTTGCATATGCCATTCGGTGTGGGACAACCTCACCTCAGAGCAACCCGGGTTCAGTTCCTCTGCAAAGTTCCTTCCCACCCAGGAAAACTTCCTGGGTGCTCCCAAGTTGCAGGACCCTCATGTCACAGCCTGCAGGTGCCACCTCCTGCCTCGCCAATGCAACTCTCCCCTCCCACCTGAGCCCCTCAGTGAGTAACTGCAAGGAAATCAGATGGCAAAAATAGGCTGAGTACCTGCGAAAGAGGACAAAGAGCTGGGCAAGGCGGTGCGGGATGGTTCCCTATGGCTGTCCTCTTCCTGCTGCCCGGAGCTGAGCTGTGGAGCAGCAACGTCACGGGAGAATGGGGTGGGAAAAGCAATGAGATTAGAAACAGGAGCTCTGAGGACTGTGCCCTGCAAAGGTGTACCTTGACCCGAAGGACCTGGAAGTCCAACTACACAGAGTTGCTTGAAAAATCCTGGAAAAAGAGCCTGGATATTTTAGGCACCTACGTTTTCTTTTGCAAGGGAAAGATGTTAATGTGCCGTATTAAAACACTCGGTTGAGCTTGGTGCTCAGACTGGGGTGACTTACTGTTAAGAAGAAGCAAGGCCAGAGAAGCTGTTGCAAGCAGCCACCGCAGGCTCCCACACTTCCCAGCAGCGGGGAACGTCCCTCTTCACCTCTTTACCTCCAAGATTATTTTCTACCATGCAACGTGCTCACGTCTTATTGCTCTGCAAGGCACTTGCTGTTCCTGGGAGCACTGCAAGCTCCCAGTAGCTGTAGGTGCCATGCAAACAGCCAATGTGTCACAAGGAGCAATAGAAAAGGAGGCTCAGGGTGATGTGAACCACGTTGGGCACATTCGAATACCCCTTTCTGCAAACAGACATGTCCAAGGGGGCTTCTACCCACATCCATGGGCCCTGGAGCCTATTTAAGCTCTTCTGAAGGCCTTCACTCCATGCCTGAGCTTTGGTGCAGGGGTGCCTGGCTCCAGATGTGTCTCTACCTGACCAATGGTCTGGGCTCCCCTCTTACAGACTGATATGTTGGTCCTTGACCCTGTGTCATCACTATGGACATGATTGTTGTTTTGTGTGGAATCAAAGAGTTCAGGATCTTTGGTTTCTTAGAGAGAAGGTTATAGCAGACAGCATGATTATCATCACAAGATACAGAGGCCACGTTTTCAACAACAAAAATATATTAGTGAGTTGTGACACTGCTATAGGATGCTTCATAAGACAATGGGGAAAGAACAGACAACTCCCCAAGAGACCAGTTTGGATCTCCAGACCTGTATCATTTGCCCCACGTTTACGTGTAAGTAAATCCTTTCTTAGCTAAAAGCAATAACACTTTTCATGTTAATACCTCTGAACTTTCATCCCTCTCTACTGAAGAGCTGGTAGAGCAATGGTGCATGTTCTGACACCTGGTTTCTTGAAGCTGTGGTTTGGGTCTGAGAACTTCACTTCCCCAGGGAAGATCTAGCCTAAGACCAATAAGTCAGAAGCACTTTGGCATTAAATTCAGGGTGGGAGCCCCATATATCAAACTTCAGCCTGGAAAGGGTTTGGAGTTTAGCTCCTTAGAGGTGTAGCTGCAGACAAGGTTTCCTGAGCTGCTCCCAACAGACATCCCGAGAAGGTTGCTTCTACATGTTGGACAGAGTGATGGAGTTGAAGTAGCTCAGCAAGTCCTCCATGTTGAAGTCCATGGCAATTCCTGACCCTGCATAACAGCGTTGGATCAGATCCTCAAACTCTTGGTACTGACGTATGAACTCCTGCTCCATAGCGTGCCATACCACCTACGGAAAAACAGACCATCAGCATCTCTCATCAGCCTGTGATAGCTACACCTGCTTTGCAGTCCTGAACCCTGCAAAGCGTCATAGCATCACACCCAGATCACGCTCCAGTTACCGGCAAAAGGTTTTCCTCTGGGGAGAGATACTTGTGGATTTTCCTGTAGAGAGTCTCAAGGGCTCTTTTTACTTCCTTGCCAGGGTATTTTTCAATGACTTTCCTCAGCTCTTGCTTGCTGTAGGCCAGCTGAAAGCTGACCTCTTCCTCTTTCACCCCTTGAGCCACACGGGCTTTCACTCCTTCAAAGAAGTTCTGGAAAGGCAAGGAGACCTTCACTGACGAGCTGCCCTAAGGCAGACTCCTGTGTCAGGGCTGAAACCTGACCGCTTTCCTCAGTTCCCTTCCCATGGTCCCTCCCGTTACTCGCTTTGCTTTGTTGTGAGCAATGAAATCATGCTTTCCCTCACAGAGGAAGGGTTTGAAGCCGTTGACCTAGCAGGGCTGCAGGTAGCATGAAACACCGAGCCGATCGTCCAGTCAAGATGTTTGACAGCAAAGACTGGAAACAAATTGAAAGCAACGGGCCCTATAAATAATCCAAGCCGATCTCAGCTCTGTGAGACATTTTAGGCCAGCGAGAAGAGAGAAGGAGCAGAGCGAGGAGGGGTCTTGGGAGCAGCCGTCGCCTCTGGGAGGAAGGGGGATGCCTGTTTGAGTTAGCAAAGCCAGATGCTCTTAGCTCAGTTAACAAAGCAGCCGCTTGGGAAGCGTGAAGCCGTGTTAGACTTATGAGCCCAGGCAGCCGTGCAAAAAGAGAGCAGCATCTGCCAGACGCAGGCACGCAACCCGGAGCCGGGGTTGAGTGGGTCCTCACGCCGCTGGATGGATGATGAGTTGCAGAGATGGTACCAGCATCTGATGCTGCCGAGCCCTGCTCTTGCTGTGCTGCAAAGTGAAACCCAGCAGAGAAGGTGTGAGAACAAGGGGGATGTGACAACACACTGATACAATCCCAGGCTGGGTTTGGGGAGGGGTGATCTGAACACCAGTTAATTCATACTTTTGTGAAGGGCAGTTGCCCTTTGAGGCCCGGGGAAGGCTCAGTTTGTCCTGTACTCACATTGAGCTTCTCCAGTGGCTGGCCCAGGTACTTGATGACGTATTTCTCCATGTGCTCACTATACCTTTGCTTGGCTTCTCTCTTCTTGCCCTCCAGGCAGTGGATCTTCTTTTGGCACAGGAAGCAGTGAATGTGGTGGAAATTTTCCATCATGACCATATCTGTGTTCACCTTCAGGTTTGCTGAGGACAGACTATTGACTAAAAAAGAAAGGAACAAATCAGGTATGGAGAGAAGACTCTGCAGCTGGGTCTGGAGGGAGATGAGCTGCAGACTCTGTCAGGCTTTGGTCACCAGTGGAGAGTTTAACCAAGAGGTGAGCATCATCACAGGTTGCTCAGCTCCTCAACCACCTTGCCTTGCAGAGCTCTGGGGTCGTGACATTTAATAACTGTTTACCCAAGAGAGTGAAGAGATATCCAAGTCCATGCCTGACCAAATCTGTTTCTGACCTGGGTGCCAGAGCAACATGTCAGTGTGGCACACACTCACCTGCCGAGCAGAGACATGGCTCACCACGCTGCCCACCACTCACCAGCTGGTCTGGAGAAGGCAGAGCTTGAGTAGCTCATTGTGCATGCAGACCAGAGGGGGCCCTCCTCGCTTGTGGCAGCAAACGTGTCATTGGGTTGTCTCATTGGCAGGGGCGTTGGAAATAAACGATTTTTAAGGTCCTTTCCAACCCAAACCCTTCTATGATTCCATGATTTGCTTCACTGATGCATCCAGCCATCAGCCTTCGTACTCACTGCTGCTGAAGACGCTGTCGGCCAGCCTGAGGTGCGCTTTGTCCAGCTCCCCTCTCCGCTGAGCTGTCCTGAATATCTCCTCTGAGAAGTCCACAAACTCCTCAAAGCGGCTCACGGAGGGCAGGATCCCCCCCTTCATCTTGCTGGGCATCTTTGCCTCCTTGATCTCTTTGCACAAGGTCCCCTGGAACCAACACACAAGACAGGGCACTCTCAGATCTGATGTGACCCCAGCGTCATTTCATGGCACGCTGAGGAACAGGCCAGAAAACAAGCAACATAACCAGTTGTGTGTAACACTTTCTTCGTTTAGAAGAAAAGTCCTGCTTGGTCCTGGACCATGTCCTGCAGTGCCAGCAGGAGACCAGGAGATCTTGGCTCCAACCATCTGACATGCTGCCATCACTCCCACAGTGTCCCACTACTCTTTATGGGGGAAACCCCTTTGGTCTGACCATCCTGGTAAGAGGAGCCACCAATGGCACTTTGGTATATTGTGTCCCACCCCCCTCACACAGACACAATTGTAAATGCAATGAGGGTCTAGTCCTCCCGAAACCAAAGAGCCAGATCCCTGCCTGATATACAGCAGTACTGCCTTCACTCAAGATCATGTTAGAAGTTTAGAAGATTCTGAAGGAGGTCAAACATCACTCAGGTCTACTTGGGCTTACTCCTACTGATACTCACGATGCATTTGTTGAAGCTGCTCTTGGCCAGGAGCAACATGTTGCCCAGGACAGTGTTGAGGAAGGATGAGGGGAGAGAAGAGGAAGAGCCCCACATGTCAAAGACGGAGTCATTCAAGATAACCAGGACCTGCAAGCAGCTGAATGGGTGGACCTTATTGCAGACATCTAGAAATCCGCTCAGCTCTGGTTCCAGGCAACTGAAGATCTTGCTCAGCAGCTGGGTCGTAGGTTCCTCTAGTCTTAAAAAACAGAAAAAAGCAAGGAATGAAATGGGGAGGGGCATGGCCCTGTGGCCAGCTGCAGAGCCAAGGGCAACAACAAAGAAAGGATCAAAGCCTTCTTCTATATGGTAGTGGAGCCTGTTTACACTTGAGTCATCTTTCCACTCTTCACCTTCTCTGCTTGTGGGAGGACATTGAAATGTCCTGTTTGCCAGCCAAATGAAAAATTTGAGTGTTTTTATACTGATATTTTTTGTAAGGTTTCTGTTCCACAGTTCATTTTCACGGTATGACATTCCTAATAAGGAAATCAACCCCATCAAAACATAGGGTTTTGCATGAAACATAAACCTCGCTTTCTGCTCCACCCTGAAGCAGAGGCACCATGCTGGGGGGAGGCAGAACCAGTAGCTCAGCCTCTCTGCACACCCAGGTATGATGCCCCCTGGTTTTTGCTATCCAGGGTGCAAACCTGAGACCACTTAGTGGACATCAGGATGGTCAAGAGCGAATAAAAATCCCTCAGGCTGTTCCTGTTGGACGCTCCAGACCATGTCCCTGTCAGAGCAGTCAGCTGTATCTCATCACCCACGTACTGGCTCCGAGGTTTGGTGCAAGGAGGGTCCTCTGGAGTTGCCATGCTCTCTTCTCCCTTAGTGGCCGATGCCTGGAAGAAAGAACGGGGTGGAAGTTATGACCTGTCTGCCCTCCCTCAGAGAGGAAAACTTGAGATCTGGGTTTCATTTCTGCTGCCTCATGTTGGAGTCCTGTGCTTAATGCTTAGAGATCCTGGGATTTTGTTGGAGCTCTCAATTAAGTTCAATTCAGTTCTCCTCTGTCATCAGGAGGTCTCGAGCTTCCCCACCACTGACAGAGGACAAGAGCCCAGCAGAGCTCAGGTTTCTGGTAGAGGTAAGCAGCCACTCCACCGTGCCTGCTGAGGCTTTTATCAAGCTGGAAGGAGGACTGGCTAATGGGACTAGAGAGGACATAGTCCTCATGCTTACCTCCAGCACCTGCAGGTCTGCAGTGTCCTGGCTTAGCTGGAAGAACTTCTCAATGAACTGCTGCTCCGCGGTGCAAAGGGGCTGCAGCTCTCTCAGCACTTGCTTCAACATCTGCTTAGAAACCATCGGGCATGTTAGAAAACCCTTCTAGCACACACTGAGGACACTGGAGTAGATGTCCATCTCCACCTGAAGTGACATCTAAGCCAGGTCAGCAGTACAGAGCATCTCTGCTTCTGCTCTGGGTGTGCAGCACTAGAGAAAGGCCCATGGGAGGGGTTGCAGCACTGGCACAGCCCCCATGGGACACGTGAACCCATTGGAAAACCTCAGCTCCTTACCTTGGTGACATTGCGTTTGTCCGGTGTGTTCTCCTGGCCTTCTCTGCTCCCAGGGAGGCTCCATCGAGCCTGCTGCCTGCTCACCATCGCCATCGGCTTCTCTAAGCTTTCCTGAAGACCTGCACGGTACGTTGGTAGGTGGTTAGACATCTCCATCCCTCTTGGCCTCTCCAGCTCCTTTGATCATTTTAACAGATTTAAATGTGTCTTTTTATGTCTGATCTTATGCGTGAATTGGCCTTTTCCTGCTGGATTCAGGTATACGGGGGATGCAGGTTTTTGCTCTCACTTTTTTAATGTTTCTCATCTGTTTCTCTTTTTCATTACTCTTTTTTATTCCACTGTCTGTGATGCTTACCCCTCTGCTATTTAGTGCTTAATACTAACTCTTGAGGACTGGGGATTGAAAAATCCTAGGTGACAAGAGCATAAATCGGCAGAAACGTTTCAGGAAAAATGTTTGTTGCTTAGTTTTGATGGTAAATTGCCATAAAACGATATCCAGGCAGGGGAGAGGGTTGGCTTTTTTCAGAAACCAGCCTTCTAAAATTATAAACATACACCTGTAAATTAATATACTTTTCAAATATTGCCTGTTTTTACCACACTGTTTTCACTGGGTGCTTGGCTTAGGTGGAAAAACAGAAAAATTTCTTTGAAATGTGCATTACAAAAATACTGTTATACTCACTGAAAGAAATCAGTGGGGAAACATCCACTTTTTTTTTTCTAATTAATTCTAAAAGTTGGTAACATTCCACTAAGCCCAGAGGTCCCGGGTGAGTCAGGCCAGCTCTCCAGTTCTCATAATATCCAAAATATTCTTATTCAAGCCACTACCTGCAGGGCTTTTACCTTTGGAAAGGATTTGTCAGATGTCCTACACGCTGAGCAGGGATGAGAGATGAGAGCCAGCCCTGCTCACGACCTCAGCCTTGCTAAAACCATGGAGAAAATTAATAAGCTGCTTCATAATCTTTTTCCCACCTTTATGCAAAGGGTGATGATAATTTCATTTGCTGGAAAGTGGCAAAAAACAGGAAAAAGTATCTCCTCACAGCAAGCAGGAAAGAGTTTTATGAGCCTGTAAATTTTAGCATGGAAAAGGGAATGGGGAAAAAAGGAGAAAAGACTTTATCACTGGCTTACAATTAATTATAAACAGCTTGGGGTTTGCCTTCTAAACTCTCCCATAACACTGAAACACGGCAATAAATCATCAGGGGGTATATTTAGAAGCGACCAATATAAATAATCCTTTATGAGGGCAGGGAATCAACCCTAAAAATTCACTGCCACGGTAATAGGTAGAAAGAAAGAGGCACAGAGAGCTGGAGTGAGCCTGGGACAGCTGAAAGCCGGGACGAGGGATGCTATCAGGCAAGTGTCCTTGCAGCCGGGGCTCTCATCCATGCAGCAGCTCACTCCAGGGAGCAGCTGGTACCTCAGGGAAGACCTTGGGTGAGGTTCCTGCAGAACTTCATCAAAGCCAAACCTTCCCTGCAAATCAGCCTGAGACCAACTGATTTTGCAGAAAAAATATTTCAGCAGGAGGCTCCGAAGGTTCCCCAGGACCTGGGAGAGGCTGTGGTGGCTTTCAGTGCCCATTGCTGCCAAGCTCCTTCAGCAGAAGGACACATGCCAGGGTGCTGCTGGCTCTGCTGAGCCAAGAAGAGGTCAACTTCACCTCTGGAGTGAGGTGATGGTCCCTCCTGCTTTGTCCCCAGGGGCAGGCAGGTGAATCTCAGTTGGTGGCACCCCAAGCCCCAGGGAAGGTGCCTTTTTGCAGCCGGCAGAAGCTCTGTGGATACAATTTTCTAAAAATTCCCACTATTATTAATTGCACTCTACACCGACGCGGTTGGTGGCTTTAATTTTAATGGGCTGCCCACCTTAATGATGGACTGAGCATCCCCAACCAAGCCTGGGGCTTCCTACCTGTCCCAGTCCTCTTCTCACCCTGAGGAAAAAAGGGTGGTGATGGCACACCTCAGCACCAGCAAAACTCATCACATCTCATCCTGTCAGCAGGAACACCACCAGCAACAAGTGGGTGATTTATAACAGTGCAGTAACGGGCTTATAGCCATCAAGGTGTCCTTCTGTCACTGCAATAGGTTTCGCAGACACTGGATGTTCTCCTGGGATTTTAATTGCTCCCATTTTATGGGACTCATATAGGTATTAAAGACAGAGAAAGTATATTTCCCAAAAGGGGATCAGGCAGGCTGGCTGCAACACGTGCCCTACACCATCTTTTTTGATATTTAACAAGTCCATTTTCATAAAGGACTTCTTTGATAGCGTTCCCTGCCCTACAGTGTCCCCCGTTTTAATGGCTCTCTGAGCAGACCCAGCTGTTCTCTGGGAGGAGACAAAACTTGGGTGTCTTTATTTTCTGTCGCCCGGCAGAATTAAAGCCCCTTGCTCAGAGCCCATCAGTCACTTTGGAAATAGGAACCAGGGCCTCTTTATCCTACACACGATCTTAGTTATTTCCTTCTGTTTAAATAAAAAGCAGTCACCCTTCTTCAGGAAATGGCGCTTGATCACATTATCCTATAAACCATGGATCGGCGTTTGCTTCCCCACTGCTAATTCCCCAGGCTCGCCTGCTGCCAGCACGTTCATTACCTCTTATCAGGAATTCCTATTTTTAAGCCAGAAAGAGCACGTTTTCACAGGAAACACTGTGTCCAGGCGTGGAGGAGAGTGGTGTATGAGAAGAATGTTGTCTTTTTTCTTTTTTAGCTGTTTGTTTTATCCGATGAGGCAGGTGAGGCAAACCACATGCCCCTCTCTGCCGGGCTGAGCCCTGGAGCCATGTGGGGAGCTGGTTCCCGGGGGAGTGAGCCATAAAACACCTGGAAGCTGGAAGCAAATTGGTCCTGACTAGAAAAAAATCTCATTATGAGTGCACACACCCACTGCCTGCTCCCCAGTAGGGTGGGCAGTGGTGGACATCCAAAAGGACAAGATCCAATGCCAGGAATGGCAAAAGCAAGTGAGCCCTGGAGAGCCACGTGAACTGGCCGTGTCCTGTCCCAGTATGTTATTGCCATAACAATATGGGACATCCTTCCCCAGGCACCACATCTTTGATGAGCTGGAAAGGAAGCACAGGAGCTCTGTTCTTCTCGGGGTCCTCCACTGAGGCCATTCCATCCTGGTGACCAATCCATCACTGTCTGCTTGAACACTGGTGTCCTCCCTGGTGTCCAGATGGCATCGGGGGGGCTGCCAAAGCCTTCAAAGGATGGGTACCCCAGATCCAACGAGCAATGCATTGAGTGCTCCGCCACTGCTGGGTCCCTGCCACCTCCAAGGAGGGAGGAGGACATGCAAGGTGACAACGTGTGTGTAACAGCCCCATGGGAGAAGTGTCTTCCTTTACAGTTCCTGTGAAACGCTATGCCTTTTCAGAAAGTCCATATCTCAGCATTGTCCTGGGATTGTTATTACGGCCTCTTTTTATTTTCCTGTTATCTTCTTGCTATAGGCTTGTCGGAGTCCTCCAGCATCAGTGACAGCTTGTAGCAACAAGTACAACAGGTTAACAGCATTACACACAAATAATTTCCTATCATCTCTTTTCAGCATGTCCCTTTGATTTAATTGCCTGTTACCTTGGTTTTAAATTACAAGAGAGTAATAATGTCCTATTGACTTTCTCTACACAACTTAATTTTTCACCGTTTTTATCATGTCACTACTTTTCTGCTGGAACTAGTGGAGAGGTTTTGATCCCTTTTTTTTCCCCTCTCTTGGCCCCATACTGTGGCAAATCATTCTGGCACAGAAAAATATGTTTCCTATGACTATAAAGATTTTTTTTCCTGGAGGTGTTTGTTTTCTCGGTTTCTAGCAAAATTTCAAAAAGGAACATTTTAATTAAGGATTAGTATCTGAGCTTCTACTGTCTCTTCCTTCCTTCAAAGGGGATGGATTTTTGAAAATGACAAGTGGTGGGGAGAAAAAGCCCCAGTGTTTTTCCTTTTCCCCTCCTTTTCTTTCCAGTAGTAAAAGACCATTTAGGTGAAAATTTCTTTCTTTCTTTTCAGGACTCGTGTTCTCCATGGCAAGTAAATGTACGCCGCCAGTACTGCCCATCATGATTTTGTCCCATTCCACTTTCCTGGCTGAGTGTCTTTCCCAGGGGAGCTGGCACCGGGCAGGAGGAGCTGGCAGGGGTGGTGGGTATACTGAGATACCCAAAAATGGGCGACGAGAACTGGTCATGTGTCCTGCTCTTCATCCACAGCCACCAGCATCTGGGTGCTGCAATCTGCTGCTGTTGGTCCAGCTTGGACTGGGACAGACTGGGGCAGTACTGGGAGTGCAGTGAGGGGGTGAGCAGACCCAGAACTCAGGTCCACTCCTGCTTCTCAGTGCTGGTCCCCCTTCTGTGAGGCTGGAGCTGCTGCAGCTGCTGAGATGCAGAAGGAAGCTATGCCCACTGCTCCCACCTGGACGGATGCAGGACCAGCCAATGGCCACAAGACCCAAGATGAGGAGGAACCTTCTTCTGTCACCCCAACGGGGGAAACGCTGCCAGCAGAAGCATTGTTCTATTCCCCCTCTTGTGCAGCTAGACCCGCTGCTAGCACAGGGTCTTTGTGTTCCTGCTTGAGACTCATCAGGTTCTTCATGGATCCACAGAGCAGGGAGGAGATTACAGCAAAACACCCAGATATTGGCTCTTCCCTTTATGGCCAGTTCTGAAACAGAGAGGAAGGGCCCCAGAGGGCTCCAGAAGTGGAAATCATGTGCAATGGTCTGATCCTGCAGCCTGGTGAACTTCAGGGTAGCTCCCTCCAGTTGCCCATGGCCCAGGCTCCCTAACCATCCCTTGTACCCCAATCCCTTTGTCACACCAGAAGGTAGAGGATGGACAAATATCGGGGCAGCTGGGTTGGACCGGGGCTATTGGTGTGATCGCTGCTGTGTGGCCAGAAGAGCCTCTGCCCGGAGGCAGAGCCCTTCGCTGGGATCCTTCAGCCACCAGCCCCATTTCCTTCCCTCGGCTTCATCCTCTGGCTCCGGGATCTGGATGTGATTGATGAAGTAGGTGCAGAGCTGGAAGGAGCCGCGCTACCATTCTGATAGACTAAACACACCACAAGAAGTGGTTTTTGACATTCAAGCAGGGCCAGGCTGGCATGGAACTTTCCATTACAGTGCTTTGTTTTGCTGAAGGAAAATGTGACTTCTGCGCAATCAAAAACTTCCAGAGGAGACAGATCAGTTTCTCTTTTTATCTCCAGAAACACCCGGCTGGAATATTTTGAGTCAGATGCAGCGATTTCTGTTGAAATGATCACCTTGGGACAACACAGCCCCGCAGTCAGCTCACTATGAAATCATCCTGCTCTCGCAAATATTGCTATGAATACACTCGTGTCTTCAGGGACAGGCTTGGTGCCATCTCTGCACAGGGAAAAGAGTGTCTGAGGAGTCTGTGACCAGCTCTGCTTGCATGAAATGGGGACCAGGCACTAGACAGACAGTCCCATGTCCCACGTCCCCCTCTCTTATGGCTCCTCAGGACACAATCTCTGCCACCCATAAATCATTTCTGAGTCTTGCAAAAGGAAGGTGCACCAGAGCTGCAGCTCTGAGGAGCAATTAAACAAAACTGGATCATACAGGGAGCTACAGCTCACACAAAGGCTGCCTGGTGTGAGGCAAGAGTCAGCTTTGTCACGTACAGACACATACAGACCCAGTCCATGGAGTAGAAAGTATATTCACAGCACAAAATCTGGGGAAGACACCTGGGGAAGACATCTACTCACACAAAAATCACTGCACAAAAGTCATATCTGCAAATCACTCACTTCCTTTTCTTCTTCCCAACAAGAAGGTCTTGGCTTGTTCAAAAAAGGCTTTGATTTCCCGGTCATAGAGTCTGCTGAGGTTTTGGGCATAGACCTGGAGAGACAAGACAGACACAGAAATTCCTGGTGTACCTTATCTCTCTATGAACAGCACCCATTTCACAGCTTTTCTTCAGCTGCCCACTTAAAACAAAAGCCAGTAGATGGCAACTGAAGCAGACCTATTGGTTTTGGTGTGTAAAACCTTCTTAAAAGGCAAAAACCAGCATGAAAAATAGAAATGAAGCCTAAGTGATATAAAAAGAACCATCTCCGTTACTTAACAATGTCCCTATTAACAGAAGAGGACGAGGACTTTAGGATGCCCCTTCCCTGGAATTGTTGAAATAAAGCAGCGTTGAATGAAGTACAAGATTAACCACCTTCATTTACTGCTTATCGCTCTCATTCAGTAGAGAAATGGCCAGATGGAAGCAAAAAGACCAAATTTTAGCATTTCAGACCTTTTCCTTCAACACAACATCCACCACCAAGTCCCAGACTGCTTTCTGTTAAGTACAGAGGTCCAACATCATGTGGCCGAGTTGGCCAGACACTCTCCTAGAAGGGCCAAAGGCTGGAAGCTGGTGGGTGGCAGGGGTGTGGTGAAACCAAGTCCTCACCACAAACTGACCAGTTTGACTAATCCGTTCCCGCTGGACAGTTTGCAATATTTGCTCAGGATTTCAGCTGTACCTTGGGGAGATCACAGAACAGAACTGGGTTGGCGTTCCTCAGCCAGGCCATGAGCGGGGTGTAGGGGACCAGTTCCTCATGGTGGTGTCCATGGCTTGGTGCAGAGAGCTTGTCAACGGGCTGACCAAGAGCCGGGACCTGAGCGTTACCCTAAAGCAACAGAAATGGCAGAAAGAGTCAAATAAAACAGCCTCGAAAAGCTCTGGAAAATAATTTCTTCGTAATTGCCCTTGAATTTCCAGTTCTAAATACATTTGAGAAGCAAATTTAAAGAGTGAAGCAGAGCAGGCATGATCACTTTGAAGTCTAGTTTTAATCTCATGTCATCAGAACAATTCTGAGCCCAGAGGAATGAGCTGGTCCACCAGTAATATGTGGGATACTCCAGCTAAGCACAGTGGTCAGGAGAAGACACAGGAGACAACCTCATTACTGAGGATCATGCTGGAAACTGTCCCTGCAAGGACTGGGAGGTGGGTATGTCTCTGGGGGGATGCAATGGAGGGGAAGGATGCGGCTCAGTCGATGCAGCCCATCTGCCAGGGACATTGCACCCACAGACTCAGAATCACGTAGGTGGGATGCAGGTGGAGCAGCTTGCTCGGGGATGTGTCCAGCCAACATCTGAAATACTCCAAGGATGGAGATCCCACAGCTCCCTCGCAGTTCCCTGCCAGTCACATCCTTTCCCACAGTCAATGCTTGAAAGTAAATACTCAAGATTTAAGGATATAATGCTAAGGATTTGGGAGTTGCTCACAGAATCACAGAATGATATGGGGTTGGAAGGGACCTCTGGAGATCATCTAGTCCAAGCCCCTGCCAGACCAGGTCCACCTAGAGCAGGTTGCACAGTTGGTCCTTTTCTCTTCACAAAATGAAATCTGGAAGAGTAACGTTTTCCTTTCAGATTTCTCCCTACAGAGGTATTTTCACCATATCTTCTAAACTGCACGTGAAAGTGTTAATCAAAGGATCGTGGGACTGGGCTTTTATCCTGGGATTTTATGTTACAAACAGACGAACGACCACCACCACTCCCCAAGTGAAACAAGAAAATCTAAAGCGAGAATCTTCATGGCCAGAGGATTAATGATCATCATGGGAAGGAACCTGATAGATGCGGAGTTGTGCTGGTTTTCTTCTGCGTGCCTGCAAAAGGAACCAGAGGGCTGGGGGCAGGGGGGGGGACAGCAGAGGGAAGGCATGTGAAAAGACTTCTTTGGGGAGACACTTTTTGGAGAATCCTCTTACGGTGACAAGCCCTATATCCTTGGTACTATTTTACCAGCATGTTTAAATCTCTCGGGATTTCAAGCTGCCACGTGAAGAGCAAAGCCCACCTGCAGCTCGAAGATGCTCGTAATGTGACCAATGAAAGAGCTTTCGAAGTTTTGCTTGAGTGTTTCAAACACGATCAGCTGCTCAGCCACAGACTGCAGTTTCCGGTAACCTTGAAGGAAAAAAAAGAGGGAATATCGTGATACGGAGCAGCTCAGACCGGCATCATGGCTGCAGACCAACGTCACTCGGCACACTGGCAAATAAAACAGCTTTTCAAGGAGCAAGTTCTGGGATAAATACCACCACCCATAAGCCAACATAGGGAAAAGGATTTGCTGTGGTACCAAGTGAATACAGAGAGGGAGGGAATTTAAATTAAAATAATAATAATTACAAAGCATCCGTGAGACTGACCATGGCCAAGGAGAGATGCCCAGCCCCTTCACAAGGAAAGCATGGGGTTTTGTGCCAGGATCAAGTCCCTGTGCACAGACAGGTCTCCAACAACACCCACAGTGGATACTGCTACAACCAATTATCATTTTCGCGTGTCCAAGTACAGTCAACTGGGTTGTCCCAGGAGACGACAAGTTCTAAACATGTCTTTCCAACAGTTCCTTTCTGAACAGTAAGAGGTGTTGTACATAGATGGGAGACAACGATGCCTTATATCCAGGTATTTAGAGGAATTGTAGAGATGCTTGTCATAAGTTTGGCTCAGCTGTAACGTAAACTGGACCAACCAGTGCCTGGTCCAGCAGGAGGTGCCTATAGGCCTGCTGGTAGAGTGTGGATGCCCCAGCTTGGTTGTTTACAGCATGGATTGGATTTCCCGAGGAATGGAGCAATTCCCCCTCCCCTTCCACCTACTTTTCTCCATGGATGTTCAGAGGTAACGTTACATTGCCTTTCCCAGCCCTGCTTGACTGCTTCTGGCTGAAGCTGCTGAAGACTTTGAAAGCCTCAGCAATATCTCCAGAGGAACACCGACCCTTCAAGGCTGTTTCCCCAACTCCCAGCTCCAGGAGCGCCACAGGGAAATAGTGTTTGTAGCTCTACACCTTGTACCCCAGCTCAGTGCTGCTGCTTAACTTCCCAAATACATGCCTGACTTCTAATTTCTTTCCTGCTTGTCCCAGGCAGCCTGCAGAGCCGCCCAGCAAGGGTGAGAGTTAATTCTTTGGAACCCCTTCTCCATCTTCAGGTGTTTCAGGGTACCCATGGAAGCTGGGCATCATGGAATGGTGCTGGGTGAGCAGCACAGGTTGTGAATGAGCCGGTGGCTGTGCTGTCTGCAGACATAAATCTCTGCTCTCTACTCACCGGGCTGTATCTGGACGTTCATGCAGCCAGATAAAGCCTCTGCTGCAGCGATGCAGGCTCTCACTCTGCTGGGGCTGGAAAGATCCGCCTGGCTCAAGGCATCACAGTGTTCCCTGCTGAGTTCGAGATGGGTCTGAAAACAGAACAGAACAGGTACAATCC
The DNA here is from genome assembly GCA_025774025.1 of Xenus cinereus. NCBI lineage: Eukaryota > Metazoa > Chordata > Aves > Charadriiformes > Scolopacidae > Xenus > Xenus cinereus. The sequence continues at coordinate 1,227,079 of JAOXJK010000062.1, forward strand.
CATCCAGCTTCTCTTCCCTTCTCATCCCACCCAGAAGTGCTACCTTCAGCTGCCAGGCTGCACCTATCCATCAAGAGGACCACGCTGCTCTGTCCCCACCAAAACCAAAGGTCTGCAGAGTAACAGCCACAGAGTCCCAGAGGAAGCCTTGGCAAACCTTGGCATGAGTTTCCAAAGGGCCAGCACCTCTGGGGTCACCACGGCAGCAAAGTGATGGGGAGGAGAAAGAAAATGCCAAGGAAACCGCAGCTCGACTTACTCAGAAAATTAAAGGTCAATGGCAGAGAGGTCACCATAAGCAGTGGAAGGGAGGATTAGCTGTGCTATTACAGCACAGTTTTTGCATTTATGGTATGTTATGTTTGTAAATAATTTCCTTTCCTATATTCCCAGAGCTCATCAAGAGTCTTTCCACTGGCTGTGAGTCCTTTGTCCCGGTGTCTCTGTGGCTGTAGGGACTGCAGGCAAAAGCTCCCTATTCTACCATGGAGGCTGGGACAGGCTGATGTGCCCAAAGGCTTAACAGCTCAGTTACCTGCAAGGGTGGGGAAAAAAAAAAAGAAAAAAATAAAGCAAAGGAGGGAAAAGGAATGGGGAACCTCCCATCAGTAGGAAGAGAAACTAAAGGGTCCCTGGACAAACAGCCTCTTCAAGGCTCCTCTCCAGGGCAAGAGGGAGTCCCCAGAACACTTCTCCCATGGTACATGTGTAGTTTGCCCCAGGACCCATCAAAGTCCCCAGCAGTTTCTCTGAATGTGAGAGAATGTGAGGTTATCAGTGCTGATGGGAACATGCTTTGACCAGGGGCAGCTGTTGCTGCTCTGGCTCTAATTGCTCGTTATGTTAGTTATGTTAGTATGTTTTTGTATTCCTGGGTAATAATAATTGGCTACTGAAATGGCTATTACCTGCTAATGAGAGCTGGTTTTCCCTAGTACAAAGATAAAAACTGAAAGCCACTAAGTGAAGAAAGAAAGAAAGAAGCAAGCAAGCAAGCAAGCAAGCAACTACCCTCAGTTGCATTTGCCTCCCACAAGAAAGTCCACAAACCAGACACAGCAATGCCTGGAATTTGAAGGCACAAGGCTGGGAGAAGCTCAGGGTTTTGGGAGGAAGGGTAAAGCACTGCCCCAGCAGCCTCTGAGCAGGTAAGGAAAGGTCCCAAAGCTGCTAGTGAAAGGCAGACCACAGCATCCCAAGTGAAAGTGGAAGATCCTTGGCATTACATTATTTGGTTCTCATCTTGACCATAAAAAGGACCACCGGGGACTCCTCTGATGACCCTGGACCACAGTGAGGGTACTGCATATTGTGTCTGCTGTTGCTCCACCTGTAGTCCATCCCAGCTGTGTGGCCATCCCTATACTCTCGAGACAACAAAGTCCCTCCTTTCTAGGCCAGAGAAGCTCTGTAGCCTTTGCAGACAGATAACAGTTTTCAGACTGTTTGAGCTCACTGAAAGGTTTTTCTTCTGACAGATTCAAGAGGCTGAAGATTTATGTCTTTGCAAATCCACATACCGTGAGGAAGACGATCTCATCCATCAGCTTTGTCTTGTTGGAAACGATGCGTTGTAGCAAGGAGTTTTCCCGGTGGATGTGGTCCATCTGCTGCTTCACGCTTCCCAGTAACTCGTAGATCTGCAAAGTCTCCTCCACTCTGGCCACCTCTGCCAGGGCCTCGTCAATGGAGCTCATCAGCTGTGTCACCTGCTTCTCAGAGGAGATAATGGCTCTAAGGTTGGCCTGTGAAATGGAGAAAGAGAGGGCTTCAGCAGTGTTGCAGGGACTGCCACCTGACCTTCACCCTCCCAAGTCAAAGCAGAGACCATGTCATCATAAGGTGCAAGATGCTGTTATAACTGCAGCTGTCCTGCATCACTACGTGGTCAATGTCTTGTCTTTGTGCTTGGCTAAATGCTATATAACCAACCATCTGCAAGTCTCAAGTCCAAAACACCAGAACAGATCCCTTCCTTGAGCAAGATGTAGGCTCAGAGCACTTTCATCTGCCACAGCAAAGAGGCTCCTGCAGAGTCACCAGCCAAATCTGACCACGAGCAGAATACAATCTTTGCAGGTTTGGAGAGGTTACCCAGCCCTGCTGGCTCCTGCACCCCACTTTTCCCTCTCTGCACTAGGAAAGTCCCAAGTGGACGCTGCATGGAGTCTCCAACCCTCAACTGGTGAAGCCCTCTGAGCTCCTGTGTGTCCATCCCACACTATGTGTAAGGAGACGTGACAGCTTTGAGGCACAGGCTGTTTCTGCCTGGCTCTAACTGCATTTCTGCAGACCATGGCCATGCCAAGTGCCTGTCACGGCAGGTTTAGCAGAGCTCCGGGCACCGCCACTGCTGGCAGGGTGTCACCCGGCTGGGCTGCTCTGCCAGTGGAATTAATAACCGGGTAAATCATGCATGAGGCATGTACGTATATATGTCGCTAATATGGAAACCGAAGGCACAATTTGCCCAGGGAGATCTCAGGCGCTTGTTTTGATGGGAGGTAGGGACATAACGGCGTGTTAATTGCTGCTGACAAGCTCCACTAGAGATTAACTGCTTCCAAATGTTAATTGTGTCATTTTCAGGGCCTATGCACCATGTGGAATATCAAAGACAACAATCAATAGGCACGGGCCTGGGAGGCACGAGGCTTCCAGACTGCTTTTTTTCTCTCCGTTAATAAAGCTTTTAAATAAGTTGGTCGTCGCTGATATTTCGATTATCTGAGGTGTTTTTCGTTAAATGAAGAAGAACAACAGAAGTATCTGCACCCCTCAGCACACCCTGCGCTCTGCTCGCTGGTGGGAAAGGATAGGAGGAAGAGAAGCAAAGTCTTCTCAACCCAAGTTCGGGTTATGGTGGCTTGATCCTTCCCCGCGGTCTGAACTAGGAGTGTGTCTGAAAGCACAGCAGATGCTGGGCATCCAGGGTCCCTGGGTTAGGGGCTTTCTCCTTTTCAAGCTCCACCTGCATTGCTATGGGGATGAAGACGAGCTGTCAGCTCCATTCCAAGGGTGGTCCCTGCAGGACAAGATGCTGGAGCATGTCCTGAAGTGTGTGAAGCCCACACCTGGACCGGTGGCTTCGGTCTCCCTGGCAAAGCATGGATTACACTCTCCCGTGACAAAGGTAGTGCCGTTCTGGGAAAGAAAGGACTGAGTGGAATGGCTTCAGATGTAGGCAGGTTCACACAGGATGTGGAAAGGTCAGAGGAATTCTGTGGAAAAGCAAAGCCTGATATCGCAGCAAACACAGCAAAGCATCTCTGCCAAAGGGTGGAGATGGAGCTACCCCACTGCAAAGTGGTGCAGCTTTCCCAGGGAAGGCAGAGGTTTCACTTCCCCGCAGGATTTGAAGCGGGGCTGGCCAGAGCAGGCAGATCCTCATCTCCAAAAGCCCCAGCGATGCTAAGCCGATGCTCCTTTTGCCCGGAGCCCAACCATCCTACGCAGGAGGGAGCAAACAACCCCTCTCCTGGACTGCTGCTTTCCAGCCGCACGATGGGGGACCCTGCCCGCAGCTTCACGTTTTATTAAATGTCCCTAAATTACAGCCATCAACCTCCTGCAGGCCTGTTTCCGCCGTGCCTTCGGATCGTCTTATTAGGGCTTAACAGACCCAGGGGGGTTTGCCGGGAGCAAGAAGCATCACCGGCGGCGGCGGCAGGGCAACTGCTGGCAGAGAGGGCTCTCCAGAGAACCGCCGCTCGGGCAAGGGTAACAACCCTCCTGCTGGAAGCTGCCGGGAGCTGCCGGCTTTCCAGCGGGTGCTGGGATCCTGCAAGGAGGGATGGAGGGAATACCAATGGCAAAATCAGAGCTCGCCACTCCCCGGGCACCTTGGCCGCGTTTTCCTCTCCTCCGAAGAGGATAAGAGGTTTTTTCTCTGTGGGTGCGGTGCTTCGTGGTCCCCAGAAGAGCCGGGTTAGCAGAGGGCGATCAGTTTGGTAAGAAGAGGGACAAGGTGTTATCCCTGGGGTGTGGGGAAAAAAAACACGTAAATATATGCATGCACCAGTCCGACGTGCTGGTATTAAAAACACTTAATATCATAGATTAAACCTTAGAAATAGAAACGTCTCCTTGATTAATTTGTATTAGCAATAAGTGACAATTATTCATCAGAAGGCATTAAAACAATGTATTCCACAGCAGCTGTCATCTCAAAGAACTTAATAGAGATTTATTAGTTCCTCTCACAGGGTATTTTACAGCTGGGAGACAGTTGCAAAGTGCCTGCAGGACTTGCTGAGAGCCAGCAGGAGCAGACCTCAGGAGCTCGGTCTTCCAAATTAACTGCTAAGTTTCCCAGTGTAATAAGCCATATATAAATACAAATCGGGAACACGGCAAATACTGGAGCTAAAGGAGGTTGGATTTAGGTGTTCTGGTTTCTCGTATGTTTTAGGATATTTCCTTTGGCTTATTTTCCCCCCTTTGTTCTTCAGTTCCCTACCCACAAAATCCTAGCACCAGATGTATTAGCATAAGATAAATGCTAGAAGCATCTATCTCATTATTTTCCTCCAGCACTCAAAGAAAGAAGTTATCCTTTGCAGAAATGCAATAAAATACAGCAACTCTAATCAAGTAAATAAAGCTCACTAGTCTGAAAATAATGTGCTCCTTCTTCATTGGTCCTTTCCACTACAGTTTATCTTTTATTTTTTTGTCTCTTTCCTGCTCTGTTTCATTTTTCCCCCTTTTCTCTCTCCCGAGCTGCTGCTTTTCCTTCTGTAGGGATCATTGTTGGCCCTTTCTTTTCCTTCCAAGCATCCCTCTGTCAGACCACCCTTTCTGCTCCTCATCACCCCCATTTTTCACATGCACTTTCATCCCCTCCATCCCTCCTCAGCAGCCTTTATCCTTCCTGCCCAGCTTTTCCCTGTTCTCCCCTTCCCAAGGTAACCGAAGTGCTTGTGCTTAAGTTAAAAAAACAAACAAAAAAACCCCAGACTGAAATAACAGGAATTGTTGATATCTGTGATAACCCTCAGGGCATCGTGGCAGGACCTGTCCCCACTGCTTCTGTGTGTCCTGCTTGTGGTTGTCCACCATGGACCAGGGACTCCAGGGGCTGCAGACCTGGCTGTGGACCTGGTGGGAGCCTGAGGAACTCTGGGTGCCCCGAGAGCAGGCTAACCCTCCTCGTGGAACACCCAGCCCCATGCAGACACACAGCATGGGCATCATCACCACATTTTCCCTTTGGCAGAGTTCCTATAAATCCTTTCCAGAGGTGGTTAAGGCTGTGGAACTGCTCGAGATCACTGCTGACCTGGCTGGAGGCACGGCTTGTAGAGCAGTAAGGACCAGAGGCAATGCCCTGAGACAAGTTTCTTCTGTCCTGGTGGCTACAGAAATGATGTAGCACACACTCCGTGGGACACAGAGACCTTCTGTAAAGGAGATCCCGGAGCTCCCTGGTCTCACTCACCTCCCTCAGCCAGCACCGGAGTTCCCTACTTCATTTTGCCCCACACTGAGACCCCTACCCACCGTGTAGGGGTGTTACCCCTTCCTGTGCTGTCCCCAGGAATCATTATCCCTCACAGCTCCATGTCCACGTGCAGCCCGGCTCCGTGTCCTTTCCCACCGCTGGGTCTGTGCCACTATTTTATTTTACTCCTCTGCAAAACCAATGGTGGGCTTCAACCCACTTGGGGCAGATGGTCCCCATGAGCATCGGAGGGACACCACAACAATGTCTAATGGTGGTTAAGCTCAGCAGATACAGGCATTTTGTGCCTGGCTGCCTGGACAGTGCACAGTGGGACAAACCCTGACAGCAGTGTCCTCCTGACATGCTCGTGAGATGCTTTTGGAGCTGAACTAGCATGGCACCAAGATGACCTTCTCTCAGATCAAGTGCTCGGAGCAAACAAAAGAGCAGCCGAAGCCCAGAGATTCCATCCAGGCACCTTCTTTTCAGTTGAGTCACAGCCCCTGGCTCCCTTACCTCATCCAGCACATAGAGGTCGTTGCTCAGCTGCTCTGCAAAGGCCACCGAGTTGTTCACCAGGGGCTCGTACTCCTCCATCAGCCTCAACACATCAGCAGCTTCCTTTGGGGTCATCTCCTGGTACACGCTGAGCTCCTTCTGGCTCTCAGTCTCTGCAGCGTCCTTCCTGTCTTCTTGCGGCCTTTGTCTCCCTGCATGGACAGGAGGAGATGCAGAGGTGGCCAAAACCTTCTAGTTACGTCATATTAACTAATATTAGCCCCAGGGGTCCCATTGAGTCCAAGTGACACGAACCCAGTGGTCTCAGGCTGCTGGTGAGTTCAAACAAGGCCACGACATGGAGCAAAGAAAGATGTGGGTGGGATAAAGGGCCAGCTTTGTAAGAGCGACCGAGCAGACATTTGAGACTTAATTTGAGCTCTGGTTGTGTTTTCACTTGCTCACCTCTCTAGGATTGTGTGTTGGGGCAGGTTGACACCTTTGTTATACAAAGCTGAGACAAATTTCAGAGATGAACAGGCTTCTTCTGACCAAATAAACTGATAGTTATGTGTTGTAGAGTAAAATATATTTTTATATCCATATATATCTGTATTTTTTGATATACTGCTGGGGAGCTTTCCCCAGCAGGCAGCCAGTCTCCCCCTGGCCTGACGCTACCAACACTTTACTGCTCATCCCCCAGCCCAGAGTGCAGATAGCATCTCTGACATAAGAGAAATTGTCCATCTATTTTTCTTCCCAGCCGAGCTGTGTCTCCACAGCAAGGGTCGGTGGATAAATCAGATGACTGTGCCAGATACACAAAACGTGGATCCTCCTGCTTCTTTCTCACCAGCACCCACCTCAGCACCTCCCGTCATCCCTCTTCGCTCTCCGAAATGTATTCACCTCCCGTTCCTAAAAGCGATGACAGTGATGATGCAAAGCACCCAAACCGCTCCGAGGGTGACACAGAAACTAATTACCTTCTGCTGCACAGGAGGGGACATTCACAAAGGTGACAGAGCCGGCGAGGAATCGGTGGCTCAGCTTCCACAAGCATCTGATAAAGGTGTTCTTCTCATCAAAGCTGCTAGCGGACCACTTGTAAACCTTATCGAAGTGCAGATCAAAATCCAGGCTTGCCTAGATGTCAGCAGTTAATTAGCATGTCAATTAGGTGCCACTTGCCACACCACATCCACTCAGCACAGGTTTGCAGCACATTTTAAGGGCAGGAACTGATGTTGTGACAACACCTTGGGCACCAGGAGGAAAAACACCTCCTGGGCAAAGGAGGGAGGGAAGGAGGGAGACACATCTCTATGCTGCAGGTTCAATCTCTGGGATCTTTGGTGGCCCCAGGAATCCCCATGGAGACAAGGCTTGGATGTTAGAGGAGAGAGCTCTGTCTGCAGGGGAAGCTCAGCCTCTTCAACCAGGGGGATCATCCTGACCTCTCCCTGAGACCACCTGGCAAAAAAACCCATCTGGACATAAGGAAGGTGACCCACTGGACCTCTGCTGCTACCTCAGAGCAGGAGGGTAGGATTTGAGAGGTATCTTCATGGCACTTGGAAAATAATCACAGGCACGATAAAAGCACTGAAAATAAAAGGAGTCACTGTGATTCTGCCCCTAGAAGTGGACACCAGGACACTTGTAGTAGGTCAGGCCAAGCAATCAACCAGTCCCAGTGTCCTCACCCAACACGCTGATCTCGTTTCAGATTATATAAATCCCTCACCTTTTACTGCAGGTTTCAGGAGCTGATGAGAATGCTGATGAGTTTTGGCAGTGTCCAGTAGTAGATGCTTGGGAGAAAAAGCATTCAAAGGGCAAGTGCAGAGTTATATTGCCTTCAGGATTCTCTGCCAGCCTCCAGCAGCCCGTGACCCAGCAGCTCGCTGAGCCAGGGGTTGTATCCCCAGCCTGGTGTTTAACAGCCCTTGAAGGACCTACTGTCCCTGATTTCCTCTAATGGCTTTTCGAACTTATTCATAGAGTTGGCATCTACAGCATCCCGTGGCAATAAGCTCTGCAGTGTAATGATGTGCTGAATGAGAAAGCTGGAATCAAACTGGAGTTAGGCATTCGGGGTAAGCCCTGCACTCACCTCACCTCCCACTGCAGATATTCCCCTCTGCCATCCCCATCCAACCTGAGATCTCAAATCTCTCTTCACTCCAGAATTGGGAAAACCCAGAGAAATCCCAGAAAAAAGGCTTCCACAAGTAGAGTCCTGAATTGCCCCCAGTAGCCCCGTGGTAACACGCGTGCTTCATTTGGCATCTCCCAGCACCTCACCTCCTGGCAGGGGAAGGTCACCTGAGATAACAGGAGCATGGGCTGGAAAAAGAGCACCCTTGGCATTTCCCTGGGTTGTTTTTCATCTGTATAAATATTGTTATCTCTACGTCTATCTATGCCCAAAGGACATAATCTCGTGGAGGGGGAACACCAGCCATGGAAGACTCGGTATTTGCCACTAAGCGGTGTGTGGGTGGGGAGGATAAGGGAGGCTGCTGAATTAGGGACATCCCACAGGAAGAAACTCCTTCCTGCACCATCTCATTAGCTCTGCGGCACAGCCTGATCTCATCTTCTGGAGAACTTAGGAGCCGCGCTTATAATTATTGATACTAATCATCATAACATCGAGTTTATGAGGATTGATGCAGACCTGCGATGCTTTAAAGGTTGCTTTCTAAACCCCTCCAAGCAATACATCACGCCCCCGCGCTGCTTTGCGGGCTCGGCAGCAGCCCCTGCATCGGCGCAGAGCGGTGATGTCCTGGGGAGGAATTTACAGCGCTGGTGGTTTATGGCGTGCCTTGCGAGGAGCGATTAAAGCAGGGAGGCATCCGTTAATCGCTTCATAAATATTAATACCATTTTGGTCAAGGGAGCTGTAGCTTTAAGCACCGCTGGACTTGCAGTGTCAGGACTTTGCTGGTGCCAGGGAGCGCAGCAGAGCAGACCCGACGGCCAAAGCCCTTGCTGTGCGTGCTGAATGCCGACCCACGAGCTGGGGTTTGGGCTGGAGTCGATGGTATCTGCTAAGCAAAATCTTGTTTTGATTTCCATGGACCTGCCAAGCCATGGAGCAGGGAGGGACTGTGCTGACTTGAGCACTGGGCTTGCTCTGGGGGGCCTGCTGCCGTGGTGGGACCATGAGAGATGTCAACACGGCCTGGCCCCAGCCTACTGCTTCAGCCTCTCCTCTGCCTAGGGACCTTGGGCAGCAGCTTCAGCTCGTGAGTAGACCCCATATTTGGAATGGTGTGGACAATTCTGGCTGCCTGCTTTCAAGAAAGTTCAATCCAGCCTGGAAGAGGCAATGAAGAGGGCTCCAGGCATGATAAAAGGAAGAGAGAAGTCAATACAGAAGAGGACGCTAATGGGTCAGGCTGCTTAGCCTGCCAGAAGGAAGGTTAATAGGGGAGGTGACCGCAATCTAAAAATACATCTGCAAAGGAGAAGAGCTGTCTAACCGAAAGGACAACCATGGCACAAGCGCAAACAGGGATGATGTGGGCAGGACCCCAGGCTGGGAGCGATAAGAAGGCTTTTGCCATCAGGACCACCAAGTTTGCTCTTTACCTCCCAGTAGGAGGAGGTTCAAAAATATGCCAGCCCTTCAAGATAGAGTGTGATCAGTTTTTCTCATTGGGATGGTAAGTAAGGGGGACAGGACTAGAAATCCTGGAGGTATCTTGTAATCCTAATTCCTCAGGAGCCACAAAGCAGTTTAGAAGACTTGGTGGCACCAGGCTCATCTGCTAGAGGAAATCTCAGGCAGGATGAAAGTATGTAGTTCCTTGTGCACGGGAGAATGCAAGGCAATGAGATACCGGTTCAGTTCTACCCATAGGATCAAGATGCCCTGCAAACCTGTAAATGTGATTTTTCCTTTCAGACACACTGTGCAGATGTACTTTATTTGTCCTGGATGTAGAACTGGAAGGCTGTTCTTTTTCTCATTTATTTCTATGCTTGTGAAAACCCAGGCACCTTGCCAAAGCCCCTGGAACATTCACATTAATAAAAAAACTAATTATAACAACTTTAACGACACTCTGTCAGCCCCAGCAGCAGGAAGGGAATATTTTGTCCATGGTTTCTTTCCCAAAAACCTTAATGTCACCCTAAAAGCACAGGCTCACGCTGACTCCAGCTCTCTATAATCCCTCTTTCAGTAAATGCCTCCATTTAATCTTTAAATACCCCGTGCAAATGTCTGTCAAGAAGCTTTGTCAACACGGATCGACAGATGGGCCTGACAGTGTGTTCTGCAAATGCTGGAGACCTGACAAGAGCAGTGCTTTCCAGTCCATCTCTGAGGGGTGCTGCAAAGAGCACCAGGAGGTCCTCTTCCTGAGGGATAAGGAGAGTTTGCCCCCTGATTTTGGTGGAAGCTGTGTCCATGCAGCAGTCACCCACTCACTGCTCAACCTGGTCGGGATTTGGCTGGCCTCATGTTTCCTAACTGAGAGAGGGATGACTCAGGAGGGAGGAAATCACTCCAGGCTCAGCATCCCCGGCACAGGCATCTGCCAGGAAGAGAGGAGGGAAACCAGAAGTCCGAAAGCACTGATGTAGGATGGAGGAACCATCCAGGGAGGGACCTCAGTTCACCATACTCTAGGAACCAGCTCTGAGGGAAGGCAGACGGCTTTTAAAATTTTTTTAATGATGGTTGTTTTCTCAAAACTAGCATTATTCAGGCTGGTTCAGTCCTGTGTTAGAAATCACACACACAGAGCCCTTCCCACCATCTGAACTTACGGGCTGAGCTCCAGAGGACTCGAATCCCCTTATAGATCCTGGCCTGTGTCTCTCTGGTTTCATATTCACATCTCTCCCCCATGATCAGTTCTGCCCTTTGCCACAGAAGGAAAAATCAGTCCTACCTGATTGAGAGTCTTGCCATCTACCAGCTTCAGCTCTGCCAAAGGCCACCTGTAGGCTACCTTGTACTGCTCTCCTCGGTCTATCTTGACCTTCACCAGAAACGGCTGCATTGGCCTAAAGGTGTCCACTGTGGATGAGGGACAGGGAAAAAAAAACCAACAAAAAACCACAGTATTATTTTTAGCCCAGTACACAACAGTTCAGTGTGTGTGAGTAGACAGGTACAGATGGACACGCAGACAATGATGTTGCGTTGTGGCCGTATGGAGAGATGCTACAGGGTTTCTACCGGCTTTTCTCTTGAGTATCTAGATATGGGAAGTGCTCTACGGGGTCTAATCCAGAGTATTTTGAAATCTCTAGAGGGATTCCCAATAATTTCAATGAGTTTTAAACCAGGCCATTGTGGTCTACACAAGGCACAAGTTGGGAGGGTTTGGACTAGGTGATCTCCAGAGGTCCCTTCCAACCCCATATCATTCTGGGATTTGATAGTTACATGCCATATTGCTGGCCCTACAACAGGGTCTGCGTTGTTTGACTGATACTCACACTGGTATCCCATCAGAAAATCAATTCCAGTGACAATTAGCTTACAGTCACCTCTTGGTTCACCTGGGAGGTCCTCACTGTACATTGTGCTGGATATTATAATTTAGATCTCCCACATGAACTAGGTATCTCCAGAAAGCTGACATGAACAGTCCCAGGGGTAACTCATGTATTTTAGATGCTCCTTTCAGGGTGGCTACATCAACCCTTGGAGACATTCCTCCTGGCCTCCACTGAGGCCAGAGAGAGTTGAAGCACATCATTTAGGTCAAACACCGTGGCTAAGGCTGTCAGAAATTAATCCTGCAGTAGGTGACAACACTGTCTAGAAGCTCATTGGCAGAAAAGTCTCTCCCCACTAAGTTTGTCAAAAAAACCATCTATTCTAACAACTTCTCAGGAGTGATGGAGCAACTAGAAAAGCCCAGACCAAAAGAGATGGAAAGTTTCCCAAAGCACTGGCACCTTTGGATCCTAATCAGGTAGTTAGGGACTCATGAAGTGTTCGGGTCCTGTTAAGACTTTCACCAAAACTCTGGAGACACAGAATGAGCCTGTAATGCTGTGTTGTGTTAGAACGGTTTGTTGCTGACCTCTAATGACAGATTTGATCAAGTGGTAAAAAAAAAAAAATTGGTGGAGGGAGCAATCCTGCAGACCCCAGCTCTCTCCAGCCAGCACGACATTTGAGAGGGAACTCATGCTTTTGTTGCCAGTTCTTGACATACTACACCGACATGGCACAGCTCCTGTCTTTGGATCAGGATTTCCTTCATTTAATCTTAAAATACAGCATTTCAGATAGAGGTCATATCTCTTCTCCCAAATCAGGAAAAGAGCCATCAGAGACCAAACACTCCAACTAGGGCTGCAAGAAGCCTGGGGGCTTGCAACTCAGCCTGTCCCCTAATCCCCCAGGGGTTCTCACCCACAACGCAGAGAATGGACATCTTCTTCTTCTTCCCCGTCTTCCAGACACAAACAGTTTCCAGCAGCTTCTTTTTCTGAGGGTTGAACACATCTTTTTCCAACGAGCTCCAAAGGGAAGCCATGGTGAGATCCCAACAGTGGGAGCTGCGTGTGTCTCCCGCTGGTGCTCGTGGTCACCTCAGGCTGCCCAGCACCTCCTGTGGAACACAAAGCGGCTGGAGAGATGATGGACATGGACCTTCTCGCGTGGGTTCAGAAAAGGCCGTGAAGGTGCTCCAAGGGCTGGAGCTCAGAAACACTCAGAAACAACCAGCAGTTATTACAGCCCTTGACCCAGGTGGTGAGGGAATAAGCCAAGTGGCTACATGTAACTAAAAAGTTACATTTAATGTAAATATTTCAGTCAGAATTAGGGATAAATAAAAAATAGAGGCTGTAGGAAAATAATATTTAGAACATGCACTTTGAATGTTTTTCTAAGAAGTTAATCACTGCTGAAATTTACCGGTTGCTCTGCAATGAACTGAGACACGTGAGACCTTCAGCAGCTCCCTCCCCATCGCGATGGGGCTTTCAGCTCCATCAGCCACATGGTTAACGAGCTTGAAATCACATCTGCACTTATTTAAACTTCAGAAAAAAAAAAAAAAAGAAGAAGAAGAGATTTACTGCTAAAATGATTCTGTCAGCAGAGCATCTCTGTGGATGCAGTCCCTCACTGGCTTATCTTGGTTTCTCCATCTTCCCTGCCAGGTTTTCTGCCGGTGCTCACCTCGCAAGGCAGGCAGGATGGCAGCCCGCAGCCCTGACCGACTATACCCATTATTGCTTTTGAACCCACTAATTTGTTTATAATAGCACTCGAGCAACAGCTACAGGAAAATGATTGAAAGCCAAAGTAATAGAGGGCTCGTGGCTCCCTGATAAGTTAGTGCAGGGAGCACGATACTTTCCGCAAACGTAATTGAAAAGCTGTCGGTGGCGGAGCCAGTTAACCCCCCCCCGTTTTCTAGAGACAACCTGTGAGACTTAAAGATCTCAGTGGAACCTTCCTGGAATTCTCCCAGAGGTGCCCATCTCCCATCCAGGCGGCTGAGAGCAGGGAAGAGAGCGCTAGCGAAAGGAAGAGCGTCCAAAGACTTTACCAGCCACGTCTCGCTGAGAAGAAATTGCGGGATTTCAGTCGCAAGAAGCCTTAAGAACAGGAAACAGTTTGCTGGTAAAATGAAAGCTTGAAGAGAAAAACAGGAAGCCCGAAGAACCTGAGCAAAGCCGCTGGCTTGAGGTCAGAGCAGGAAACCCCCGTGTGAAGGCTGCAGAGCCCAGGGTGGGTGAGAGCTGGGGGTGGAGTGGGGAGGGATTGACTAAAAGCAAAGCAAAGTGAAATCACTCGCCTTTTCCCCTCTGTTTCCTTAAAGGGAGTCAGGGTGATGAATGGAGAACAGCTGTGGTTCAACCTGTAGTGAGATGCCATCTCCCACGTCCTCCTTCAACAAAGGTCTGGGAAGCCTACAAGAGATTTAGGAGTCAGACAGGATGCTAATGGCCCTCATTAAGCAAGATGCATAATCACAACGCATAATTCAGCTTTAAGCATAAAGGAAGCCTGGCGCTGTTTCCTCATAACACTTTGGGATACACTTTGGTATTAACCAAAAGCCTGGTCCTGTTGAAGCCCAGGACCATCGGCATTTGGGGGCAGGGGTTGGTGAGAGTGCTCTCCCACAAATAACTGAGGTCCATGCTGGGGCCAAACACAATAATCCAGAGAGAAGCCAGAGTCAGGAGCTAGGAATGAGGATTTGGGGGGTGGCGTGGAGGAGTGTTCTCAAGGTCTGGCTGTGGGGCAGCAGGGCAGTGGCTGTAATTGATGCCTTAAAGATCACTCTCATGGCCCAGGTGGAAGAGTTGGTTCTTCCATCCATCCCTTGTGGTTCTCAGCTGGAGGGGGAGCCTGGTATACTCTTTTGGTGCCCGTGCCGTATTTCTCTACCTCAGCATGGATCTAAACTGGCAGAACAAGGGCTTTCAAAGCCAGAGCCACTAGGAAGTGGCAATGGTTTAATTGAACTATTCATTTACCAGGTGTGGACGGGCACAGGGGACGCTGGGAGTCACAGCCCACAGTGAGCTATGGTCACTTCTCCTTCTCCAGCGTGTTACCGAACACTGGTGAGGCCAGTGAGGTTGGGTAGACACGAAGTTAATGCCCTGGTGTCACGTCTGAGTGCCAACCATGGCCAAGCAAAGCTGGACCTTCCCATCTGCTGCCTTGGAAAAGTGACTTATTTCAATTTGCGAGCTTCAAGGACATGATGTGCACTCCAGAGGTGAATTAGATGGGGCAAGTGTTATGGAAGAGAGAAAAACGCGATGGCACCGTGTTAACACGGCATCATGTACTGTGGGACGGTAAGGATGCTACACCAGGGCTCCCATTCGTGATTTCATGTTATTTCCATAAACTCCGTCTTCTTAACGTCTTCTCGCTCATGGAGGGGGTTTTCTGCTCTTCATTATCATTCTTGGGCGTTACAGGGAGCGCAAGGGGGGAAACAGCTCCCTGCATGAACAGGGCTGAGGAGAATAACTCCTCCGCTGGGAGCAGGGAGGGGTTTTTAAGACCATCCTGAAAAATTCAGGAATAAAACTGGGAAGAAGGTGTTCCTGTAGGATTTCTGGCTCCTCTCAGCCGGTCCCAGGAGCTCGCAGGAAGCTGCTCTGTGGCACTGCAGTCCCAGGCGGATCCTTCCCGGGGATTATGTCCCTCCAGTCTCACGGCTGGTGCAGAGAGGGAGGAACCAAAGCTTTATTTTAAGCAGAGGATACACGTTGAGCCTTCCGAAGGCTGGGGAAGAAAAAAAAGCCAAACAAACCTTGAAAAAGCCGGCAGTGGCTGGCACACCTCCCTCCCTGCCCGCATCTGCAAACAGGATGAAGCAGCTGTAAGAGTGATGCAAACGAGCAATTAATCTCAATTGCTGCCAACTCATAATCCTAATGAATGGCTTTTAAAAATACAGGGGTGTTTTTTAACAGTTTTCATGCGAGGAGAAATTAGGAAATCGCATGTACAAATGAGCTAATAAAGAAAAGGGAATTACGAGTGTGGAAATACAGTGTGCCTGGCATTAATTTCCCCACCCAATTCCAAATGCAGTAATAACTTGATTATTTTAGCATTCATGCCGAAGGAATCAAAACCATACGGCATTTGGAGTGTCTGATTGCCGTTCCCTGGCCGAGATTAGCAATCTGCAGTAGTTTGCCTCTCTCTTCCTTCCCCAAATGGGGAACAGAATGCTGGTTTTGCCGCAGGGCGCAGCAGAGAATTCAAGCTATTTCATTCTCCGCCGCGGGGACTTGTAGTCATCATTTGATGTTGAATCTTATTTTTGGTGCTTAAACAGCCTGCGTTCCCAGAATACCCAACCGTTTCAATGTTTAATGGATGGCTCCTGGCATTGCCCCTAAAAAAGAGGTGGCAACCAGGACTTCTCAGGAAGGACTTGCTCTGGACTATCAGATGGTCAAGATACTGCTGCTCCGAAAACGAACAGAAGTCCCAAATCTTCTCCTTGCTCCTACTCTGCCTTTACCTTCTGAGGGGACTCTCCAGAGCCCTTCCATAGCTTCCCAGCTAGTCTCGTGTCCCCATCAGCTCTTCTGCTTCATTTGTCCAAAGTTCCTCAGCAAGAAGACTTCTCTCTCTCATGCACTTCGCCTTCACTCTTGCACCAGTGCTGGCTGACCAGCAGCTTGGGAACCCAGTAGGAATATCAAGAGTGTAACCTCATCCAGGGTCAAATCCCACCTAATTGTCCTCCTTCCCAGGGAAAGCAGTTGGAAGCACGGTGTTGTACAACATGATCTTTGGTGTTACGAAGGGTGAGAGCTGACTTTTGATATAGACGAAAGAGGAGAGCTGAACAAATGGTTCAAGGAGAGTTCAACAAACGGTTGGACAAGATGATCTTTAAGGTCCCTTCCAACCTAGAAGATTCTGTGATTCTGTGAAACAATTTACCTGAAGACTTCCCCCTTTGTTTCCATTCCTCTCCCAAGGACCGAACCATAAGCATTTCAAGAGGTTCACAACCTGAATTTCCTCAGTAAGCCTTCTGCAGTTGTGGACGATCCGCAGGGTGACGCTGCTCCTGCCTCCGATCGGTGCTCGGGCGCGTGGTGAATGTGCCCCAGGCCACGTCTGGCTGAGGCTCTGCAAGGTGCCACACGTCATGGGTAAAGCACCCAACACAGAGGTTCTCAAAGCCTCTGTCACAACACAATACGTGGGATGGGAGGAATTAAAATTGCAGAGGCAGCTGCGGAGCTGGCCTTTCTTAGCTTTGCAGCGCTCTGCTTTGTAAACTCATCTTGCTTCTCTGTAGATTTGGAAGGAAGCGGGAGAAGACTGGAGGAACAAATGAGCCAAAGGGTGCCCTGCAAGAGGTCGGTGCTTCAGCACCCCTGGCTCCCATCACTGGGCCGGGAGGGACCTGCCCTGCTCCACAGGAGGGTGAGCTTTGAATTTAAACATGCCTTGGATCTCCCAGGTGAATTTGGGGATGGTTTTTCATTGCTTCCCTGTGCCATGGAGCTGCAAGCTGCTGGGGGTGGTGCCTGCAGGTATGTGTGTGGTTTTGAGGTACAAGACCTAGCACATGGTAATCTCCATGGCCTGGGACGAGCTCTTTGTCACCTGTCTGGTGGCCTTCGCTCCTGACCTGCCAGACTGTGATGACATCGGTGACCACATCGTACAGACGCACAGTCCTGAGTCCACCCATCTTCTTCGCAAGACGATGCTGTTCCAGCGTAAAATAGTACAATTAATAAAACATATTGCCTTGCTTTCCCCCACTGTTTTCACCTCCTGTGCTCTCTTCTCACATTTTTGCTGGGCTGATGGTTTTCTTACATGCCCCAGATAACTCATTGAGCTTCATCTTCACTGCTCTTTCCACCCGCCTGCTCCGCTTTCATTTTTTATGAAGACTCTCTCTTGCTCTGCCAACATGCTCTTAATCTCACTGGTAAATCAAGGTGGCTGTTTGTCTTTAGCTCTCTATTTGCTTTCCTGAACACAAGATAAATCTAGGCACCGCACTGGAGCTGGATCAAGAAGAAAGCTGATTTTTTTCCCTCTTCCCTCCCTGTTCACAGTTGTGCACAGCTGGCAATGGGCTGAGTTTGGGATCTGAGGATGCTCCCTCTCCGTTTTCTGGGATGAAACTGGTAAAACAAACAGAAAGACTGAGAAATGACCTCTCCCAGGCTCTTCTGGATTAAAACCACACTGCAGAAAGCTCTGAGATATAACATTACTCCCAGAGCCCAAACTGGGGTCAGTGCAAAGGCTCCCATTAACTTAATCCAACGGTCTCAGATTTACAAACTCCGGAACTTTTCCCCATCTTTCTGCTGGTCTCTCCAGCCACTGGATTAGGACCAGGATCGTAAGGAAGCCCACGCTCGTGGTGGCTTCCTTGCGGATCGCAACATGCTGTGGAGTGATAACCTGCAGCTAGAAATGGGAAATCAGGTCATGAACCAGCTTCTCTCTCAGTCCAGCATGGGAGTGAGGTATGGCACGTCTCCCTCTTCTCTCTCTGCTCCCTGAGATGATGGAGTTGGTTGCAGGTAGCAGGGTCCCAGCAGGATACGGGTGTCCAGATGCCACCCGCCTGGGGCAGCTTTGCCCTGTCATCTTTCCCACAGAGGAATTACATGTGGGGTTAAAGAAAAAAAAAAAAGAAAGAAAAACAACCCACAAACCACCAAACCAGCATTTTTAGCCGGGTTCAAAGCAGTTTCATATGTCTGGAAAGGATATAGCAGCACAATCAAGATTTATGAAAGAAAGAAAATATTTTAGGGGAGGCCATTTGTTCTGTTCTATATCCCATAAAATCTCCAGAAGTTATTTGTCGGTCGATGTGGCAGCCACGCTCAGCCCCGCAGCTCGGGAACAAAAGGCCACTCTGCGGACGAAGAGGCAGAGCATTAAAAGACACAAAGCACCATCTTTTTAGGCGGCAGATAATTGCCCCGGGGAACTCGCTGCCTCAGGAACCCAGTCAGACAAATGGCTCCACAGCTGATGATAACCGATCGGAGTGTACCTAAAGATAACCCAGGAGGGCTGGAATTGGTGGCCATGATCCAGGCACAGGGAACTTCTTCTCTGGAAGAGCACATCAATGTGCACACTGGTGTAGAGCAGGAAAATGAGGTACCATGGTGGTAGTAACAGCATTTGCTGCCGATGGAGAAAAGAAATCTGGCCAAGCGCGGCACTGGTTTGTTACGGGGAGAAGTGGGGAGGTATTTATTAATATCCTTTAATGACATGTCCTTTATTGGCAAATCCCCCATATTCTTTAATGGCAAATTCCTGGAGGATGATTTTCGACTCCTCCAGGTCTCTTGCTTTGCAGCCAGAAAGGAAAAATGCACAGGGATAGGGGGAGGCTGCAGAATTTGGGACCTTCCATCCTGGAAATTTTTCACTCCAAGGGTGGTGAGAGCCTGGCCCAGGTTGCCCAGAGAAGCCGTGGCTGCCCCATCCCTGGAGGGGTTCAAGGCCAGGTT
>JAOXJK010000062.1:1246267-1259685 GCA_025774025.1 Xenus cinereus
GGGCTTGGAGCAACCTGGTGTGGTGGGAGGTGTCCCTGCCCAGGGCAGGGGGTGGCACTGGGGGGGCTTTAAGTTCCCTTCCAGCCCAAACCATTCTGTGATTCTATGATTCTATTTTTGCTCTGTAGTTCACAGATCAGATCGTTTGGCTTCTCCACTGCTACCCATCACCTCTCTGGACAAGGTTCTGATGTAGGAGGGACCTTCATCTTTCTGTGTGAGCAGATCTTGATGAGTTCCTGAGTGGACCCTCAAGTCACCAGTGGCTGAAGGGGCTGCACATCCTCACCCTCCCTCAGCATGAGTGTTTTTAGGGGATGCCTGCTGAGAGCCGGCCACGGAGGAGATCCCGCTAGAGGGTGCTGCCCAACTCTGCTGGGAAACACCAAAACTGCTCTGCCTGCTCCTGGGCCTCCAAACATCCCTGTTAACCCTTGGTGCCTCATTTCCCTGCAAGCCCTTCCTCGCTGTCTTCCCTTTCCTCCTGATTTACCTCCAGCACAGAGAGCGCTGTATCCCTGCTGTACATCCTCACTGGCAGCAGAACAAATAAGCCCATCTGTAGTTTATGGACACACTTTTTCTTTTCTTTTTTTTTTTTTTCCCTTTGAGTAAACACAGACAATAAACACAGGGAGTCCAAGGAGGGAATGGAGATTACAGGGCAACCATGGGCTCAACTCGCTTTGAATCCAGCAAAGCAAGAGCCAGAGGCACAGCTGACAGCAAGAGGTTTCTTCCCCACCGTAGTGACCCATAGCAGTACCAAAGAGCAACAGGGAGGCACTTACCCATCTCAGTTTGAAGGCACACTTTCAATATTTAACTTGTTTTGTTTGGCCTGAAGCTGCCACCTGCCAGGTTTCCTCTAGAGATGGAGCTCCTATCCTTGCCCTTGCTCTGCAGTGCCAGACCTGGGGGGGACCACATACTCAGGCTTCTCTGGGGCTTTTGGAGACAGCAGGTTGGGCCAAGACTGTGCCAGGAGGCCACACTGCCAATCTCCACTCCATAACACAGCTGTGCTTGGAGGGACCATGACAGTACCTGAGTGCCTTCCTGCAATTAAAACCCCACTTCTAATCTGTGCAGGTCAAGGACTCTGCAACACCTTCAGCTCGGTGGTGCCTTCAGGACCATCTCTGCATGAAGGAGGACACCAGCCCCACCAACCGTCCAACTTCTCAACCCCATACGGACATTCCTGCACCTAAAACATGTCCTTCACTGCTGGCTCCTCTTTTTGCAAACCCCCTTCATGTTCCTGCTTTGTTTTAGAGGTGGCTGTTTCTCTTCTTCACATGGCGAGGGGGGAGCACAGGTGTGCCGCGGCTGATGCAAATACTCCCGCCGTGACCCAAGATAAGCAATAGCTCCTTCTGAGCAGCAGCTGCATGAAAAGATAACATCTACCTCAAAACTACTTAATGGGAAAATGAGTTTCGTTGCTTACCATTTGAATGAAATATTCAACATCTCACCCACAGAGTCTTTCTTCTGCTCATCGAGCGGGCGGTAGACTTTGACAGGAGCTGGTTTGCCGTTTGCTGACAGCGGGTCCGTGAGATGCCAGAGGGCAATAAACCGTGTCACCCTGCAGTGGGATGGCCCCTCTGTCCTTGCCTTCTAAATTCAGTCGCTGATATTTAGAATCAGCGTTGCAGCGGGTTGGATGCGATGCCAAGCCTTTTATTGGCAGCAAGGGACCAGCTTTATGAGAGAAGAGGTAACGAAGGGTAAAGGATGAGGGGAGGAGGAGAGTCCCGTGGCTCAGGTGATGGCCCCGGTCCATTTTCTGAGGTGGTTGGGAGTTTTCCAAGAAAATGGAAATACTGAGTCACGGACACCAAAACCTTTTTGTTGGAGTTTTGAGGGACATCTCCCTGGTGAAGCCGTCTTGGGCTCAAAGTGGAAGAATTGCTCAAAGTCAGCACCTCCCACCCTTCCACAGCTGGTCCCGTGGCAGTTTGGGTGTGACAAAGAGTCACATACGTACAGAAGAGCCAGGCACAGGTCCTTCCCTGGCCTGGATCACATCAAGGACTGAAACACACAGCCTGGGGACGTCTCATATTTTGTGCACGGAAAAACTCCAAACCATCTTGGTTTCTGCTCAGTGTTGAGCTGCAACCTTTCTGGATCCTCAGTTACGTCCTTTGCAAGACATTTCCTCCCTCGTCATTGCCACCCCTTGTGTGACCGTGGGGAAATCACTCCCCTCTCTGGGAGCTGGGTCCCCATTTGTAGGATGAGGACAGGGATCCTGATTGTCCATGTCACTTGTACTCACCCTGTGGCAGGGATTAATGATTATGAGGGAGGTGAGCACCACTTTAAGGTGGGGGAGAGGAGACAAAAGCCCACCCAACGGGGTCAGAGCAAAGGTATGTCAGGAGCCAGACCACTGGAAAAATGGAAGATAAAGCCATATGATACAGCCAGATGTGTCGCAGGGTGGTTACGGGGAGCTTCTTCAAATTCCTGCCTCTGATTTTATGTCCATTCAGCATCTTTTCATGCTTCCTTAGCCACAGCTTTGTGGCCTTAACAGCTGTTGTGCTTTTTGGCCTGGTGCCTGACACCTTCCTCTGGAGGTGGGTGCGATCAAGCGTGTTTCTCCTCAAAATCCCTTAAATATTGAAAGCACCAACTTGCTTCTGCCTGAATGACGCTTTTGTTGCTCAGAAGGAGGGAAGTAATAAGAAAAAGACAAAATATTCTTTTCAGCCAGGACTGTGGAGTGGGCACATTGGAGACACAGGAGAGATGCTGGTAGCTTTGGTGTCCACCTCCTGAGTCCTCCCTCCCCTGTCCTGCAGACCGCCTGGGGGACCTTCAAGAAGTTGCTTGCTCTGTGAGCGGTGACCCCACATTCTCGTTTGCAGGGGCAAAAGAGGTCACTGACCTGTGTCTGGAAAACACTCGGGCACTTTTTCGATGGAAAACGATGAACGTTGTCGTTATTTGTAGCAGATTTTTCCCAGCGCTGCCATTGTGCAGGTTGCCTAGCATTGCCATGGCATCACTTCTGGCAATAATTTAAGCGAAAGGCATGGCAGGGCTGACAGCTGAGCGTTTCAGGCAGGTAACGCGAGGGCAAAGTGTGAGTCACCTCTTCCAGCGGTAGCAGGACCATTGCTGTCACCGAGCTCTCTATGGAAACACGATGGCAAGTCGTCAGGAGATGGTGAGGAACAAATGCTTTCATGTTCTCAGTGGATTGTTTGGGGTTTGGTTTTTTTTTTCAGTTCTAGTTAAATCCACTTGTATAACAACTCTTAAGTGGCACTTTGCTAAGGGGGGATAAGCTAATGTTTGGATGAGAAACGGGTGAAATAAAACAGAGATGGGGCTTGGGTGAGGTGAGGATCTGTAGCTTTTACCATCTCCTGTACCCAGGCTTGCAGAGAGGATCCCTGCTATGGAAAACAAGGTGCCTAGATTCACCAATTGAACATGCTATGAGGTTTCAGGGTGGAAACCACCTTTGGGGCAGAACTGTGACCCTCACATCCCCTTTTGCTCTTTGCTTGTGCTCAGGGTGGAAAGGCAGGAGAGCGACCACAGCTCCTCCATGGTTCAGCTCTGCCGGGGAGGGAAGCTGATGTTTTGGCCCCGTCCTGGTTTTC
The DNA here is from genome assembly GCA_025774025.1 of Xenus cinereus. NCBI lineage: Eukaryota > Metazoa > Chordata > Aves > Charadriiformes > Scolopacidae > Xenus > Xenus cinereus. Next base: position 1,249,897 of record JAOXJK010000062.1, read on the forward strand.
TTCAGAGCTTTGCCAGTGGTGAACTGCACATCTGGAGGGTTCACAGGGGACAGCACATCTTGCTCTGATGGCAGAGCCTGCATGCATGTGCTGGTGGATGAAACATCTGGGTAGTGAGGCACTGGAAGAGGTTACCCAGAGAAGTTGTAGATGTCCCATCCCTGGAGATGTTAAAGACCAGGCTGGATGGCGCTTTGAGCAACCTGGTCTAGTGGGAAGTGTCCCTGCCCATGGCAGGGGTTGGAACTGGATCTTTAAGGTCTCTTCCAACTCAAATGATTCTAAAATTCTATGATCTGCTGTCAGTGGGGAGGCAGGAGTGTCCTGTGAGCGAGCGCTGCTGTCCTGGACGCCCATCTCAATTAGAAAAAGCTGCCCCTAGATTAAAAAAGACAACAAAACCTATCTCACTCCTTGGGGTGTTTCAGTAGAGAGTCACTCCAGAGGTGATAAACTCTCCCAAAGCAGACAGTGAATGAAATGTCCCCACCATGCCAGACCATGCTCAGACCCTGTCCCCTGCCCAACCCCAGCTCCCAAAACCATGAGCTGCCTAAAGGCAAAACGCTGCTGCCGAATGAGAAGCTGGTCCCAGGCAATAACGTGACCCTCTCACCCGGCTCTGAAGTCTGGAGAGCTCAGGGCAGGGCTCAACCTCTCCTGGGGCCACCTTCGGGAGTATTTAGCCCCGCTCTGTCCATCGTTATTTACTTCCTCATAACCACACCACCAGTGGAACTGTGCGATGATGGACGGTGTTGTCAAAGTTGCATTAAGTTTATCCTTTTCCTTGACCTTTAGGGCACTATATAAACAGGCTGTGACTGCGATGGGCCGGGCTATGCTCTACTGCAAGCAGAGCTGTATCTTGAACGCCGAAAATTAGCACAGCAGCCTATAGGAGGAAGCATCGTCCACAGGAGTGGAAAGGCTGGGAGCTGTGGGTTTTCCTTCTGTCTTTGGCTGTATGGTACCGGGAGAATAATGTAAAAGGGAGGATGAAGAAGAAAATAAAGAAAAAACCCCAGCCAGGTTCCCACTTTGTCCTGCAATTCAGTGTTTAGTGCATGACAAGTCGCCTCAGACACAGGAACCCCTTCAAAGTCAGAATGAAAAATTACAAGGAACCATGTTTGTAAAAGTTCTTCCTTTTAATGCTTCTGCTGAAGACCCTGCACGGTGCAAACAGGTTGGGTGGTCGTGGTCCCACCTGGCTCCAGTCCCCACAGAACAGAACACCCGTCTAAAAGCTTCTCGCAAGCTGTTTATGGTCTTTTCGTGGGTGCATGTCCCCATCTGGATTTCATAGTGGTTGGAGCTTTGTGTGATACATGCAGAGATGAGATAAGGGTTTGATCCAACACAAGGTATAAACGGGGAAGGGGGTTATCACTCTTTTTCCCTGTGTTTTCATCATTCCAGCACAGCGAGATGGTGATACATTTAATGAATACTAATAAATATCTATTAATTCAGCACATTTAGCTAGCTATTAAGATTTCTTTTCCTGATAGAATGTACAGATAATCAGATTAATTCGATTAAATGATATCTAGGAGCAGGGAAAGAGAGAAAGGGATTTGCCACATAGGCTGAACTAGGAATATAATGTGAGTTTTACTGTCAGCTGGGAACCACAGAGGAACTGCGACAGCTCCTCCTGACAAGGGGAGAGAGGCAGGCTTGGATCAGACATCTAAAGGCAAGGCTGAAGTTGGAAGAAGGTGGATGGGAATCGTCCAGAGACAGATTTTCTGCTTTAAAGCAACTCTTTGAGAAACTCCGATCAGTTCCCATCCCTCGCAACCGATGGGCAGTAGATAAACGTGTTTGGAAATGTCCAGCGCGTGTAAAATTTTGCCACTCAGGGAGGGTCTGAACGCACGGGCTTCTCCTGGCACTGGGCTCTGAACTACTCGAGTACAGCACCACATGGTCATCGCTGTCGCCCACTGATCCTTCCTCTGTCCTGGCAACTTCTAAAGTTGCTAAAATGACTATTCAGAAAGCTCCCCGCTTCTCCTGGCAGTTTCCATAGCCCTGTCCCCACGCCACGCTGTGATCCCTTGAAGAATGCTCTGAAGTCCTGCCTGGCAGCCTCCAAGTCCCCAGCAGGGCTCTGGTCCTCAAAACCAGCCTCACAGGATGAGCTTTCCCCAGCTGGGGTTGGATCCGAGCGGCTGAGCCGGAGGAGTCAGTGCTGCTCCTCAAGCAGCCTTTTAAGCAGGAGGAAATCTCTCTGCCGAGTCCGTCTCCCTCTCTGCCGAGCCAGAAAAACAGGCCAACGAGTTTCCTTGGCGTAATGCTTGAGTGAGGCCGCGCTTTGCAAAACCAGGTCCTTGGCTCCCACGGTTGGCAAAGTCACATTGATGCTCTGGCGCCTCGGTCTCTCCATCTGCAGAACGGAGGCCGTAAATCCCCTCTGCAGTCACCAAGAGGGCCGGGATGGAGCCCCCCTGATGTTTCCTAACACACCTGGAGCTCCTGCTCGTGCCAGCCCACGGGTGCTTTGGGTCTCAGTCCTGCCTTGTCTTTGACCTGCCCTGACAGCGGTAAATCAGGCGAGTTTCTCTCCCTCTGTTTCAGGCTACTTGCGGAGGGGCAGAAGGGACAAGACCTGTCTCTTCTAAAGGACAATGCTAAAGGACGACGGTGGCATGAGAAGAAGTGGAAAGAACAAGCCATGCACCCATTTAGGCTGGAGATGAGAAGGGTCCCAACGTGATCTCTTTCAGTAAGAGCTCTGGTGGTAAAAATTCCGGCCACTTTCTATGTGGAATTTGATACACTTGGGAGATGGTTTGTGGGACGAGGCTGGTGTGATAGCACAGGTCGGGACTAGATGACCTTGGAGGACTCTTCCAGCCTCCATTCCTGGCAGCTTTACAACACTGCATTGCTGTTGGCATGTGAGAGACGGTGTTTCTAGCAGCGACAGACCGACCCTATGGAGTTTGATGCTACAACCCAGTTTCCAAGGGGCTGTAGCACATAGAAAGAGTTTTTCAGGCACTACCATGAATATCTCAGAAACAACTTGGTCCTCCCTTCTCCTGAGTCAGGAGTGTTTGTGCTATTCTCTTTGCACCCCAGGTTGAAAGCAAGCTTTCTGGTATGCTGAAAATGCTCCTCTTGTCCTGTGATTTTCAGGGTGTCCTCATACCGTGTTGAGCGAATAGAATTTTTTTCCCGTCTTTGGCATTAAAACATACTAGAACCTTGTCCAAGCTGGGAGCCATGGAAACCTCGGAGGTCAGAAGCCCTCCCATTTGCAGGAGAGCATGGGGAGGGCAGAGAGAAGAGGTCGCTTTGGGGTACCCTGGATTTATTGCTGTGACTCGCTCGGCGCACAGGGCCAGGGGCTTCTCCGATGGTCCCGGGAGATTCACAACAGCTCACTCCCTTCAAGGGTAGCACCGGGGTGTTTCCAAACCCAGGGTTTTGGAGGGCAGATGGGTTGGCCTGCCTTGTTGTACCCCATGTTTTCCCAAACTGCGATGAGCAGTTTGCCAGCTGGGTTGTGCTGGAGCAGATCCTCCTACCCCTCTCTGTTTGCACCAGCACCGTTCCTCAGGCCGGCTGCTCTGCCGAGCCAGATGGCATCTTCACCCCAGGGCACCGCGTTGGCAGAGCCCAAGGAACAGACCGTCTGTGACCAGGCTGACACAGGTTCCTCCTGCAACCCGCCTGCTGTCTACCCCGGCTTAGACTCGAGGTCCTCTTCTTCTTATCACGTCTCTCTGCTGTATGATGCAAGCGTGGGTCTTTACTGGATAGCACCTAAATATATCTTCTGTGTATGAAAAATGGTGTGTACATGGAGAGTTTTATAGCCCAGGTTGTTTCCAGGTCACTGTCTGAGTGAGGCGCATCCTGGAAACACAGCGGGCAGGATGTTTGCTTTTGCAGAAGGTACCCAAGCACCCACCGGAGAGGGACATCGCGATAAGGCAAAGGCCACAGCAACTGCTTCAGCAGAAGGTCCAACGGGCTGGGTGAGCAGCTGGTACTGAGGGCAGTATTCAGTCTGTAGAATTCCCTCAGGGGTGAAAAATTCTCTGGAGTGATCACGGTGAGTGCAAGGCAGAGAAATATTGGGAACGCTTACTGTAGTGATGTCCCACCTGGTCAGAGGAGCTCTACTGCCTTCCAGAAGATGCTTCTGCTACGTCTGGGCCATTCCTAACCCTGCTTCCCTCTGAGAACTACAGATGGGGAAATTTTTCCAAACCTTCTCCAGCATCCTTCCCCGCTGGGCTGTGCTCTGACGGTACTCGCCTGAAGTGCCGTGGCGCTTGCGTGTCCTAAGTCATGATTTTAATTTACCAGCTCGGAAGAGGTCACAAAGAAAAGGCTGCGTGAGGCATCTCTGCTTTAGGGATGAGTAGCCTCAAAGTGGCCATCCAGTTCCTGGCTCCAGATGGTGAAATGAGATCAGTGGATACACGTGTTCTTGTTACTGTCAGCAAACACTGCACAGGGTGGAGATGGGTCTCCCATACGGTATTTCCATCGTCCCTGAAGTCAGTGGTGATGACGCCGAGAGGATCCTAGAAAATCCTCCTGTAGTGATGACACCGAACCAAACCCTTGATCCTCAGCAGCTCCCATATTTCGGGAGGAGTTAGCAGCCTAGTCCTCGTCCTGCCGCTGATTTCTATCTGTGCTTTGCTGCAGAGACATCTAAGCTTTCATAATGAAAAGCCAATTAAAGCGCACCATTAAGCATAGCCTTTTTCCTCCTGTGTCCAAACCTATCTGTCACAGAAAGGACACAGCCACTGTAGCGCGAGTTGGCAGACACTGCTAAAAATGGGGAAGATAAGATGCATAAGTAAATTATTGAAATGCCAGCCTGAAGTCTCGAACGGGACCACGGCAGCCAGGGTCAGACGTAATGGGCCACTGACCCCCTCTGTTCCCAGGGCCGCAAAGCCACCTGAGCTCCTCACCCAGCAGAAGCAGATTAACCCCTTTTTATAGAAGCTGGCAGTGGCTGAAGTTTCCAGGCGACGCGTTCGGGCACGGCAAGTCCTCAGCAGGGAGAGCGGAGCCACGAAAGCACCGTCGCTTCTATTTAGCTTCACGTGTGCGTGGGGTGGGTGCTACAGGGCTACCTGCAGGGCTCCTGGAAACGGGGGGTGAAGAAGAAAGCCAAAGATGTGTCTCGGTGATGCCGGGGAGGTCGGGATGCTACTGATTTATGGGCATCTGGGAGCCTGCCCAGGATGGGTCACTCTCCCATTTGACCCTCTGCTGACACTCGAAAAGCCCACAGTGGGATTTTCATTAGCACGTGGAGAGGGAACGGCAAGAGGAGAGCTGAAAGAAACACCGTGCGGAGGAAGAGGAGAGGAGAAACGGGGATGGGGCAGAGGGAGACAGAGCTGGAAGTACAGGGGCAGGAGCAGAGAGGCTGCAAAGGGTACTCTTCCCACTGACTGACGGTGATACCAGCCATAAGGACCTGAAGGTATTAAAAATAATGCAGTGCCCCCTACGAGTCCTGCACTCGGGGCTTCTGCTGCCCTTTCAGGGCGAGCTCCACTTTGTTTCAGGATGAAAGATTCCTGCATTTATCCGTCACTCCTGAATCATGACAGTGGCAGGGTGGAATCTGAACCTCTGTGTGCCAGACCCTTTTGACGTATGTGAAATACGGGATATTTCCTCTAATAAATATTCCTCCCTCAACACGCGTTTCTCCCTGTTATCTCCAGATAATAAACTGATCGAGCAGATGTAGCAGCATCGGTTCTCTGTGACAACATCCTTGCAACGTGATGTATCACAAGATCATCACCAGAGCAGGGCGCATAACTGATTTATTATTATTTTTTTTCTTTTTTAGCTGAGAAAAAAAAAATCAGGTGATGGAAAAAATTTGTGTCTTATTTTCAGTTTACAGTCCTTTAGCCCTTAAAAATACACATTTAAAGACCTTTCAAAGAGTTTTGGAGCAGCACAACAGGGTTTTCACAATGCTCGTGGTGACGGGGGGGTGGGCAGGACCCCCCAGGCTGCGGATGAGGAGGTCGAGGCACCAAGAAGTGAAATGAATTGTGTCCAAGCTCAGAAAACACAAAGAGCTGGAAATAGCAGCCAGGAAGCCATGCCAGCGCCTGCCTTGCCATCACCAGACCACATTCTGGGTAATAACAGAGCGGACACAAACAAACACACATTAAGCCCATTCCTTCCTTCTCTCGGGACGTGGATGAATCACGTCCCACTGCTGTGGTTGATTGATAAAAGTCTTCAGAAGTCAGAGAGGGACCCAAATTCTTGTTGCCTTCTTTTTTTGGAAGAGCTTGTAACGGGTATTTTATGAAACTTCTTGGCAACTTCTTCTGAGTTTCCAGCCCCCTTCATCGCTTCGGTGGGGCCAAATGTCTTCTCCTTCTCTGGAGATCACGCTCAAGCCGCCTCAGGACATGTCAGCAGTGGCCTGGATGCTTTCCATTTCAGCTCATGAGAATGTTTGCACCCACTCGAGTCTTGATAACGTGGAGGACAGAGCGGTGAAGCAGCACGGTGCGTTTTCACTGGGATGGGAAGGTCTGTTGAAGACAGAAGTGTTTCACCACAGGAGGCAAGTGGTGCCTCCTGTGCAAGAGGCTGGAGTGAGACCGACAGAGGGATGAACTCTTGCTCAGATGACGGTGGCCAGGAATTCACAGGCAGAACAAGGCTAATCCTTCTGAACACCAACAGGAGAGGAAAGTGCCATCTGATATCCATCTCTCCAGTCCAAAGGAAGGCCAGAGGGGGTCAATCGAACTTGGTCTTCCAGGATGTAGTGGCACAGAGGAAAGTGTCATCTGATATCTATCTCTCCAGTCCAAGGGGAGGCCGGAGGAGATCAAATGAACTTGGTCTTCCAGGACATAGTGGCACAGACACGGGATAAATACACACCTTGACATATTTGCTTCATGCCCAGAGCTCTGCATGGAGCAGCTGGAGCAAAGGATGTTCTCTCCACAGCTTCCCAAGACCTCAGCACCAGCATCCTTCCCGTTGTCCTCCTTTCACCATGCCTGTCCTGGGCTCCCACCCCAGCTCTCTCAGCACGATGATGCACAGCCTCCAGGATAACCCTGCTGACCCCAAAATAAGGCCCCCATCCCTGCAGCCTCCCAGCTCCTGGCAGAGATCCCACCTCACCAAGAGCACTGGGCAGAGCATTTTCTGTGGGGACCCTCCAACCAACTCCCCCGGGGGCAGCCTCACTTTCACAGCCTTCCAAATGCATTATCAAATTCAGGTTATTTTTAGTCTCGTTTCCTAAGGAAACAAGATTAATACTATGGCAGCACAGGCACGAGTGTGTGTGTGCGTGTGCTCTGTGTGAGACAGCCTGCCTCTGCCCTCCCCCGGGTATTTCGAATTCTTTGGGCAATTTTAACTAAGTTTGATGGAGCACCATAAGGTCTCAAAGAGCTCGCTTTCTGACAGGGCCGGGAAAAACAGTGGGCTGGACAGAGGAGAGACTCAATGTAAGTGCTCCCAGCAAATAAAGCCCAATACACTCACCAAACTGACCCTCCAGCTTGCCCTTCCCACACGTCCAGAGCCTTTGCCCTCGTTGCACCCGTGTTGGGAGGGAAACACAAGCCACGGAGACTCCTTCAGACAAAACCCACCCAGTCCTTGTGGCCTGGGGGACGTTGAGTGGGCACCACCCCCCACCAGGCACACCAGGGTGCTTTATGCCACCAGGCACACCAGGGTGCCCACGGTGGAGGTTTTAATGCAAAGTACAACGGCCCGCACACAACCTGCTTGGTATTTGCATCTGGCTGCTCTCATTTGCACATGTCCAAAAGCCTTTTTAACAGGGCTTTTTATTCCACGTCTGCCACTGCTGGCATCAGATAAGGTTTTGTAAGAGCCCCACCGGAATTTTGGCCAGGGAGAAGCACAGAAATTGGTACAGAGAGTTTTTTATCTGTCCTTTGCTGCTCTGCAAGTCCCTGGTGGGACAGGATGGGTTAGAAGGATGGTGTGAAGTGCTAAATCATTAACTTTGGATATGGTTAGGGTCACAGCATCTTCTGGAGATGGACAACAGAGTTGAAACTTCACTGGGAATTATTCCATGGGGTTGTAGTCACATTGGACCAAGCCTCCAGAAGATGGAGACAGAAAGACACTGGATTTCATCCTGACCCAACCCTACCAATCAAACAGGCTCATGGTGACTAAATTTGCCCTCAGACCATTTTCAAAGAGGATGCCTCAGCTACCTCTTGAGCAAAGCAATCTCCATCCTCCATCCATATACCATTCATCATCAATCCATCCATCCATCCATCCATCCATTCATCCATCATCCATCCATCTATGCATCCCAGACTGAATTTTGTTTAGGTCCAATATCATTTTACACAACAGTCTAGTCAGGAGGAAGTTAGGTCTCCAAGTTTTCAAAGTCTTTTCCTCTTAAGTTATAGCATTTGCAGGTGAAACAAAATTTTGAGGTTAAAAAAAAAAAAGAGTTATGATGTTAAAAACATTTCCTATTTCCCCCTCCTCCCCCCTTTTTTTTGGTCTTTTTTAGTTTGGGGAAAATTTCGTTGTTCATTTCAATACTCACAAAACACTTTATCCCCTTTTTAACTTTCCCTTATCTATAAATACATTCCACAAAATATGCACATGGGAAAGTTCCTGGTTTAATGTGTGAGAAGTCAGCCCTCGCAGCCCCCATCCACGTCGCTCGTAACCACAAACCCTGAATCCACGGGACGCTGCCGAATTCCAGGCACCTCCACCAACACGGGATTTTCCAGGGGCTGCTCTCACCTGATCACCCGCGAACAGAGCTGCTGGGGGAGAACCCTGCAATTTATAGAGAAATAAGGAAACAGCCCTGGGGGGACGTAGGAAGAAGCTGATCCATGAGCTCATTTTAGTACCAAGGGTGTCCCCTCTCTGCACAGCCACGTCAAGTTTGCTTTTTCGTGTCAGGCCATTCTTCAGGAAGCCTTTGACTCGGTAGGGAAAGACCGATACCTACGGATTTATTCTTTCAAAACACTTACAGACCCCAGGAACAGCATCCTGGCTTGTTTATTCAGAGAGACATCCCACCTCTAACTGTACTTTTGGTGACCGATACGGTCATGATACTGCTGGGACACAAGAAAACAGCAATGAGAAACCCAAACAGAAAAATTCCTTGGACTTGAGTTCTCAGACTCGGCGCAGGATGTGACCGAAATTACATCTCCTGCCCCTATAGAATTCCACAGGTGGATGTAAATAAACTCGTAGATAAACTCAGGTCAGCTGTGCTGCCACAGAAAGGTGGGGTTGATACTGAGATGTTGTTTGGAGTTGTTTTACTTTCCTGTCTTTACAGTAAACTGGCCTTTTGGGAAAAAAAAAAAAAAAAAGGAAAGAAAGAGGGAAAGAAAGAGGGAAAGAAAGAAAGAAAGAGAAAGAGAGAGAAAGAAAGAAAGATGGAATCTCTCTTCTAATGCCTGACTTTGCCAGCGCTAACGAACAGGGTATCACAACAGGCAAAGCTCTTTACAATCCCCCAGGTGTTATTTATACTTTGGGAAAGGGGACTTTGGTCCCTACAGCTCAAAAATATAAAAATATAGGGAGGGACTCCTGATGAGGGAGGGGAGCCATAGGAGGAGGGGGAAGGGTTTGAGCCTGAAAGAGGGGAGATGGAGCTGAGATGTGGGGAAGAACTTCTGTGGTGAGAGCCTGGCCCAGGTTGCCCCGAGAAGCTGTGGCTGCCCCATCCCTGGAGGGGTTCAAGGCCAGGTTGGA
>JAOXJK010000062.1:1274010-1296026 GCA_025774025.1 Xenus cinereus
AACAAAAATCCATATTTCTTTAATAACTTCCTCCTCGTGAATCAGTCCTTCAGATGGACAAGCCAGGGTCTGGCTTTCCTCAAGCCCGGCTCTGGCTGACGGCAATGGAGAGTTCATTTCCTGACTTTCCTCCCCATCCCTTCTCCTTTCTCCTCTCCTCTTCTCTCCTCTCCTTTCCTCTTCTCTTCTCTCCTCCCCGCTCCTCTCCTCTCCAATATCGCTTTGTCCATCACCACAGTAGGGTTTAACCCAGGACTGAGACCAAGAGCACCAGCCAATTGCAATGAGTTCAGGAGGTAAAAGGCAGCAAAAGAATTACGATGACTTTAAATACCATTTTGTGGTTTCAAGGCCGACACGTCCAATGAAGCCATCAACTGGATGTGATCTACAGCCTGCCTGTACGTTGCACATATGGCACTGATTAAAGAGCAAGATGAGTTAACGGTGTTGAAGTCATTGCTGCAAACACGTGCAATCCCTCCTGTGCCTGGAGCACTCTGCAGCACAGAAACTCCTAAGACACTGTGTTTATGGTGACTTTATGAGGCTGGATCTTTTTTTTCCTATCACGAGATCTGAGTTCAGTCCTGACTCTGCTTCTGCATCCCTGTGTGACCATGGGCATTGTAGAACCATAGAATTTAGAATGGTTAGAGTTGGAAGGGACCTTAAAGATCATCTCGTCCCAACCCCCCTGCCATGGGCAGGGACACCTCCCATTAAACCAGATTTGTGGACATTTGGTTCTCCCCCCATCAGTGGGTGAAATCCTGGATGCTGAAAGTTGGGCAGTAATTCCTCCTCCAGGGCAAGGCAGCGGGGAATTCACCTCGTTGAGCTGGTCCCACGGGTGCTTTTGGTTGCTCTTGCTGGGAAGCTGTGGCAGGTCCCAGTGCATGCGGTGTACAAATGGAAATGGGAGAAATCCTGCAAATCAGGATGCGGAGAGCAGAGGAATCCCCTGAAGGACATGGAGGGTGACTCCAGAGACACGAAGTTGAGGGTTTGCCAGTTATCCTCCCTGCTGACTCCTTGCAAAAAAACAACCAATCCCAACCCTATTTGTGAAGAAAACGTGGAGTTTGCTACCTCACCTTTGGCTCCAGGCAATTAAGTAAAACTATTTATACTATGTCCTTCAACATCAGTTGATCTGAGTGATTCGCAAACTTAATTAATTTAACCAAAGGGGAGAATGAGAGAGTGAAATATTAAGTAGAACTGGAAAGAAAAGCTGGGATGAACGGCCTCTGTTGCCGTAGATTTAACCTTAACTATATCCTGAAATTGGTCTGGTTTTGCTCAAATTTAGAAGGAAATCACACGTTCAAGTTGTTTACATCACGTCAAAATGCCTTCGGAATTTTTTTTTTATAAGGTACACCACTAAAAAAGAAAATTTAAAAGCTCAAGAAGCGGTGCGAGAGCGGATTTTGTTTTCAGCCTCTTTGCAGAGAAGGATGAAGCTCTTTGTGTTTATTCCAGCATGGTCCAAATCCAGGCTTCCGATCCCAAAAAGTCCTTGCAAAAATGGAAACTCCAGCCATTGCCCAGTTGTAATTTTAAACAAAAAGGGAATTAATGCAGTTTTTCCAGCGGAGGATGTGGAGCAGAGCACAGACCCTTCGGAGGTGGAAGGACATTTCATTTTCCCTTGATGAGGTGTCAGGAGGGAGCCGGGAGATGGTGGCTCCTCCTCTGTGCCTCCGCTCCCAGGCTGCTCCTTCTCCCCTTGCCGAGCCTGAGGGATTGACCCAAAAACCCTGGAGAAGCAAGGAGGGGAGCTGGAAGACACCCCCTGACTTGTGCCAAGCCTCTGCAAGGAAGAAACGCTCACCCTCGGCTGGTTGGCAGCGCCGCCGTTTCTCCTCCTCCTTCCAATCCTATTAGTATTAGAGAGGGATAGAGCTATAAGAGGAAAAGCCCATCTTTAGCAGCGCTGCTGACAGCTTGCCTTTTAAATCTTTAATAAGCGCTGGCTTGCACAGCCGCTCTCCTCTGCTGCATGACAGCGTGTGGAAGGAGAAACCCAGTGGCCTGGCCCCCGCTGAAGGTCTGCTGGATGCTGGGCAGGTGTTTGGGAAGGGACCTGGGGAACCTCAGCCATTAAAATGCAGTGATGGAGCCTCAGCCTGGCAGGTCTTACTCCATCAAAAGCTCTTTCCTCCTCCACTCGTGTGCCAGGGCCTCAATTCAAGACCATGTTTCTCATGTCCCACATGGAGGTGATGGCTGCTGGTCCCCGGGGTCGAGGACATCTGCAGCTACAGGAGAGAAGGGGACAGAGGAGGTCACTCCCCCACGGCTGCTGGGTGCCTGAGTTCTGCCCCGTCCATCTCACGCAGCTCCCAAAAGGGTTCACAAGGGCCCCGTGGCGTTGGGTTTGGCTCAGGCTTCCTCCTCCACATCCCAATTTGGGACTGCAGACAGTCCCTCTGCTTAACTGGGTGCAAAAATAGCTACTCTGGGGCATTAATTACAAACTTTTATAGACGCTCTGACAGATGCTGACCACAAAGACTTTGCCAGAGTCTCTGCAGGAAGGTTATTGCTATGGGAAGTAGAAGACCATGTTTACAGCTTAGGAAAGAGTCAGGAATCCACTCTCTGGAACCACAATTAATGACGGACGGTGGCCATACTCATGGAGCGTGCTGGGATGCTGCTGCCCTCTCCTGGATGCAGCATCTGGATGAGCGCTGGGCTGTGGAGGTAGAGCATGGCCAGGTTGTTCTGCAGGGCAGGTCCCCGACCTCCTGGCTTCTCCCAGTCACAAACCGTAGAAAGCTGAGAGAGTTGGCGTTGTTCATCCTGGAGAAGAGAAGGCTCCAGAAAGACCTTAGAGCCCCTTCCAGTCCCTAAAGAGTCTCCAGGAAAGCTGGGGAGGGGCTCTTGATCAGGGAGGGGAGAGATGGGACGAGGGACAACCATTTTAAACTGAAAGAGGGGAGATTTAGATGAGATTTAGATGAAATATTAGGAAGAAATTCTTTCCTGTGAGGGTGGTGGGAGCCTGGCCCAGGTTGCCCAGAGAAGTTGTGGATGCCCTGTCCCTGGAGGGGTTCAAGGCCAGGTTGGATGGGGTTTTGAGCAACCTGGTCTGGTGGGAGGTGTTCCTGTGCATCACTTGCCTTCTAAGACTTTCTTCTTTGGGTCTTTTTTTAGGCAGCTCCTGGCTTAGCCTGCCTATCCCCCAGCCTTCAGAAACGGAGCACAGCCCCAAAACACACATGTCTTCTTCTGAGCCCATCCTGGATCTCAAGACAGACATGGCAGAAGCATTTACAGGTGAGAAACATGCCAGTCCCTGCAGTCACATCATGCAGAGCCATGCACTGGTCCTCCTGATGGACCTTAGCAACAGGCACTCAATCGGGATGAGTGTTCCTGCCAGCCCCATGTCCACAGCCTCTCCCTCTTCCTGCTGTAACCCATTTCTTCATCAAAATTGCTGGATTTTCTCCCAATTCCAGTTATGCCAGTGCCAAGCTGGGCTCAGGCTTGGAGTCAAAGGCACGTTGGCTTGCACTCGGTTCAGGGAGGACCCCCCAGACTGGAGAAGTGGCTGGTGAGAGGCAGATGGCACAGTAAGGGCTGTCTCTTCTGGAGGAACTTTGACTGGTTCCATGATTCTATGACTAATTCCTGCCAAGAAATAGGCAGGTCGTACACAAATCGATGGGCTCGACAAGAACTGCCCGGTGAAAGCTGCTTTTGCTTCACGTGGTATTGGAACCCCTGCCCTGGGCCAGATGTTTTGCTGGAGTAAATCAGAATGGCTCCACTGGCTTGAGTTCCAGCAGCTTACAGCATCTGAGGGCCTGGCTCTGCACCGTCACCGGAATTTGACCTCTCGTGTCTGAATCCATCCTGCTTTGCCAAAACCAAAATGTGTTATAATTCCCATCCCTGCCATAAAACTGGAGTCATTGCGCTCAAAAAGCATGCTTAGATGAAGCAATCGTACTTTGGTCCAATAAAACTGCTGTCCATCACGTCCATAGCCACCACCCCTCAGCTGGCCGTGCTTTTGGAGGCTTTTCACAGCTGCTCCAAAGCAAATCCTCCAGCAGATTGCTTGCCTGTGCTCTTCTCAGAAATTACTTTGCGAGGAGTTGGGACATCCCAGCATCAGGAGGAAAGCTCAACTTCTGCCTACCAGCGCCGCAGAAGGCAGCAAGAGTTGAGAGACCCACAGAGGGGTTGGAATGTGATGTTTCTTGCCCTGCCCTTCCCCAGGAGCACTAGAACTGAGGCAGATTAGTGCAAACTAACCCGTGACACTTGGGGGAATATCCACTGCTTGTGAGTAAAGGAGAAAGAATATTTGGGCTACACAGATCCACACTGAGTCTCAAACTGATAGCAGAGCTCGTACCCTTCCAGAAAAAAAAACCCAAAAAAAGGTACGTTCGGGAAAGATAAATGATTTCCCAGGGATGGATGTGTATTGCAGCAACAAGCTGCGTGATGAAGCCAGTCCAAGAGCACAGAGTGACGGCCGCAGGCTCCAGCCCTGGCACAGCTCAGCTCCTGCACCGCCGGGGAGGAGAGGAAACAAGGGGGAAGTTAGAGATTAAAACCCTCACGGGATGAAGTCGGACCAGCAATTAGCCTGCTGAGGGATGTGGTGTCAGCGCCCACCGAGGGGTCTGGAGAGTGGCGAGCGCTGATTTAGATCACAGCGGGGGTCTGGCCCTGAATTAACTGCAGAAACAGACCCTTTGTGGTATTTGTTCCATCTCCAAACAGACCCCTGGTAGAGATACAAGTCATGTACCCCAAAAGGTGGCTTGAGTTAGACATCTGCCTGTCATTCATGTCAGACACACTGATTTAAATGCAAAAAAGGTCCTAATATCACAGCATTCATATGCTACATTTTTCCCTGGCACACGTTTACAGGATGGAGGCATTTCCATGTTGCACCCATTCCTGCAGCACGTGTGTATCCACAAGCATGCAGCAAATTCTTATTTCATTTAAAGGAACGCTCTTGAAGGTATTTTGCTTTCTGCACCAAATCTGCCTGGTACCACGATCCTGCAAGCTACACATCCTTACATGAGGTGAAGTTGTGTCCTTCATACCCAGAGGAGTTGAAAAGGGTGATATTTCTCAGCTCATCTCTGTAATTTCTACACTTCTTAAGAAGTTCTTAATGTCTTTATCACAGGAGGCCTGGGGGTAATGGGGGAACGGAGCTACTGCCCAGCCAGGGCTGCTGCTGGGCGTTGAGCATCCGTGGCACACATGGTACCAGCTCCAGCAGATACTGCTGACCAGCTTCCCTCCACCTTTGAGAGCTGGACCTTCCCTCCAGCCAGCCCTCAGAAACAAACCTGAAATCCCCGAGTCCTGAACCCACCTTGCCTCCTCCCGACAGCAAAGGACCACCTGAACGACAGAGAAAAATCTGGATTGTTTTTTTAAGGCTGCAAGGTTTGGGTCTTTCAAGAGGTGCACCTTGCTGTTTAGGTTTGGTTGGGTTTTTTTTCTGCTTCTTGC
This sequence comes from Xenus cinereus, assembly GCA_025774025.1. Taxonomy (NCBI): domain Eukaryota; kingdom Metazoa; phylum Chordata; class Aves; order Charadriiformes; family Scolopacidae; genus Xenus; species Xenus cinereus. Next base: position 1,279,522 of record JAOXJK010000062.1, read on the forward strand.
TGAGATGTTGCAACAGCCGGAATCGATTATAAAAATAGCAGCAAGGGAGAGTCAAGCGAGGTTTCCTGCCACCCCTGTGATGAGTTTTGGGCTCAAGCCACTCTCTGCACCTGCACAACACAGATAACCAGCCTAGCCGGTGCTTTCTGCTGAGCTTGGCACCTTCTGCCAAGGGATCCAGGCCTCCCTGGAGAGCCAGCTCGCTGCTAATGGGCATTACCATCGCTGCGTGGGTCTGGGTACCAGCCTGAGAGCAAAGCCCATTGGCACGACTACACGTGGAGCTCCCGGTGCTACCTGCCAGCTGGATTAATGCCATTAAACAGGCATTTTTACAACATGCAAAGTGAAAGCAGCGCCTCTGCTGATAAATATAGATATACATTGCTCCACAGGACACAGAAAGGACCTTGGGCTTTAGCAGGGAAGTTTGAAACTAGCGGCTGGTTGCCTGCATTGGTCCTGGCACCCCGGGTCCCAGCGGTGTTGCCAGAGCAGTTAATCCATCCTCAACAGTCCCCAACGCTGCAGATTTAGCAACAGCCTTCGCTGGCACAACCGGTGTAGCTGGGGCTCTTGGGGACGCACAGGCTACTGCTGCACCCTGATAGGTCACAGACATTTATTTATGCCCAGTCCTGTCTTTCTTTGATAAAATAAGGGGGTTTAGAGCCAATGAGGAGAGCAGACACCATTTTTGGGGCCCCGGTTGAACTTTTCAATGAGCAATTTAGGCAGAGGCAAGACCTGAGAGTGATGAGGTCTAGGAGCTTGCACGGAGGCGGCTGCTTTGCATTGGACATGGGTACGTTGCAGATACCCCTGTGCATCCTGGGGAACATCCAGCCCGTCCTGGTCACCACCAGCCATCGGTTAACTCAAGGCAGACACAGGCTGGGGCTTCCCACGAGAAGTTGCTCTTACACGTAAAATCTCCAATTATTTCCATCCCCACCTGCTTTCCGGACACAGTCCACGCTCCCCATCACCAGCAGGCTCTCCAGCAAGAGTTCAGGAGAAACGTTTTGGACAAAGAGTAAATCTGTTTTCTGAATGTATTTTTAGGGCAAGCAAAACTTTGGTTGAAGCAAACTGTTTAGGTCCACATGCACGAACTAAACACACCCTTCCAGCTCTTGTTTTGAAGATTTCCTCCATCTCTGTGCCACAACACCCTAAGCTTAAGGGGCTAGAAAGGAGTTTAATAAGCTTGTAAAGGAATGGAGAAGTTCCTGTTTGCCCCCAAGCGATGTGTTGTTGCTGGTTTTTTTATTTAGAAACTGGAAGGGAAAGAGCTGTTGAATTAAAGCCACGGAATAGAAACCATCTGAGATGCACAAAGCTCTGTTCCTACCCAGGCGGAGCTTCCCCTCGGATGCCCAGCTCTCTCCCTGGCTGCCTGGTACGGGCTCAGAGAAGGCTTCTGTTTGGGACAAAAAAGAAGAGAAAGATCTCTTTTTCTATTTTGGGGAAATCTGGGTCTCTGCAGCAAATGGTGGGAAAAGAAAGCGATCTTTGAGACCACTGGAGTCTGAGCTGGAGATGCCCCACTCGGCTGGGGAAGAAGCCGAGGAACGAACCACGTGTCGGGACCTTAGGACAAGCCCTTTCTGCTGGAAGCACTGGCACAGGGAAGCAAACCCAACAGCGGGAGCCTGGGCCCGGAGCTCCTGGCACACGGCGAGCTCATCTCCCCGTCAGGAGCTCTGGAAAAAATAAAATGCTCTCCAGAAAAGCAGCAAGGGGCCGGGACAGCGTGTGCCTCCCCCTGCCGAGCACCAGCGCACCGCGTGCAGGAGCCCGTTAATTGCACCCAGCAGGACCTCTATCAGCACCATGGGGTTGCGTCGGAAGTGTCACTTCTGCACTCTAATTGATGCTCTGAAGCAGACAAAAGCGTCACAGAGGAAGCAAAGTCTAAGAAACTTAAAAAAAAAAAAAAAAAGAAAAGATGAGAAAAATCATCACAGATCTTCTTTCCCAGCTCAGTAGCTGGGATGCGCTCAGAAGAAGAGTTGTGAGGTGGCCTGGGATTGTCTTAGGAGAGATGATCCCATGTTGCCAGACACAAGCTGGCCCCACAGAGGCTCTCAGCAGCAAAACACAGGTCTGTGAGGGAAGCTTAGCCCAAGGAAAAATGAAGTTATTTGTCCAAAGCTGCAGAGAACATCAATGACAAGGAAGTACCCTGGAAGACCTCGACTGCCTCGAGTTCCAGGGCATTCAGGGTCAGGTTTGGTCCCAGTCAAATTCCAGCCAAAGTGATCCCCACACTCTTGGAATCACTAACACACAGAAAGAAAACACACAACGTCCTAATAACACACCCCAGCCTTTCAGTTGGGGTCAAAAATACTCTCACAGACAGGGTTAAGCACAGATCCCTAGACCTAAGTATCTCGTACCAGCCCTGAGGTATCTACGGGTGGTAGAAGAGTGGCCCAGATGAACATCCACCCCTTGACATCTGCCTGTTGATGAATCCTGCAAATTCCAGCATGGAGCTGGCTTTCCTCGGAAAAGTTCTGCAAATCCGCATTGCTTTTGGCTCCCCTCCAGCCCCTGTGCTGTTGGGAAACACGTGTGCCTGTGCAGGTGAACTCGTGGGCTGTGATGCTTGGCCAGGACGCTTGGCCGGGAGGAAGCTCGTGTTTCAGCACCGTATGGGGAGAAAATAAATTTAAAAAAAAACTGCTGAAGTCTGCATTTCTCAATGAGTGCACGATCATTACTACAGATGTTCGCGTGAGAACCAGCCAGAGCAGGCCAGGCGATAAAATGCCCTTGGTGAATGAGACAAAACAAAGGTAAGTAAATTGTTATGGGCAATTAATGAGTATTTCCAGACAGGTCATTAAGAGTCACTAGCTCCTTCATGCAACGTCCCTTGGCTACCTAGAGATGGCCTGAACTACCTCATCATGCCTAAATTAGCAGAATTACACTGCTGGTACCCACAAAACACCTGGACCAAGCTGTGCACTGACCCAGGGGGCTGTGCACTGGAGATGCACCACAGTGGCCTGAAGATCCCCTTCTCGGCAGTTTCAAAGCAAAGAAATAATGTCTTAGCAAACCTGTGCTCTAGCAAGGCATTTTCCAGAGCGGATCCATGCCAGCGTGCTGCTCTGCCCAGGCTCGGCATCCCAGGCAGATGCAATGAGAAGATGGGGGAAGCAGAGAGGCTGCCCTGGAGGTCACAGGTTTGTAGCCTGGCCAGACCCTGCGAAGGGAAGGGTCCGGCACAGAGGGTGTGCGGGAGCGGTACCTGGGAGACCTGGGTTGTGTTCTCAGCCCAGTGACCTTAACAAGCCATTTCCCTTCTCTGTGCCTCAAATGGAAATAATGTGATGTAAAACGTGTTGAAAGCTTTAGGAAAAAAAAAAATAAAATGCTATACCAAAGCCAGCGACAGCCCTTGGATGGTATTGGAGCTTGGATGCTGGAGAAGAACTGAAGAGATTTGAATTCAGTCTCCAGTTAAGCCATCGACTCCTCGTGTGTATTTGGGTGCATCAGCTTATGCTCCCTGCACCTCAGCTCCCCGTTTCACAAACACCGTTGTGAGGCTCACAGATAAGATGATTAAAGCAGCGTAAGAACTCGGAGACTTTATTCCATCACTCAAAGAATTTGGGGCGCAGATACATCCTTGTAACTTCCTGGAGAGATTTGCCAAAGAAAATCCAGCCTTCAAGGTTTCTGCTCAGTGATGGATGACATTTCTGCCTTCCACCACTAGTAATTTCAGGGCTGGAGCTGTTCAAGTAAATGTCAAATAAAAAAAAAGAAGAGGAAGGAAGAGGGGAAAAGAAAAAAACCAAACTCTGTCCTTACAAAAGGTTTTCAAGGAAAAAGAAAATCCACCTTGACATTTTCTGCTTCCACGGGGGGCAAAGTGTAGGATGAGGAATTTAAAATGTAAATACTTTATATCCTGCTTTATATCTTTGCTAGCAGATGTGCTTTTTAAAAAAAAAAGAAAAAAGAAAAAGGTAACAAACCAACCAAAACCAGCAATTCAGGAATTTTGATGTTTTAGAGAAAAGTCTTCGCTTTGTTTTCAGAGATCTTCGGTTTTGAGAAAGAAGGCAGTGGCTTTCCAAGCGGGGTTTGGTGGGTCCACCCTGAAGCTGCTCTGGGGTCCTCCCTGTGTCAGCTCCCCCATGCAGACCTCCCACATGGGGACCTGCTCGTGGAGCCACCGCTGGCGGCATCCACCAGCTCTGACAGCGAAAAGTGCCTTGAGGGATAGGGAAAGGAGAAGAACAAACCAAGAGAGAAAAAGGGATGGAGAAAACTCCTCCAGAAGAAACAAGGAGGGTCTCACCAGGACAGTATCTCATTTTCTTATAGTAGATCTGTACTTTTTGACCAGGACTCAAACTCTCTTTTGATTGCTTTCGCCTGTTAATAGCAGAGATTGGAGCACATCTGGCCAGGGCAGATGTTGCAGCACTAATTGCTGTTCATCTCTGGGCAGGGCAATGCTCATCCACCGCCTAAAGGCTCCCTCGTACCAAGTCCTATACGGCAAACTACAGCGGGAAGAGGGGAAAAGGGTGAGGATAATTCACGGCCCGGTGGCAATGGCTTCCCATAAATCCCCACATAACAGCATTTTCACAATCGGCTTTCCCTGCGACGGCCAGAGCATCCGTAATGCAAGGGCAAACCTAGGGCCCCAGCAGCCCACGGGTGGAGGGCTGGGAACTGGGAGGCAGATGGGGGATGCTCCCAGGGAAAACCTCGAGAGCAGCAAACGGGAGGCACAACTCAGGTCAAAGCTGTACATCGGCAGGAGTTTTTTTTTAAAGTGCTTTGAGAGGAAGCGATGAAAACCGCTGCCGGGTTGATACCGCTGCTCGGAAAAACAAATCTTGTTATTGCGAGGGGAGGAAGGTCTCCGTGCGTCTGATCGAGCAAAAAAAAAACCCCAGCCGTGGAAATGAAAACAATGACAAGAAACACCCCTCCTCCCTGTCCCAAAGCTTTCAAAGAGCAGGAAGGCCCATGTTTCTGCCAAAGATATTTAGAAAAACCGGAACTTCAAGGGAAAAACAAAACAAAACAAAGCAAAAACATGCTTTCAAAACAAATCTCTGCTAAAACAGCAACATTTTGAGAATGTCTCTGCCAGCTGTGGAGCGGGGTCTGGCCTTAGGCAGGCACAGACCTGCACCCACCATGTGCAAAGAGCCCTCAGCCACCTGAGGACACATCTGGTGTCCCACCACCGAGGCTGTCATTTGCCCACGACACCTCCAGAGCCCATCTCCAGCATCTTCTACATCCTTGGGGTGTTTCCTCCTGGTAGTCACTGCTGGGATAGCATGAGAGGGGATGGCGTGCCTTGGCTGACATCTGGGATGAGGAAGGATGGGTGGGAAACATCTGCTGGACTGGATGAAGACCCCTCTCACCTTCTCATCCAAGCTGGGCACAGGTGTCAGCAAACATTCCCTGAGGTCCAGCTGTAAATGCATGTGCTTCTCTTCGCAATCTGAGGAGGGGGAGCCGGGAGGCCCTTCTGCTAAATGCTTTCTTAGCAGTTCCCATTAACTTCTCTCCCCAGCTGATTTTCCCTGGCAGCTGGTAATTGGAACAGAGTGGCCATTTCCCATGTGGAGTCACTGCTTGTTTTCCACTGCTGTTAACAAACAAAAACATCTGCAAGCCCTGCCCAGGGTCTGCGGGAGGCTGTGCCACTTCTTCTTCCATTTCAGGCCTCCTTGCATCTCAGTTTTCTGGTTGGGACCTTTCCTGCATTCAGCATCCCCGGGCACCACTGCAGACCACACCACAGAGCACAGGAAGCCCGTAACCATTCCAGGACCACCCAAACCCACCCAGGGATGGTCCCAGGGCTGAGCCAACCCAAGACTTGGGGAAGGGCTCACCAATGTGGTGGCTTGGCTTTGCGTGCCCAGCTGGGCAACCCACGGGGTCCCGGATGTAGTTGCCCCATGCCCAACTGAGTTGAGCTACAGGTCACCAGGGTCTGTGAAGGCTCCCACTCCTCACACTGCTCTCTGCTTTCCTTCCCCAGACCACGGCAACCCAGAAGAACCAAAGCAAAGCCACGAGATGAGGCAGGACCCAACTGGCCCCGGCAGTGGGGATGATCTTGGAATCTCCAGCACAAGCAGCCATGACGAGCCCAGCCTGGCTCCAGCCATGGATGAGAGCCTCCCGAGCAGAGAACCCCAGTCAGAGGTGACAGATCCCAGCCCCACCAACTCCTTGCCATGGCCAGAAGTTCCCGAGGAGTGTCCAGCCCGCCCCAACACCTTGGACTTCTCCAAGTCCCTGAAGAAGCTCGAGGAGGTGAAGCAGACGGCGCAGAGGCGGAACAGTGACCACGCGGCAGTGAAGGAGAACGGGGTGGAGGTCAACCCTGTGGTGGTGGCACCGGCAGTGAGCGAGGAGAGGCGGGCACTGGAGTCTGAGCTGGGGAAGTGCATTGAAGACTTCCGTAAGATCAAGATCCCCATCGCCTTTCCCAACAAAAAGAGGCAGTGGCAGAGCGAGCTGCTGAAGAAATACCAGTTGTGAGAGGAGACCTCATTCCCCATCCCTGGGGAGGATGTCCTCTGGTACATTGAGCGTCTCCACCGATGTAGCAGGTGGCAGAGGCTGACCACGCTCCCAAAATGAGGAGTGTAGGTCGCTCTAAGCCCAGCCAGTGGTCAAAAGGGCTACAAGCCTGGACCCACGGCAGAGTGCTCCTTACCATGGCCATCAGGAGCGATGCATGATATCCTACGTGGCATAAGCATAGGTGAAGGGGCACAGAAAAAGGAAGGAGGCCCAGGGTGAGTGTTCAGGGCCAGAGCTACCATCCAGCAGAACTTCACACATTTCTGAGAATGAATTTTCCTGGCGTTTCAAGTAATAAAATATAGTTGGTGTCAAAAATGAATTCCAGTCTCCTCATGCCTTTGGTACAGATGTTTGAACTTAGCTGTTCAAAACTGTACAAGTGGTTTAGACATTCAGTTTTTCTGAAAGTAAGTTGTATATCTGACTCCTCTATGTTCTTGCCAAAACTTCTCCCTCTGTAATGTTTGCAACTGGATTCAGCAAAACCTTCTTTTCACGAGAGGTCATGATGTTTTGCAGAAATCTTCCTTTTCTTACACAAACACTTGAACACTGTCCAAACTTGTGTTTGGGCCTCCAGCCAGAAATGAGGCAGTGAGAGGGAGGGAGCTGCCCCAGAAAGCCATGGCCGAGATCGCCAACATCACCCCCGATGACCAAGGAACTCCACCTTGAAAGGAGAATGGGAGCAGCTCAGACCTGTGACCATCTGGATGAGTGCCTGAGGGTCAGGATCAGAGGAGGGGGTGGGGAAGGTGATTTTGAGGTTGGGGCATGTTACAGACCACCCCATCAGGGTGAGGAAGGGCACAAAACCTTTAAACAACTGGGGGAAGCCTCTGAGTGACAAACCCTGCTCCCGTGGGAGACTTCAACCTTCCTGATGTCTGCTGGAAGGACAGTGGGTCAGGATGCAAGTGGTCCTAGAGATGTCTGGAAGGTTCCATGGATGACTTCATGATAGAGGTGCTGGATGGACTAACAGGGGGATGCACAACTGGATAATGGAGAAGACGCAGTTGGGGCTGTGATAGCCCATGGCAGCTTTGGTCCCAGCAGCCAGAAACAGTGGTTTTCAAGGTCCTGGGAGGAGCAAGGAAGGTGAGGGCAGAGTACAGACTATGGCTGACCTGAGCGGTGGCCACGCTCATCTGTCTGTTCCCTGCCACCCATGGGAGTCCCATGACACAGTCCCACCCTATTCTGCATCCCACCACCCCCAGCACCCACCTTGTCCCCCGGCAGGTCAGAGAATTCCCTTGCTCTGCAGACGAGAAATTTCCTCACCCCCAATTCCTGGCCGTGGATCCTGGGGCGAGTCAGGGAAAACCCTGCATGTGGTAGAGAAACCTCCTGCTGCTCCAACTGTGATCTCCAAGCAGCTCCTCAGATGTCAAATAATCTTTTTTTCACATTAAATGAAAATGAATTAAACAAAAAAAAAAAAAAACAGCTGAGTGTTTGCTGTGGTTTCCAGCAGCAAGGAATTGCTCGGCCCCTGAGGGAGCGGAGGGGGCAGCCGGGTCCACATTCTTCTTCCTTTTATATGCAGCCACGTTAGGAAAGTGTTTACAGGAACGTGGAGAGCCGGAGAAGTGTGAGATAACACTGGGGCAGAGCTGGCAGCCAGCAAAAGGCTCCATAAAGGGGGGCAACCATATCATCCCCCGCACACGACCTTCAGTTCCCAGGAGACAGACAGACACGGAGCTTGTAAGAGCCAAAGTGTCCCTGGAGCGGGGCTGAGCCAAAGGCCATCAGCTCTGGAGCCTGTCCACGGCTGTGCTGGAGGCACCTCAGTGGAAAGAGCTGCAGATGTTGTTGGTGCTAAAACCAGCTGCCAAGCATCCCTGCAACTGGTCTGGCAACCGAAGGCAGCTCCATCTCAGTCTATTTTCCCCAAGACTTGTGCCTTGTGGGTCGCAGCTTCTCCCACCCAAAGGCAGGCTGCAGCCAGGCTCTGCCACGTGCTTGGATCAGCCTCCAGCTACAAGATAGTGCCAGCCCTGCCCCAAATCCAGTTCCTCACTGGCAGGGTCAGACTGGATTTTGGGAAGGAAAGGGAGCCTTGTTCCTGGCAGAAGCCCTTGGAGGTCCTTCTGCATCCTTCCTGGAGCTCTTTGATGGCACCGATCACACCTGCGGGTGGCACCTCTGGAAATGCTAAATAGTGCAAGGATTTGCCCATCTTGGAGTCAGCTAGCTCTGCACGCAAAAGATAAATAAACTGCTCTTAAACTGGGCACTGGCCAACAGGAACGACGTCTGGAGAGGAGCTGTGGAGTGGTTCGTCAGGCTGTCGTAAGCAGCAACGAGGAACCACCAGCATTGCTTGAAACTCTGGGAGGGAAAAGCTGTGTCCTCAGCCCTGAGGTGGGATTTGTCTTTCAGGGGAGTTGGGTTTTCAAGGCATTTTGGGACCTCCAGGCTTGCAAGTGGTGGCCAGGTACCCACCTGTGAGTTTGTTGCTCACAGGGACATTGTTTGTGGGACGTTTGGGGAGCTCCTTCCCCAGGGTCGGAGTGGGGGATGAAACCCAGCCTGGCACGAGGATGCACATGGAGGTGAAGAGTGCGTCACGGCAGAAGGAGCCGTTTCTGAATCCTTTTGCTCTGTGTGTTTCCAAAAATCGCACCTGGGGCATTTTCACCCCTAATTAGTCACCGACAGAGACCACTCATTGTCCTGGCTGTTATGTAACCAGGGAGGCCGGGGCTTTTGAGATATATTTTATATAACCGACTCTATTTTTAACTTAATCTGCAATTAATTAGAAACTGGAGCTTACTGGAGCTGTAATTAGAGTTTACGTTTCCACACCACCTTCCCTCCCAAAGGTCTCGGGAAACTGTGTGTTCCCCACCATGTCCATCCCCTACACCCACATCGGGATAAAAACAGGGATCACCTGCAAAGTTACACAAATGTGGAGGAGCTTCACTGGGGAAATTTCCTTCACCTTCCTCCACCCAGAAGTTTCCTTGAGTCTTTCTCCTCTTGCGTAAAACCACTGGAGAAGATGGGGCAGAGGATGTCACCGATGTGCTACTTCTCTCAGCATCCTCAGCCCCTCAGCACCCACAGAGGTGCCAACCAGCAACAGCCCTCTGTATTTTGCGTATCGTGCTAATTCTACCCAAAGCTGAGCTGAAATATGAGAAGGAATTAGGCAGGAAAAATTGTTTATACAGGAGTGCCGGGAAATAATGAAAATTCAATGCGTCTAAGGAGCAGTGTAAAGTGTAAGGAATGGTAAATTATTAACAACATCATTAAATTCTTGGGCTAAACAATTAGATCCAGCAAGCAGTTCCTTCAGACGAGGCATCAGCAATCAAACTATGAAAGGCCAATTTGCATTCCTCCCCCCCTCCTTTAATTGGTTTGCAGTTCTCAGCTGGAAGTATGATTTTGGAACAAAAACGTCTGAGGGCTTTTTAGGGAAAACCTATTGCAAGCAGCCAGGGAAGAAGAACACTGCAGTCTTTGGCAATTTTCACGTTGCATCTCATTGAATAACATTGAAGGGGTGTCCATCTGGGCGCTGGGCACTCTAGCGTGGCTTTGGTCCTCTGTGTCCCCAAGGATGGACCAAGGTGGGCACAAACGAATGGGAAGATGCCTTGACAGGCTGGCTGCCCTGAGCTGTGGTCGGGGTCTTTATCACTCCTTTGGTTACGTGCTGGAAAGGCAGAAGCTTGAGCCCCAAACCGACATCAGGAATGCTCCAATGTGGACTTCAGGGTTCAGACTCACTGGTAAATAAAGAAATTAGCTGTCTATGGCAGCATCACCTTAAATACTATGCGTTGGAATTTATCTGTGCTTCTTTCCTAAGCTGCAATAACTCCTTCTCTTGAGTCTGGTGGGATTTGGAATGGAAAGTGTATGATAATGAAGGCCACACAAATATCCTCGCCGAGATGTGCTTTATGCATGTGGATGGTGGAGGGGGGAGCGGAGCCTCCTGCATCATTGATGCCTCTGCTCGGCTGCTGGCAGAGCCTCCCAAGGAAAGCACCAGTGCAGGAGAAAACCAGGAGCTTTGAAGCACACAGAGTCATAGAATCCCAGAATGGTTCAGGTTGGAAGGGACCTTAAAGACCATCCTGTTCCAACCCCCCCTGCCCTGGGCAGGGACACCTCCCACCAGACCAGGTTGCTCAAAGCCTCGTCCAACCTGCTCTTGAACACTTCCCGGGATGGGGCAGCCACAGCTTCACCTGCTCTAAGAGCAGGGGGGTGTTGAGTTGGTTGCCTTCACCACAGCTCTGGAAGAGGAAACCAAGAGGTCTTCAGTGCCTGGGGACCGTTCTCCCGCTCCTCCTAGCAATAACCTCATTGTCAAAGGATGAGATGAGAGCTAAGTTGGAAAGGATGGCTGGGCAAGCAGGGAAACTGAAAGTCATAGTGGGAGAGCTGGTTATCGCCCACTTTGGATGGTCCTCTGCTCTCCAGTAGCAGCAGAACTCCCTGCCTTGGGCAGGGTGCTGTGCTTGCAGGGACCAGAGGGGTTCAAACCCTCTGAGTCCTGACAGAGGTGCCTGAAATACTTATACCCATCACTCATGGGGTGCATTCAACAGCACAGAGCGTTTCCAGCCGGTCAGGAACAGCTGGTGAAGTGACTCATTCCTGTTTATCCTTCAATATTTGTCCTTCTTTATTCAAAGCGGTGCTCTGTTCTGTTTGGTTCGGGGAATTTATTTTCATTTATCTTTATCTCCCAGGAAATTCATCTTTTTTTCTGTGCTCTCCTCCGAAGCCGGTGGGACACAAGGCCCATTTTCTCCCAGATACTTTGGTCCTTGACACCAGCGAGAGCAATTTCAAGTTTACACATGCCAAGGGCAGAGCCTGACTCAGCCTGAGCAGAGCCCTGGGCACGGGGTCTGGAAATCAGGTCTCGTTTCTGCTGTTGACCTGCTGTGTGATGCTGGGAACATCAAGTGCTCGGGTTTTTGTGCAGTTTTCCTCCTTTGCCAGTGGTTTGCACATCGTGATTGCTGCCAGGGGAAAGAGTGTGAAGGGGGTGCCCAGGTGCTGCAAGGTCTTGCACCCCGTCTTGCCCACAGCCATGAACCCTCTCCCCATCTCGGTGCTGGCGCAGGACGATCAGAGATGGCTGGGACACCACGCTGTCTCCTGCCAAGGGAATAAACATCTCCGCTTCTCCTCTCTATTTATTTTCCACAAATGCCTCGGCTTTGCTTGAGCAGCAGGAAGCCATTAATTACCCAGTGACAGTGTTCCACAAGCATCCCTTAATTGAATGCCATTATCCCTTAATTAATTAAATACCAATTAATTACCAGGAACATTGCATGACACGTAACAAATGCCATCAGCTACTTGAGACAGAATAATTTAAAACCTGGTGAGCGTGGCCCAAATAATAATGATCAGGAATTGTCCAGCAAAGGAAACGATAACGATCCGGGTGTCGTTTCCCTCGAGGCAGGTTGGGATGTGCCTTTGGGGAACCCCCCCCTTCAGACTCGCATCCCTCCAGGAAAGACTGGGGGGGCTTTTGCTTTTCAAGCAGGCAGAAGCATGGCCTCAGCTGGTTTCCTCTGGCACCACCCGTGGACTCAAAGCTGGTCCAAAATGTGCCAGGAGCTCGGCTCTCCTGCCAGTGATGCTGAGCCAAAGGAACTGAAATATTCCCTGCACACACAATGGTGAAATAGGCGGTTGCCTCACTTTGTTGTGTAGAATTTGTACTTAGCGGAATTTTCACATGCAGGAAAATGCAAGATTTTGACTTTTCTTGCCAATCTGGAGCGAACAGCAACGTTATTTTTTTTCCCCCATGGAGGAGACACATTGGATTTCCAGCAGTGACCTTGCGAGACGGGTTTCTGCACACAGCAATGCTGGGGACATCCCTGCCCCACAGCCCTCCCTGAGCGTGGGGACACGGGACACGGGGTGTGGGGCACGGGCTATTGCCATTTCCAGGGTTAAGCCACCAAGGTTACTCTCCTTGCCCCAAGCCACACGGGGCAGGAGCAGACCTGAGCCTCGAGCTCTGCCACCCAGGGCAAGACACCCCCAACCACCACGGACTGGGTCCTCTGCTCCCTTCACCAGCCCTGCTTTTATGGCTGCAGACGTGCCCTCTGCAAGGAAACCCACTTCTTTACTTCTTTCTTGGTCACGCAGGGACAAAACCTCCCCGCTGCCGGAAGGCAAGCAGCCCCCACGGCTTTCCCCCTGGGGAAACTGTGGATTTTCAGCCCCCTCCGCTGGCGGCAGCAATGGGACAAAGCCTGGAAGAGGGGGCAGGAGAGGTCCCCGAGGTCTCGAAGCTCTTGGCCACCTTGGAAATGCAGCAAAGCCAGGCACGTGCCAGCTTTCCCCATCCCCAAGGGTGGGATGTTCCTTCTGCACAGCCACGCAGGAGTTAAAGCTCTGAATCCTCTGCCAGCCAAGCGGAGATAATAGCCTTTCTCAGAGGATCGCTTAATGGCCATAAGGGAGGATTGTAAATGGATTATATTTTTATTTTAAACTAGCAGTAAAGCCAGGAGCAGATCCGGAGAGGGGAAACGAAGGCACACATGTGGATGCAAGAGGCAGAAGACGGAATCACCAGCCTTCGAGAAGTACCCTCCCTGTATAAATATCTCTGTTTCTAAAGGTTCTGTTTCTAATCAGACACCTTTCCCGAGTGCCTGCGCTCTTATCTCGCAAGGAGATGTTCGGTGCAGGGCTGCTTCTGAACTCACTCTGCCTCTTTCTTCAGGCATCAGAAAGCTCCTGCTGCCGGCAGAAAAATCAACCCATTCCAACAAAAGGCTGGGGATGGGACTCAGGAAGAGCTATTTCTTGTTTGCAGCATTTTATCCACCTCAGATACCTCCTCACGGAGGCTTTTCCCAGGCATTAGCCCAAGGCAGCGGTGCCCTCCCAGGCTTGGGAAGGGGATTTGGCTGCACGAGCAACTTGCGTGCAGGTGACAGAGAGATTCCCAAGTGAGAATTAGGTTGGCTTTCACCCGGGAATGCCCTTCAGAAGACATTGCAGTGTAGCCCTTGTCTTTGCAAGAGCAACGCAGGGGTTTTCCAGGCTGTCTCAGAAATTTAGGCATGTCTTTCACCATTTTTCACAGCAGTCGGGCATGGGAGTCTTCCCAATAAGCCTCGTACACACCGAGGATGTAATAATTGTATGTGTTGCCCACAGAGATGGGTATAATGAAATGAGCTGCCAAGTGCAGCCAGGGAACAGTGATGAGAGAACGTGGTTGCAAACTCCTGTATGAACCTTAAGTTCATGCCAGCAACTCCCCAGATCTTCTTCCCATCCCAAAGGTACCAAAAAGCCACCATCGATGCTGTCCCCCGTGACGCTCTGAGCCACAACCACAACAGACATCTTTTAAGGGTGGAGCGGATGAAACAATTAGAACTTGGGAAACTATTTTCGTTTCAGAAAATGGAGTATCTGATCAAAATAGTTGACTGTGCAGGCAGCAAGGAGAAAAGAATCCTGCTCTGGTTTAACGCATACCATGATTTAATTGATATAATGATCCTAATGTTCTACTAAAGGAACGCTGCAGCCTGAGTTATGTCAGATAAACTCGTTTTTAACTCTTCTGCAATTAATACGATCTATGCCTATTTTCCAAGCACTGGGAGATTAAAATCAGGATCAATGAATTTTCCAGAAACTATAATCTGTCAAAGAGTCATATTAGAAGGAAAAGCCCAGATTTGACCCACTGGTGGGTGACATGGGCTGCAGAGGGGCTGCTGAAGCTGTAGCTGTGGGTCTTCAAGAGGAGGACTGCAAGGCAGAAGAGCTCGGTGAGGATCCTGGGCTTGGCCAAAGCGGGCCAAGGAGGTGGAAGAGGAGCAGAAGTGTCTTTCCCTCACCGTGCATGAAGTTCCCTGTGGTTTTGCTGCCAGCCACGGGCACCTTGCAGGCAGGGGGGGCTTCCCCAGCAGGAACGGGGGCTGCAGGCAGCCTGCCTTCAGGAGTGAGGGATGGGTCTCATAAGTAGAGAGGAAAGAGAGAGATCGTCTTTGGCTTGGAAGAGACTAAATCACTTAGTTCCTATTATATTAACACCCAGAAAACCCGATGGGACTTTGCCTACATGAGGAAAAGTTATTACAGCCTATAACCAACCACCATTAGTTACAGGCAGTGCCAGGCTAAACACTGCAGGGAAATTAAGCTGTTTGTTTAATGCTTTTTCCATGCTCTCTTATTAGAGATAAAAAGCTTTGATCTCCCGGGATTCGCTTCAGCAGGCCGAGGCCAATGCTTTTATCTATTTCTACGGAGGGTTTTATTCTCATCTCTTATTCTTGCAGTTCCCCCTTCTCACTGTTTTCCCATCGTTTCCCCAGCGGAGCGTGATGCGCTGGTGAGATGTGGACGCACTGCTGATCCTCAGCCTTGGAGCCTCATCCCAAATATTTCCCTGAGGATGTGGCTTGTGGCAGGTCCTTGGGAGTCCCCTTCTTCCCTCTGTGAGCAAAAGACCTGCAGAGCAGAGCAAGCTTGGCCACAGACCCCACAGGCAGCGGACACAGCGCTGAGGACCAACGAATGTCCCAGCTCCTAGGTAAGTCTCATTATTTTACTAGCTAATACTATGTAATTTTGCAGTAATTATATATTACCCACTGGAAAAAAAAAAAAAGAAAAAAAAAGGACAAATTACGATGTGGAGGGTGCAGAGAGACCCACTTGCCATTTAAAATGCAGGAACTGTAGCTGCTGCGTAATTAAATAAAACTTGCTCAGTAGATGAGAAAGCATTTCTTGAGCAGCGACTCAGTCCTCAGAAAAAGTTGCCAAGAAGTTTTCAGCGGAAGGGTTTTCCACTGGAGAGGCAGGAAGGCACGGAAAATTAAAGCATCTTGAAGAAATCCACTGAGAGAGATGAAAAATCAAAGCAAGTCTCTGGATCGCTGGTGCCAAATACAGCTTCCAACATGTAAAATCAAATAATTCTGGTTTCACCTTATTGTTTCATTTCATTTACTTGAAGTTTTAGCTTGCAGTGAATCATGAAGATTAATATGTATTGGCGAGGAATTAGCATACATATAGCCTAATGCAACATTAATAGGTGGGTACAGTAATACATAACACAGCTGGTTTGCAGGTTTTATGAAGCTTCACCCTTCCTGGAGTGAAGCATTTTTACCTTATTGAAACAAAGGTGTTTGTGTTGTCAAAAGGAAGCAATTTGGGGGTTTGGAGCTGATCAGCACACCTGCTACCCTCTTTTAGTCTGATGAGAAAACTGTCCTGCTGTTGGTGTCTTCGTTGCTATTTGGTGTCTCACATTGGAGATGCTTTAGAAAAGCTGGTGTGCGGGTGGTGCTGATCACTTGTGTTCACTACTTGCCACCAAGGGGACCTCAAACACATTTCAGACACTCCTGATTTCACCCTGCAGGTCACTTTGGTGCCAAGAAGCAGGGCACCACAAGGAGCTTCATGGAGAAGCAGGTTTGCTGCTGTTTGAGCTTCTGTCCCAGCCCAGCTCATGAGCTTCTCCAACAGCTGGAAAACACTCCCATCCCTCTGCTAGCATGTCCTCTGGCTTTCCCCAAAAGACTTGGTGTCTCCTTTGTTCCTCTGGTGGATTTTCTGAGCTTCCCAGGTACCTTAATGCCAGCAGCACTGTGAGATGTGCAGAGCAAAGCAGGAGGAATGTGAAGCCAAACAGAAGCTGGAGGAGAAAGCGACCTTGGGCAGGCAGACCAGAGAATTGTTGAATGGTTTGAGTTGGAATGGACCTTCAAAGGCCATCTACTCCCACCCCTCTGCAATGACCAGGGACATCTTCAACTCAACCAGGTTGCTCCAAGCCCCCTCCAACCCGGCCTTGAACCCCTCCAGGGATGGGGCAGCCACAGCTTCTCTGGGCAACC
>JAOXJK010000062.1:1333742-1345186 GCA_025774025.1 Xenus cinereus
GGAGGGGTTCAAGGCCAGGTTGGAGGGGGCTTGGAGCAACCTGGTGTGGTGGGAGGTGTCCCTGGCCAGGGCAGGGGTTGGGACTGGATGATCTTTAAGTTCCCTTCCAACCCAAGCCATTCTGTGATTCTCTCCTGTGTTTGCACACTGAAAATCTTGCTTCTCTACTGGTTTTATTATTAGGTCCCAGAAATGCTTGTGTCCCCAGAGGCCAAGATCTAGATGGAGTCTCCCAGATTTTGGGTGTAGAGCTAGCAGTTGGTGTGCCTGTTGACCTCAACCATGCCAGTCCTCCCCCAGTGAGTGGTTAAGGACCCCTTCGAAATCACAGCCTGTGAATGAAAAAGATTACGGCTTAATGAAATCTGCCACCATGTACTTCTGTTTTCATGTTCAGGAAAGCTCTAGGTAAATTGTAAACTGGGTTAATCTGTTGATATAATTCGCTGTTCCGTACGAAAGTCATTAAACTCTATTTCTAGCAGCTTTGTTGCTTGTGGGGGTGTTTGGGTGGGGTTTTGTGTTGGGTTTTTTTTTTTTTCTTTTTCCTCTTTCCCTTTACTATATCTCTAAGGAAGCGTGGGCTACCTTTTTCGGAGTATTGGTGCAATAGCTTCCCCAACCTCTCCTAAGGTCAACTGAAAAAACAAACACTTCTCCTTATAGGGAGGAAGGGATGGAGAAAGAAGGGTGTTTGTGTACCCTTTCCCATTCATATTTTAGAAAGAAAATACATGAACTTTGGAGTCGATGCTGTGTAGCTCATGTGATTATGGGAGTTGAGAGTCCAAAGCTTAATTTGCTTTTCCAGTACTGACTTAAAGAAACCAAGGGAAAGGGTAATAGCAGTGAGCAGGAGAGCACTTGCTGCTTTGCTTTTGCCTCCGTTGGACAAAAGGCACTCCCAAGTTCTGGAGTGGTTTAAGCAATAAAATCACTGGATGCTTTTGCAAATTAGTTCTCTTTGGCTTATAAATATATCTAAGGTTCATGTGTTGATTTGGGGTGATACAGAGGAAAACGTGTCCTCTGTTCCAGCGCTTCAACTTTGAGATTTCAGTAAAATTCATGCCTTTTTGTACCTTTTTCTTGTGTATCAAGAAAAAACAGTTAACTATTTTTAGGCTGTTTCCCTCTTCTGCTTCCTCCCTGCTTCAGGAATAGGAGGAATAATTTTTCACAAGACCATTTGCCAGGTTGTGGTTCTACATGAGTCTGGTACCCTTCTGAAAATACTCAACTGCAAGTAGTACTTCCCTTTACATGTTTTAAGAGGGGAAAAAGTTGCTCTGACTTCTGGGCTTTTGGGGTACGAATGGTAGAGGTGGGACTAGAAGTGAGCACACCCTTGGTTGGACCTTCTCCAGATGATCATCCACCTTGGGTCATTGGTGGTGAGCCCTGGCTACCTGCTATATGTAGTCTATGCTTTAAATGTATAGACGTTTAAAGCAACCTGGTGCTGTGTTTGTCCAAGAGTAAAGCAGACCCTCGCCCTATAGGCAAGGGTGGAAAAACCCAGCTGCTACGCGAGGGGCTCCTGGATCTGTTGTTTCTCTCCCATGGTCTGTAGAACAGTTGGAGGCAATATATAACATATGCTGTTGGTGGCAATTAGTGCTATAAAGGACTCATTCAGTGGACTTCCATCTAGCTGAAGGCTGCTGCTGGTGATTGTAGGGGACATGCCTGTGCCTGGAAGAGGTTGTCTCTTCAGATGGTTAATGTTTACTGGCCTTCAGCTATGAACCAAGCATCAAAGAGAGATCCTTATCTCGTCTCTTTGTGAAAGTGACAGTCCAAATATTAAAATACATTAAAAAAATGTTTGGTAAGTAGCTACCAACATTGCCTTTGAGTATGGTTAATACTGGATTTATTTATTTTTAATGTGTATGGAAGCAAAAATCCCTCTGTGTAATGGGACAGTGGGGAGAGGAGGGAAGGATGGGGTGGCAGAGAAACTTGTTGACTTAATTGGTGATGGGTCAGCAGAAAAAGTATTAATGTTTTTTGTACTGATTTGTTTCAGTTTGTGGTTTTATGAACTGCCGTGTTGTGAACCTGGGCCAGTTGGGTCACCCCTTCCTCCAAGGGGCATGGGAAGGTGCTGACTGTATTTTTCTTAGACCAGTGAAAGTGAGTCTTCTTCATGTCTGTGGACAGTGTCTTCTGGTGTCAGATGGTGCACGTCTTTCTTAGCTTATCATTCCGAGCCCTGTTTCTTATTGGGTACAGAACACCTGGCTTTTTTCTTACCCATGAAGCCTAGGATCATGCTTTACTTTGTGCATTCCAGCAGGGTGCAGATGTCCAGCAGCACGGCAGGGGATGCGCTTTTGGCTTCAACCCCAACTGCTAGTTCAACCATGGGTGCCATAGGTTCATCCTCATCGCCTTGCTTGCTTGGTGCCGTCCAGATGCATGATGCCAGTGCGGCTCCAGGTGACTCCAGAGGTACAACTACAGCAGTTGTGCGCGTTTGCTTGGCAGTGCTGAGTTGCCGTGATGTTTGCAGAGGAAAACTCTTCTTCAGCCTGGAGAAGAGAAGGCTCCAGGGAGAACTTAGAGCCCCTTTCAGTCCCTAAAGGGGCTCCAGGAGAGATAGGGAGGGACTCTTGATCAGGGAGGGGAGCCATAGGACGAGGGGGAAGGGTTTTAAACTGAAAGAGGGGAGATTGAGATGAGATCTGGGGAAGAACTTGTTTGCTGTGAGGGTGGTGAGAGCCTGGCCCAGGTTGCCCAGAGAAGCTGTGGCTGCCCCATCCCTGGAGGGGTTCAAGGTCAGGTTGGACGGGGCTTTGAGCAACCTTTTCTCATTGAAGATGTCCCTGCTTATTGCAGGAGAGTTGGACTAGATAGCCTTTAATGGTCCTCTCCAACCCAAACTATTCTATGATTCTACAATTCTAATCTTAATTAGATCTCGGTCCCCAAGTTATTTTTCAAGTGACGGTGAAATCTGGAAACATCCAAGGGAAGGTGGCCATGGAAGGTAAAACAGTGCAATGCCCAGGGACAGTCAACAGGGTCTAAAAACCACAGAAGGATGTAAAACAACTTGCCTTGGCATCGTAGTGATGTTCGAGCTGAAGGAACCTAATCAGTTGGGAAAGAGGATTTTCTTCATTAAAAATGTGGCTGAAATATAAGACTTTTTGAAAGTAATAGGAAGGGGTTGATTTTAATGTGGAAAAAGACTCAGGATCCTGCAACTGTAGCCAGGCCAGGAGGCGACTGTGGGAAGCGATCACAAGGAAGATGCTGGAGAAAGCAGATGGGATCCTGCCAGGAAGGGCTTATAAAGAGCTGATTAATTCAGCATATATACATATATAGAGATAGAGGTGTGCATTTGGAGGTATTTGCGTGCATGCAAAAAGCTTGATAGCCCTCGCTGAACCCCTGCCGCCTGTTTGCATATGTACAAATGTGTGTATATATACACAAACGGGACACAGACGGGGATTGTGACCGCCCTGTCCCCAGCCCAGCCTTTCCTCCTGTCTTCTCTCCATCCTCCGTCTCTTCTCTCTTCCCTCTGCCACTCCTCTCCCTCCAAACTGCTTGGCTGGAGGATGGTCCCTGCTCCCCTCACAGGGCAAAAAATGGGATCACGTAGTAAAAGTGGAGGAAAATAATTTAAAAAAAAAGTGTCCTCCCCCTCCTTTTTCTTTGCACAGCATTGAAGCATCAGTCTAAGCAAGGGCTCGTCATCCTCCGAAGCATCAGCACTAACAGCATGGCCTGGTGCTCCAGGCTCATTCCACCCAGGGATTCTTCCCCTGCTTGGATACCCATTTTTCTAACCCAACCCAACAAAAAAGCTGTATGTTTTTCCCCCTTTTCTTAAGCCTGTAAAATCAATCCACGCAGGGGCAGCAGCAGGTAAAGGCAAAAAGAGCATTTGCAACAGGAGGGAACAGAAGAAAGACCATATCTCCATGTGATAAAATTTTATTACAAAATATGAGATATAGATTAATAGTCGTAGGGGAGTTTCGGGGAGAGGGGCTATGTAACAAACGAAAGCATCACCGGAAAAATAAAACTTCCACCCAAGTTTTCAAGTTCCCAATTATTATTGTTTTGGTTGTTTTTTTTTTTCACATTGCGTTCATCTCACACAGTAAACAATCATTTTCAATCCTCGCAGCCCCGCCAAGCGATACAGTGCTCTTTTCCTATTTACCGTGATTTTTCCTCTCCCCCCCCCAGCTATGATACAGGCGCAGCAGAGACGCGTCTTTTTTTGTTCTTGCAAACCTTTTACAATGTCCCCGTCACCTCGGCGTCCCAGGGGAGTGGGGATGCAGGAACCCCCATCCCTCCCGCAGCAAAGAGGGGCTTTGCTCCATCCCTCCCCATCTCCCCTGGGAACAGTCGCCCTCGGCCACCGAGGGCTGCGGTGAAATGCCAGACTAGAGGTTGTCCACTTCGGTTCACACAAAAATAGAGAAATTAAAGCCGTGGTTTCCCCTTGGACTTTTTTTTTTTTTTCCTCTCTTAAAAGTGTTGTCTTTGCATCAGTAAAAGATTTGCATGTCAGCGTTTTGCATGCAGATCCGCAGCGCTGCTTGGGAAGCAGCACTGGATCGGGGTGTCTTTTTGTTAAGGCACTTCTTCCTCTGCCCCCCCCCCCATCAAATTAAAAAAAAAATTATATATATATATATACACACACATTCTATGTGAGGTTGAGCAGATGCATATTTTTTCTGTAGTGAAAAAAAAAAAAGATTGTCAGGAAAATTATTTCAAATTCCCCCAAGATTTAAAGCTGCCTGTTGGTTGTTTTGGCTTTGTACTGGTTTTCAGCAAACAGGTTTCCAGCCCCAGCAGCAAAACAAGGAAGGGACAGATGGAAATGGGGACTGAGCAGAGGTTTCCTTCTCTAATAAAAAAGAGAGGGGGCAATGAGATCCCCCTGAGGGCCACGGGTGAGGGCTAGCCCCATGGGCAGCCTGGTGGCCCCAATCGTGGCTGGGTCACCCTGTGCCCTGTGGTTTGGCTCACACTTCTAGGAGGTTCAACCACAACAGATGCACCAAAAAAACCATCTTCCCGTACGCAGGTTGCAGTTACAGCCATGAGGGCTGATGGTTCCTGGAGGGGACAATGATGCCACAGGCTCACCGTGCCAGGGCTCACCCACTGAAGAGTGAGGTGGAGCCCGGCAGGTTCCAGCACGGCCGCGTTGGGTCCCCACCAGCCCCATCAAACCAGCCTGAGCTTCCTGGAGACACCGGCAGGGACCGGCTGAGGCATCTCCAGGCTGCCCTGACATTCCTTTACCGTGAGCTCAGCAGACACACACGCTCCTACGCCCTGCACCACTGCCGTCCTCCCAGGGGTTTTCTTCCATAACCAGAGACCTTCCCTGACCCTCACCAGACCCTTCTCTAAGCAGAAGAGGTAAAAGTACCCCCTGCACAAAGCTTCAGGCCATGCACCACTCCTACCCCCCATTTTTTGGGGGGGATGGCACTGCATTCCCTATTCACTCATATAACTCAATCCAGCCTCCAAGGTGAGGTGAGAAGGAGAAGGAGACCAGGTCACAGTGGTGGCGTTGGCAAGGTCCTGCTCTGTGCCCTGAGGAGGAACCAGACCCCACACCCAACAAGGTAGACAGCAAATGAGCCCTAATGAGCTGTGATGACGAGCAATGGAAGAGTTGGGAAAAGGCCATGGAGGACCTGCACATGGTCACCAAAAGCTGGTGTATGAGCCAGACTCTCCAATCCTCACTTGAACACGGTGTCAAGAGGGTGCCGTCATCAAACCCTCCAGCCAGTTGAAAGACCCTCGTGCTGCTGTCTGGGAAGCCCTTCCCGCACACCGTCAGGGAACGTCACCCAAGCCAGTGGCTCCCACCAATTTAGTGGCCTCACTTCACCCCTCCATTCCCAATCTTCCTGGTGGCACAGAGAAAGGAGGAGGCTTCTTGCCAAAGAGCACCATGAAGGGCTCACCCCACCAGCCCCGGGCACGTCTTCCACTCCAAAACCTACGCCACACCATGAACCCCACCACCACCACATCCTCTTGCCCTCCTCTCCTGTCACACCAGACCAGCCACGTACGCCCCAGGTGTGATGGGTTTTATTTATCCAAGGACAACCAGGAACCCAGCTTTTCAGCTAATATGCGGTTGGGCCATGACAGAGAGGGCTGGTCTTCAAACTTCCACCACCTGAAGATGCCACGGTTCAGCCTCACCTTTCAGTTGATGCTGCAGAGGCATTACTCAGATTTGTTCGAGGAAGAATAAAAGAGGAGGACGGCGTGGGGGAAATCAATATTCTGTTGGAGGCACCGGGGCCCATTATTTGTTCCTGATTTATTTATTACCTGCGCGGCTGCTGTTTAAACTGGCATGGCCTGGTTCTCCTTCTGCCTCAGTTTAACCCCCAGTAGGCTTTGAAGAATGACTAGTGGGTCCCACGCGTCAACGGCACCCCGCAGGAGAAGAGGAAAGGTGCCTTACGGAGAACCTGTGAGGTAGGTAACATGATTACAATCTGAACAGCAGGATTTATTGGAATTTGTTTCAAAGACGCTTTTTTTCCTTTTTTTTTTCTTCCTTCTTTTCTGTCTGGACGTGATGAAACGGCGACAGCAAAAGCCGGATGTGATGATTGGTGATGACTGATTCCACGTGTGCGTGTTCCCAGCAGCAGCAGAGCCTGCCCAGTGCTTTATGGAGAAAGGCACAGTGTGTTCTAGGAAACCAGAGCTTTGTCAGTGGCTTCTTTTTTGCAGTCCCCTGGGTGGCTTCAAGACCCGGGCTGGTCCTCCCAGAGACACCTGAAGTCAAAATTCATCTTGGAAGCAGAAATGCTAAGGACACAACCAAAAAAAGCCTGGCTGAGCAGGGCAGATTCGCAGTCCTGAGTGAGCTGGCTGCCAGGAAACCGCAGGTGGGCTAAGGGGGGACACAGATGATGGCTTTGGTCATCTGCTTTTGTGCTGCCCCTCGCTTGAAGGCACGTCAGGTGAACATGTCATTGGCCCTTTCCTCTTCTATGCCCCCACCGAGACTGGGATTGTCAACCCAAAGAGCCCTGGGCATCTATGTGCCCTTGTTGTCACACGTCAGAGGTGCCACCTCCATGGCCATGCCGTGGGGCAGTCCAAGGGGATTCCACCCACAGTTTGACACGAGACATCTCACGTGCAGTCAAGGCTACCAACCCCTCGTGACCCTCCTCGGGCTCTCCAAAGGCAGCACCCCGAAAAGGGGTCCAAAAACAATCCCAACGAGCTTGAGACACGAAGGACAGATGCTCCTGAGTGACAAATAAATAGCAGGCTTGCTGGAAGAAAGCCCTTTGGGATCCAAGGTCGATCGCCCCAGTGCCGCCAGGAGCCTCGTCATGAGATCAGTTTGTAATTATAACTTATTTTTTAATGAGATTTCTTTTAAAACGAGGAGGAGTTGGGGACAGGGCTCGCAGAGGAGGCTTGCCAGCCACCCTTGCCCTGCCGGTTGATCACAGCATGGGTTTGTTCCTACGTAGAAGAGGAGAGGCCCCCCTCGGGAAAAAAAAAAAAAAAAAACAACAAAAAAACACAGAAGCAAAAAGTTTCAGCTGCTCTCAGAGACGTGGGCGAAGGTCGGCGGCTCCTAGTTCTGGTGCCTCTTCATGTGGAGGGCCAGGTGGTCGGAGCGGGAGAAGCACCGGCCACAGGCCAGGCACTTGAAGGGCTTGGCGCCCGTGTGCTTCCGATAGTGCCGGGTCAGCTCGTCGGAGCGGGCAAAGCGCCAGTCGCAGCCTTCCCAGGTGCATTTGTAGGGCTTCTCACCTGCCGGGGAGGGTGGAAAGAGCCACAGGTCACAGCCCCCGCCACCCAAGAACCTACATGGACACGCGTCTGCAACCCAACCACCCGCCCCGTCCTTCCTGAGGTGGCCCCGTCTCCCTCCTGGAGGGCAACCAGGGCTGCCCCGCAGCAGAACAGGGCTGGTGGCCACGCTGGTGGCCACTACCAGGTGTACACAATCCATAGCCACCAAGGCACCATAAATGACCTGCAGTAACCAGGTCTTGTCCATGTGTCCTCCCTGCTTTGCTTTCTAGTCTTGGTTTCTACTGATGTTCATGTTGTTATTGGATTTTGGAGCACTTCTGGCTAAAAAAAAAAAATGAGGTTTTTTTTGGTTTTGATTTTAACTAGAAAAGCAAAAATTCCTATGGAAGGTGTTGCCGCACATAAAGGTGTGGGGGCACCTCAGGAGGAAGAAGGGGACGATGCCATATGAATTTTCCTCAAAGCCTGCCATTTTTGAAACCACCACCCAACTCCTTCTGCCTCGAAGCCCGGCCCTGCAGCAGCCTCAGCTCCCTGTACACAAAACACCGTGTTTTCTCCGGAGCATTTGGGTGACGTAATGCCCTTTTTTCCTCCCCTGCCCCCCCCCCACTCCTGCCCGTACACACCTATTCCCCAACTGAAATCAATTAAATTGTGCAACTTCTCAGCCAGCTGGGAACTGGGCTGGAAAAGCCCATGTTGGCTTCCAGGCTTCCCCGCGTTCCCGGGGGTTGCGGGGCTGAACCCTGGCTGCAGCCCTCTCCCCGCAGGGGTGGGGTGCTCTCAAATATTAGCCCTGGCTCCTTAACAGCCTGAACAAGCAGGCAGAGTTCAGGGAATGTGCTGACTTCCCCGACCTCAAATATTTACCCTTTCATCGGCCCATGGCTGAGCGGCACCATGGCGGCGTGAGCGCACGTAGACACGCAGCCCGTGCATGCACAGGCATGTGTGTCGTGCTCCGACGTGTTTCCCCCCCCACACACCTCCTTCTCCCTCCCTGTTTTCCTCCCTGCAGCCTGTGGGCTCGACAAGCGGTGGATTTGGCCAGGAAACAGGAAAAAAAACTCAGCCACGGCAAGATCTACAGCATCTTGCGCTCAGCATCTTGCGCATGGACATCCCAACCCAGAGGAGACCGGGAACCAAGACCACATCCCGCCCCTCAAAAACCCCTGAGCTCTGCATCATGGGGAGGAGAAAAGTGTATTTTATGCTTCTCGGGCAAATACAGAACTTAAAAAGTCAAGTTTTAAGACAAAGGCAGGGTTTGCGCCGCGCAGCCACAGACATTGTCCCAGGCAGGTCACCTGGCTGGGTCAACCCTACCAAGGCCCTTCAGTTTCAAACAATAACAGGTTGATCTCCAGGATAGAAACAAAATGCTTTCCATTGTCCCGGGAGCTGGCTCCATCTCCCAGGACAGCACGGCAGGGCAAGCTCAAACAAAGGACCCAAACTGGCATTTCCCAGCCCCCGGGAGGCGGGGGAGCAGCCGCCGGGTTATATATTTAATCTCACAATGGCACCCAGGAAATGAATGGTGTCTCCAGGAGATGAATACAGCCCAGCCCATGGCAACGGGGCAAACCACAAGGAAAGATCTTAGAGATCGGGCACTTCTCAGCCCAGCTCCCACCAGGAGAGGAAAGGGCCTTATTAACCCTTGGAGTGATGGAGCTGAAGCTGAAGCTGCAGGAGTTGGGACGGTCCCTGCCCTTGCCGCTCGGGTGCTCGGCGAGGCTGAGCCCTCAAGAGCGAAACAGGAGGCTTCAAAACCTGAAAACTTGGACACAGACACCCCGAGCCTGCCTCACATGGCTCGCTGGTCTGGATTCCCTTCTTTTTTGCCCACCCCACAGCACCACCAGTTTTCTTGACCACCCAGGTCACATCGTGACCTCTCTGCCCTTCCCTCTGTGAAGTGCAAGGAGGCAAATGTACTCGGATTTCCAGCCCAGTTAGTGGGAAAACTGGAAAAATAACTGTATTTTATGGGGTTCAAAACCCGCCCAAGTTTGCCAGGATACATCTTTAAATTATGACTTGTAAGGACAGTGCCTGTCTCAGACGGGTCACGTCTCTGGGCACAGAGTTCAGCCCCGTGCTCCAAGCAGAAAGGGAAAAAGAGATATTTAATTTTAAAGCAAGAGCCCCGGCGTATCCCTGAACCCAGTTTGCTGCTGTGACAAATGCCACCCAGCTCTGGGAGCCGGGACAATGTCCTTCCTGTCCTTTTATTCCACCCCTTCCGTGTTGTTCTCCAGCCCCCTCCTACCCAGGCCCTGCCAAAAAAATATTGTACCTCATGCACAAAGAAAAATTCTTTGCTGGCTTGTTCGAAGGACTGATAAGAGGAAAACGGAACCCAGCCAAGTGCAAGAACGGATTCCCAGCCTCAGGATGGGTTTTGTTCGTTGTTAATAAAAAAGAAAAGTGAACTCTGGGCCAGCTTAATTGCTTTCAGTAAAGATCAGCCCTTCTATAAAAGAGATTTATGAGGGCACTGATGGTTCCTGGACTACCTGGGGATCTGATAAAGTTTCAGGTATAATAAATGCCTTAATGAGAAGAACCTGTGCTTGAATGCACAAGTGCCACTGAGCCAGGTTTACCCCAGGAAGCTGGTTGTGGTGGGAGCTCCTCTGTGCTGGTGGCCCTGCTGGCACCAGCGAGGGCAGTCCATGGCACCTTTGCCCTCGGGAATGATGTACAGCCCTTCTGAACTCCTTCTGAACGGGTATTTTGGAGCCATCCTGTACATGTATTTGGCAGCTCCAGTGACACAGAGGGGACAAGCGCCGGGCGCACGTAGTCTGTGTGGCTGGATCACAAGGAGATTGAGGGGTTCCTTCCTCTCCTTGGGGACCACAGGGGCGCTTGACACAAAAGAGACAGCCCTTGTCTCCTCAGAGGTCCTATATATGCACCACACACCTTTATGCAATCCTTGGGCTCAGCAGGATGAGACCTGGCTGGGCTTTGGGAGATGCCAAAGGAGGAGCTCAGAGAGATAGAAGTTTTGGGGGCACATCCTCCTCCCAATCCATCGACTCGAGAGCCTCCAGGAGTTCTCCTAAATTCTAGACCATCCCTCCAGAAGGCAGACAAGTGCACACAGTCACCATAAACCAGTGCAACCATTGGACTTTTTTTTTTAACATCAGTAGACCTAACTGTGCTCCTTAGCCCAACAGCCACCCTAGATTAAGGCAATCAACTCAGCTACACAATCACTGCCATTAACGGTGGAAGGAGCGTGGGCTGGCAGCGGTTCCCCATGTCGTGTGCTCTTACCCGTGTGAGTCCTCTGGTGGGCCTTCAGGTGGGAGCTCTTGGTATAAACCTTTGAGCAACCTGCAGAAAACAGAAAAAACACAACTTCCTGGTGAGAGAAGGGCAGGATGAAAACAGGAACTTCACCATCGTTAGCTGCCTTTTTTTTTTTTTGTCTTTTCTGGATTCCAGACGTAACTGATACCACTGCTGGGGCCAGGAGGATTACAAAGGACATCTTCCCTCCAGCCGCCCAGCTGGGCGGCTGGAGGGAAGTTGTCCTTTGTAATCCTCCCGGCCCCAGCAGATGCGACGTGGTCCAGGAAGCACCAGGTGGGCGGGTGGAACCA
>JAOXJK010000062.1:1442785-1454674 GCA_025774025.1 Xenus cinereus
GAGAGAGCGAGAAGGTCTCCCCTCAGCCTCCTTTTCTCCAGGCTGAACACCCCCAGCTCCCTCAGCCTCTCCTCACACGACTTGTGCTCCAGACCCCTCACCAGCCCCGTTGCCCTTCTCTGGACCCACTCCATTAGCTTATCTTCAAGAATCTAAAATCCAGACTGCTGAGAAGAACAAAACTGATTTGTTCTTCAGTTTGCACAGAAGCTGCTGTAGCAAGAGCTCATCTGACAGAGTGTGTTATATCATCTATATGTGATCGAATGTACATTCAAAGGACATCATCCCTATGGGAAAGACCTGCAGAGTTTAGGAAGAAATACAAACCTACCCACCTTATTAAATTACGCTCGAGAGCCCTGTGCCAGGTGAGATTTACACCAGCTACGTACCTCGTCCATCTCCCACCAAACTGTGCTACGCGCTCCTGGCGGGGGGAGCCAACGGGGCTGAGACATAAATACGCCCCGAGGCGGCACATCCATATTGCCCTGCTGAAAAGAAAGAACAAAGAAAGAAATCGGAACTAATTAGTCCTGTAATGTGTCTGAGGCTGGATTTAGCGTCTCTCAACAACCACGGGCAGCAGAGGAATGAAGAAAAATGAAGCCAATTTGTGGCTCGGTATTTATTAGCATTTAGATAATATGCCCCATCCATCATATACAAGGCATGTTTCAAAAGTACCAGTGCTCCCGCGTCCTGAGCACCCAGAAACCCTGTAAATCGCCTTCCTCGGGTCTTGCTGAGAATAAAACACATTCATCTGGATGCAACTGCTGGGCAAAGACATTTTTTTTCCTTGTGATGGAAATAAAGACTGATGATACAAAGAAATCCTAGAAGTAAAAGGCTGCAGATTAAGACAGAAGGAATCCACTCTTTCCCACTGATGTCCATCCGTGATTTCCAAGCTGCCAAGCACAGCCATGGGATTATGGGACTCAAATCCCGGTTGACATTGATAAGAGACAATTTGAAAGCATCTAAAAACCTTCAGCCAAGTTGGTTGCTCCATTACCCAGCTGTTATTTCGCGGGGCAGGGAAGGGGAACCCCCAGAGAAAGGGCCTGGAGGGGTTCCAGAAAGGAAAACATTAAAGACGACAGTAAAAAAAGTTTGATTCCTCTCTTTACGCAGCAGATAAATAACCATGGAGAGCACCAGCTCTAGACAGGGCTGAACAACAGATCCCTTCCCAGATGTTCAACCACCCACTCCTGCAGGCGCTCCAGACAAGCAGCCTGGAACCAATCTCCTCCGTGCCGTTTAAATCACGCTTTAATCTCTATGGGGCCATGGCTTTGCGAAGATGGGTCCTTACCATCAGCTCCTGCTCCGTGCAGAGAAGGAGAGAGCGGCAGAGGTTCATGGTGTCACTGCAATCGTGGAAAGAACGCTCTTTTTCTGTTTTCCAAGTTTATTCCCCAGGCACTCCAAGACCAGACTCCCAGAAATCTCATCAATTTTTGACTCAATAAAACCCTAAGTAAGTGGCTGAAATTAAAGATACAGAAAATTAAACACACACTTAGGCGCTTTGACAAATCAACGCCCATAAAAATTAAACGCCAAATGAATCTTTTCATGTAGATTTCTGCTTTGCTAAAGTTTTAATGAGTTTTGACCTTTCATCCCACTTCGGCATGGGAGACGCATTAAAAAATCTTACATAATCTCCAGGAAAAATAACTTCTTGCCTATCTTTATTTAAGAAAATTAATTGTTCTGGGTCCTAAGTCATTGTCAGCTTGAAAACAGTCAGCCTGTTCAGCATTTGAGCAGCTGCTAACTAAAAACAAACAAAAGAAAACAAAGCAACCCATTTCATAATGAGCATCTATCCATAACAAATATAAATCATTAATGTTGGTTAATTTATTAACATAACAGGGACATCGGACTTGGTATTCCTTGCACAGGTATGTAATGTCTCAAGTTATTTGCTTATTTATTTGTGTAATCTTTGACAGCACAGTCGGGTTAGATGATCCATTCCTGGGCCGTTACCAGCAGATACAAAGACCCAATAACGGTGACAGAAGAATTAACTCACAAAACATATTTGACAAATAGACGACCTTCAACCTCCCTTGTGGCTCAGGACTCTAATGAGGGAGGAGGTTAGTAAATAGGAACATTTTAATTCAGGAACAATGACATGCAATTAGTACCAGTGCCTTACAGCATGTATCCTGAACACAATTAGAACATGCTGAAGGAGCAGTTATGGTTACTGAGATTTCTGTGCCAGCAAATACTGGGGATAAAGTAAGCTTAAAATAGCAGGAAATTGCAGCTCCATATAACTGTTTCTTTAACGTTCAGTATCTCCCCTTTTCTCCCCATCACACACATGCACACTCACATGAATATAATTTAAAGGCAGTAATGGAGCTGTGGTACCCACATCACGTTCATTCATTTGCACGTCTTCCCCATAAATCACCTCAGTTCTTTAAAGAGATTTTAAATGTCAAAAATGCATCTACGATAAACACTTCTGCAGCCCTAGGCCCAAATCCACTATGTCTTTCCACAACCAGAGACTTTCCAATCAACCCAGAGACTAACGAGGGGCTCAGCTCACACCTCCCATAAAGCAGATGGGTCTGACACCCCTCGTCTCCTGTCCCCAACACCCCAAAGCCCCCGGGACGGCAGCATCACCTCCCCAGTGTCACCTCTCTGCTAACACAGAGGGTCCTTCAGAGAAGTTTTCGTTCCCTCCCAGTTCCCCTCCCAAAGGTGTCGCCTCTGGGGTGGAACGTGCAGGTTGTTTAGCATAAAACAGCCTGAAAGAGGAAACTAAATCTCTAATTTAATCTCTAATAAACTAAACCAATCCTCTACCCCAAATGGATCTGAGTTGTAGGACGGAGCAATGTAGTAACTCACCCTGGAACACGGTCAAGGTGCTGGAATTAAAATACCCTTGCAAAATGTGCTATTTCATCTTTTAAAAAGTGCAAGCGATCACTATCTTGATTGCCAACATTACCTGAGCGACACCAGTTCCTCCCAGGAATGAAGGTGGCCACCGAATAATCACCAACGCTGCTCCTCAAAGTCCACACTCAGTGCTCTGGTATGAACTGGTGAGGCACAGTTTGTTCTTCTAAATTTGCCATAAATAATGTATGACCTGTAGCGGTGCGGCCGTGATCCCGACCCTCTCCTTCTCTGGCCAACGTCCCGTACAGTTCTGTTCCTGCCTGCTGGATTATCCGAAAAACCCAGCCACACTCCTGGCTGAACTTTTATATCTTCAATTCAGGTCCTGGATAAAATCCTGCTTGACACTTGACAGCCTCGGATCTTGCAACTTCTACAGCAAAGTGCGAGAGGATAACTCTCCCACTAGAATAAAAACTGAGCCTGACAGTAAAGGGCTTTCTGGGGGGAATAAACAGCTCTCCGACGGCTCGGCTGCTGCTCCTCCTGTCAGTTGACTGCAACAAAACCAGGCCAGAGATGGAACAGGGAGGAGAAGGCTGGCTGATTTCTTCAGTTTAGTCCCAAACAGACACAGGTGCAGTGACACCAAAAATAGGAAGCATACTGGAAGAATATGAGAAATTAAACAGCTAGAGGTATGTTCAGGGGTATGCAGGTAGTGATCAGCCACACATACAGCTACAGAATAACCCTCTGCTCCAGCCTTAGCCACCCCACGTTATGGCACACCACAGGATTAAAATAAAATGGGTAGATGGCATTTTATGTGCCGTACTGGAACCCCACCTCTGCACTGACATCAAACCAATAGCTGGACTTTTTTTAAAGCCAGAAAACCTCTCTGGAATCCAAGCAGAACCAAACAAATGACTAACGCTGTGCCTGTTGCCAGTGAGAGCCCATACTGGAGGGGCAATGTGGGAATGAGAGATGAGGGCTCTTTTCCATTCTAAATACCCCTGAAAGCTCAATAAATTAGCAGTGTTACCCGTGGCGGCAGCAGCAAGGTGTCACACACTGGTGGTGTGTCCCGTGGCTGGTGTGAGAGGGCACAGGAGGAGGAGAGCCGACTGCTGCCGCCTCCACTGTCTCAGCTGCTGCCTCTTCATCCTGCCTCACCCTTCGCGTTTGCTCTTCCCGGATAGATTTCTGCATTGTTGCTGCTTCTGGCTCAGCCTCTGCCTTCTGCCAACGTCTCCGCTTTGGTGGGTACACGGCCGTCACGGCCGCACCTGCGGCTCCACAGTCTCTCCAAAGATGAACATGAAAAAGAGCAGGTAAATCTCAAGTGGTTTGTATTTTGTTCGAAAATGCTAAAACCCACCATAGTCCTCGCGCTTGCTTACCCACAACTGCTTAACTCGTCAGTCCAGGCAAGGCAAGGCTGAGCCAAAGGATCCCATTTGGTCTTTGATCCGGTGGTGTGTCCTTCCTGAAGGACCCAACGCCTTGTTCCAGCCTGGGCTACACGGAAATGCCGAGAGGGAAGGCAGAACCTGTGATCCTTAGCCTGGTCCAGCCACGCCAAGAGCAGGTCCCTGCTTTAAACACGTCTATCAGCAGCTTTCACCCGAAGGCTCTCCCCCAGCGCACCCCAAAATGTACCAAAAGCTGTGCTCGAGTGCAGGTTTGAGGGCAAACAGTGTGATACAGGGGACTCTGGACTCAAGCCTCGATGCAGGCTCACTCCCAAAATACAGCATAGATTTACCTGCTGGCTCCAATGGGAACCCAAGCCCAAATACATCAAAATCTCCTTTATGATGAATATGCATAAATTTGTGTCTTCCTGTGCAAAAAGTAACATCATGGACATGTGATCATGACAAACACTGTACAACTTTAGTCTACGTACAGAAATCTCGCATGATAAATCATTTTTTCTAAAATCTAAGTAGTGCACATTGAAGAAACCTGACAGTTGCCTGATTTAAATCACTGGCTGGCACTGATTTAAATGACCCGCCGCACTGCTGAGCCAATGTCACACATCCCACCTCTATTTCCATTTCTATTCAACAGGAGCTCCAGATTATTATTTCCAGGAAAGTTCACGGTTCTTCTTGAATGATTGTGTCTTTACTGGTGCAGGAGCAGAAGTGCAGCTCATGGGAACGGGGCTGTGAAAGGAACATGAAAGGCTCCGGGAGGGAACGCAGGAGTCATTCAAGGTCTTCTCAAGATTAACGGCATTTTCATGGAGATGAAGTTGCCCGCCTTTCTGCTGATGCTTTCAATAGGAAGCTGCAGTCACTTGACTTAAAATTAAATGAAGCTACTTATATGCATAAAGTTAACCAACCACTTAATTAGTTTCCTAGTCAGTCTTTTTTTTTTGTAAGGTGAAAGAGGGGGAGGGCATTCATGTTCATTTGTCTCACAATTTAAACCTTCTTTTTTTTTTTTTTTTTAAAGGAAGGACTGATCCTTTGCTGTCTGCTGGCAGGGAAGAGCTCTGGTGTCTCCGTACGGAAGCACGCTGTCCTCTGAAACAAATTTAACGTTCATGGAAATCACACCGTATTTTAAAACGCCTCCCTGAGCACCTCACTCAGCCAACAGCTGCCCGCGCTGTGGGCAGACAGAGCACACACTCGCACCTCAGCGCGTTCCTTCCAGTGACAAAGTGACAAAATAACAAGGAGAGAGACGTCAAGGGGAAAATGGAGGAAGACAACCCCTGTGCAGGGTCCTGCTTAAGCGGAAATCAGTTGTCTCACATGAGTTAAGTATCATTTTACACCTCTTCCTTTCCTGAGTGACCCTGTCCCGTGTAATACACATCACAGCCAAAACCTCCCCCGTCCCCAGGGGGGACACCATCCCACCCACAGCATCAGTATGTGCTTAGCTTCCGCAGACCTGTCACATCTCTTGTTGCTCTTCGCTGGTTTTTTGGACTGTATCATCTTGAGCAATAACGATACCAAGGGGTTGATGTGTGGGAGGGTGTTTGGCTTTTGATGGAGAGGGGAAAAAAGTCCGGAAAAGCAGGGTTTGCCACGGAGCCTTCCACGGGAGCACAACTAGGTTGGGTTTAGACCTGTTCTAGCTCTCTGCAACGCCATCCTTCCTCGATCAGGACACAAGCGTTTGCTAATCACGCCACAATCTTTTCTCCTGAAATCAAATCACTTCACTATATCATGTCACCGGCCAGCCCTGGGCAGATGAGTGAACGCCAGCCCTGTGATGGCTTGAGGATGAAGTGCCTCATTGTAAGGACCCGTCTTAACACGTTGCCGGGGCTCACTGGAATCGACAAACCAATATCTCACGGGGCTGAAAGGCCACAGTCGTGATTCTCGTCAAGGAGAAGGAGACAAATGTGAGGCATCGCTTCGAACTCATTCCTCTCCCGAGGTCTCAGCGGTAGCTCTGGCACGGTGACAGCGGGGAGACGCTTGCGGTGTGTGCAGACATTTCGATAGCGGTGGCTGCTGCCTGACACCAGGACACGGCGAGGTGCAGTTGTGTTATTTCTGTTCTCAGAGGCAGAAGAATCAGGGTTTTTCAGAACCTCTGTGACTGTTCATTTTCAATGCTTTCATTATGTGTTTCAGTGCAGAGTGAAAAAACACTGATTTTTCACTATTTCCTCCCTCCCACCGCAAATATCCATAGTCATGGCAGGGAATTGCATGAAAATCAGTGTTTTTTCCCGTGGACTACGGCAAGGACAGTATGAACCAGGCTGCCTGCTTCCTGAGAAAGTACCAGCAATTCATTACGTGCTTATGAAGCTCCAACCTGCACAAATTCTGTCTTTACTATTTTTATCTGCCTTCTGATTAAACTTTATCTTGAAGATATTCATGACTATCATTAATTACCAGATTCCCCCACAAATATCTCAGTTCTGAGAGATTGCCCTAACACAGTCAGAAGGAAACATTCTTTTAAGTGTTTTGAAGAGGAGCCTGGGGCAGGGAGTGTGGAAGTTCTCCCATAACGTTCCTCTAAGCAGACAGAAGAATAGAAACCTAAGAGGGCCTTGCCCAAAGATTCCCAACCTTTCTTCTTAATCTTTATCTTCCTTCATCATCCTGCTACATTCCTGCGACTGTGAAAACTTCCAAACACACGGAAAGGAGGGAAGAAGCAGGGGATATCTCATCTTGCAGGCAAAGCGATGGGTAACCAGACTCTTCAGCCCGGATCCTAATGCTGAAAGCTCTTTTACACTTCAAAATTAAGATCAGTGGCCTTGGATTAGTTTGAAGAGAAGATTTAAAAATTAAAAAAAAAAAAAGCAAAGCAACCAGAGGCTTAGGCTGAGAGCCCATTACTTGCCTCAACTGGCCAGGCTAATCCTTCTGCTGAGCTTAATGGCAGTGCTCCTTACAGTGCACTGAGAGGAGAAGAATCAGACGCTCGTTAGGTTGAAATCTGGGTTACAGGGATGGTGAAATGAGGATAAGACGAGGCAGCAACACTTACCCTGTCATTAAGGCTAAACACTAACGGCATTCTCACGTGCACCGTGACCCCAGCAAGCAGCGCTCAGTCCACGTCAGGCCACGGCAGACGGCGATGGAGCAGCGGGTGCACTGTACAGCCAGGGCTGCCTGAAAGGAGAAACACTTAATTGGAAATAAAATCAAACCTTGCCTTTACTCTTCCTACTATTTTAGAGCACCGTGGAAGTTCTGCAAGAAGTCTGTATGGGAAAAGTTTAACACCTCTCTTGTGTCATGACTTGTGCTACCTAAAGGTAATAGACAGAGGCGCCACGTCCGCCTGTTCCCAGGTTTCGGTGTGGGGGAGACGCGGTCGCAGGCAGAGGCTGACGCTGTCTCTGTCGCTCTTCTGATAAGATCCGACAAGATTAACGAGATCCAGGAACCACTCCTCACGGTGAAAGATCAGAAATGGCTTTGTTTCCCTCTTGAATCCTGCCAGGAAAAATGGTGTGAGGAGTGAGAGTGGCATCTCAGAATGGGAGGAGGGAAGAGGGAAATAAAAAAGGCAGGGGGAAAAGCTAATTACAATCGGCAGCCAATTTAAAACACTTCTCTTGGACGGACTCGTTATCAACACTGCGATCAGGCATTTCACCTATCATGTAGTGCGTGATAAACACTGACACTGTGTTATTAACATATTGCCATCTAGTATCTATTAATGCTCGTTAACGCTCCTTTACAGGCTGGGAGAACCCTCCCCGTGGCAGTATTTCCCCCTCCATCTGCATCTTCTTTTCTTCCTTTCTTTTGCTTCTGTGGTCAGACAGGAATCAAACGGGCGAGAGCTTCTTGCCGACTCCTTTTGGCATCTCTGATAAGGTTATCTGGGATCCTAATGGCACATCCTAAACTTAGATTCAAAAGCAGAAAGAAAATCACTAATGGGCTCCTGTGAGCAGTGGAGATTCTGCTCTTTTTAAGGCTTTAAAGCTCCCTGCCGTGGATTGAGCCAGTTTGCTCTTCTGACACGGAAAAGCTGTCAATCAGCTCAGCCAGTGCCCTCACTAAGCACCGCGTTTCATAAGCCCCGTGACCCAACCAGTCAAGACAAGGCAACAAGTGGCTCAGATCCTTCTGGCGTTATTAGGGACGGAGACAGGAGCCAACACGCTCCCAGACATCGGCTGGGGTTTGGTTTTCTTTTTTTTCTCCCCTACTCTTCACCTTTGCCTGAAAGGGAACGGATCAACAAAGGGAAACTTCAGCAAGAGCTTAATCAAAGCTTCAGCCAAAAGGGCTAGAAGTCTGTGTGTGTTTGTTAAAAGGCTGAGAAAAGTTTAAGGTCTGTTTTCTGGCAGTGGTAGCACTCATTATACTGTATTCTGCACTCATTATTAGGCTAAAATGAAGGGCCTGTTTCCACAAAGTGCAAAGCTGGGAAAAGAAGAGAATGAGTCCCAATGACTCCTCCAGAAATCGGATGTCCTCGCTTGCCACTGGCTTTGTCACCCCACACACATGGCCTTTCCTTGCACGAACCCATGTTGCTCTAGTTGTGTTTGGCTCTTTTCACAGCAAGGACACCCTTTGTTTCTTTTTTGTCTTCAAATATGACCATCAAATGAAAGGCAAAGGTGCTTCTGAGGGACTATCTGAAAGGATCAAAGGGAGATGGTTGGTTTTCTCCACTGGTGTTGAAGCAGAGAAAAAGAAGACAAAGCTGCTTTGATGTCTGTTCCTACCCTTCAGCTGGGAGCAGGACTGGCCAACGCTACCAAAGGATGAGCTCAGGCTTCCGTGGCCATGAAGGCTACTGTCCTGCAGAGTGGCTGGTTCCCACTCAGGACCAGTATGTGTGACACAAGAAGTAGAAGAGAACTGCAGCTATTCTGAAGGACTTCCTGGACCTTCTTAGTGGCAAAAGGAAGGATGTGACCAGTCTCAGACCAGCGTGTAGTGACCAAAGTTCCCAATCCCACCTCATACTGTGCAGGTCACTGTTCAGGAATGTCCCGTTCACGTCCTCATGGATACGTGGATACAGAGGATTTCTGACAAGGAGGGTATTTCTAAAAGCCTGATGTTCTTGTTAGTCCTGATGGGGAGGGCAGCAAGAGAGGAAAGTGGAAAATAAAGAGGCAGCTAACTTGAGAAATGCTCAAATTGCAAGCAAATAGTTGTGAGGAAATAAAAGCTAAACAACAACCAAAAAATTGTATCCTTCAGGATTTGATGAATTCCTGCCTCTGAATCAGACTGAATCTATTTAAAACATCAAATTTCATTCTGGATTTCCAAAGTTTGTTGGAGCTTATTCAGCTTACACCATTGTAAATATGCATCTGAAAGACTGGAAATGCCCAGCACAGACGTCATTGCACAGCAAATTTCCTTATTATGAGCCAAGCTGGTTAATTAAGGAGACCAATACCTCTGAGCTCACTGACACAATGTCACCTCACTAGGAGATAAAAGAAAGTCCTACCTCTTCTGCTGGACATGTGGAAATCTGTAGGATGGACTGTATCCTGTGTGTTACATGCTCTGGTATTCCCTGCATCCCATAATACACACTGGTATTCCCTGGAGCCTCCATCTGTAGGAGCAGTTCACTGCAATGGAAAGAACAAGTGGAAAGCAATTGCCACAGTCAGTTTCTGTGCTCTATTAAAAAAAGTAAATTAACGATACATAAAGCTGGCAAGAATATCTAACCTCTAGAAAGGAGTCCTCTGGAAAGAGATGTGATCGTGTAATTAAGAGGTATATCATAATGTAAATGGGCAAAGGGGCTAATTAAATTCATAAAATCAACCTCCATTCTGCTATTCGCTGATTGTGGAGTTCTTCAATTTGCAGCCTTTATAATATTAGTCTAATGTAACTTTTTTTGTGTACAATAAGGAGCTTTCTTATTAGCCGTGCCTCGTCTGTTCTCTCACTTGCCTGCCTGGATTGAGTCACAGCACAATGAGTCTCCTGCCTCCCCAAGTCATGTAATTATCTCAGGATCTTAAATTAAAAAATAGGACTCTTGTAAACCTCTCTGTTCTGGAGAAAAGCGTGAGTAGGCGAACGCAGCGCAGCCAGTGTGTTTGTGTCTGTAGAGAGCCTGAAACAATAGTTGTGAGAGAGCAAATGTCATGTGTGTCCTAATAGAAAACTAATTATTCCGGCAACTCTTTCAGCACCATCCCATCAGGGAACTCTGTCACCCCAGTGGGTATCTACGGGAGTAAGTACTTGGATAAATCTTGCTTATGACCCTGGCTGTGATTACTCCTCTTTCTTCTAAAGATAAATCTCCTTGATTTTTCTGGGAGAATAAACCAACGCAACGCTCAGCGCAATCCCAGGCCTGCCAACCTCAGCCTGGACTCCCCGATCAGCCGGCTGCTGATCCATCCCTGGCTCTTTTGTCTTTGCCTCACGCTCTGGGGATGTGAAGGGGCTGCGAAACGACTTGAACCCCCGCACGTGAAGTGTGCCCATTGGCAAACGAGGACACGACTAATTGCAGTGTGGCTTTGGAGGCTCCTACCTCCCGGATCGTCCTTGGGATTGTCAGAGCACACAGCAGCACCGAGAGCAACAAACCCCGGGGAGACGGGCTGCAGAGCGGAGACGTGCCAGTATTTTTAAGCCATTTCTCACTTACAGGCAGTTCATGTTTATGGAATATGGCGCAGGAGGTATCTTAAAACCAAAGCATCTCTCCAGCTACGCACACCCAGGACAAAGCGGAGGTGAATGATACCCTCTAACTTCCTTCCACAGCCATTTCAGCGGCAATCAGAAGAAACGTTTCCTAGACAAACAGTTCATATCAAATTTATAAGCCTTCCCTTG
The DNA here is from genome assembly GCA_025774025.1 of Xenus cinereus. Taxonomy (NCBI): domain Eukaryota; kingdom Metazoa; phylum Chordata; class Aves; order Charadriiformes; family Scolopacidae; genus Xenus; species Xenus cinereus. Next base: position 1,454,002 of record JAOXJK010000062.1, read on the forward strand.
GGGAGGAAACATCCGTTGCCCCTTCTACCTGTCATTCTTCTTCGTTTATTGAATCAATAAGGCATGAAATTTGGCGGGCTTTAAGTGAAAAATGAGCTGTTCATATCAAAGAGAGCCCGGATGGGTACAAAAACCCAAAACTGTGAGAATCAAGATTCAGTTAATAGGAGTAAAAATAAACAGAATCTAAATGTAAATGAACATTACATCACCACTGGCATTTAAATTCATTTTCAAATTCAGAATTAGAAACAGACTGAATTTGCTGAATCTTGCTGTGTTGATACAGAGCTGCTTTGGGGTTCACAGCTCGGAACGCTCCGGCTGTGGCTTCTGCTCCCAAACAAGGCACAGCTGGAGACTCCTACTGGACAGGAAAGGAGGGGGGATTACGCAGAGGGGGCAAATCCCTACCTTTTGGTCAAAAGGATAGGGAAGAGCTTAGGAGGGATACGATTAAGTTCCTGCTTCCCTGTCCTTTGTAAACTGTTGCGATCCAACAGCCAGGATGTCCCAGTCACCCAGCCCCTTCTGGATGGCAACTGAATCATAGAATCACGGAATGGTTTGGGTTGGAAAGGGACCTTAAAGCCCCACCAGTGCCACCCCCTGCCCTGGGCAGGGACACCTCCCACCACACCAGGTTGCTCCAAGCCCCCTCCAACCTGCCCTT
>JAOXJK010000062.1:1455848-1480772 GCA_025774025.1 Xenus cinereus
GACCTGCTTTGGCAGGGGGTTGGACTGGATGATCTCCAGAGGTCCCTTCCAACCCCATAGCATTCTGTGATTCTGTGTGATTCTGTGAGAGGGGGAGAGTTTCTCCCTCCAGTCACGGCTACTGTCGTAAACCTGCAGATCAAGCCCACGCAGATCCTACAAACTCTGGCAAAGCCTTTTCCTCACCTTTACTCTGCCTGGATGGTTTTATTAGTGTATTAGCACTGAGCCACGCTGTGACCAGCAGGAAGGTCTTGTTTATTGCCAGCTTGTTTGAAGACAAGCAGAGCATCTAGTCCCAATGAGGTGGGATCTAATTATGAAGGTTTTAATGAAAAAAAACACGATGATGAGGCGTTGTATGAGGTACAGAAACCACATGTGAGAAATTGAGACCTTGCTGGCTCCACTGGTATTCAGATAGAATCCACTTTTTGAAATACATGACTAATTTTAATCAGTCTCATATTCTCATCAATTATCTTTGAAATTGTACCTCTCGCTGTGCTGACTGGGGAATACCTATGTATAAATTGTTGATCTTTACCAATACAGAGATTTTTTCCTGGCACCCCACAGCCGGTTACACCAGTCTTCAAGCTCATTCCTGAAGAGCAGGGGACACATTCCATTGCAGGGTTCACCCTAAATAGCAGATACACATCAAGGGGTTTCCTGCATTTTCTGTTCTAAATGGCTCTGTTTCATCTGGAGCAATAATCTGGTTTGTGTTCACCAGCTGAATTCACTCAACATCAAGCAGATTAAAGGTGAAAGCATATAATTTAATTCCGGCCCAGAAAAAGGTCAGCCTCTTAATTATTAAGTGAGAAAGAAGATTGCAAAAAGAGGAAAATAACCCAAAATGTAATTTTAGCACCAGGTTTCTTTCCCAGCTGTCACCTCCAATCCCTGAGGTACACGTCAGCCACACCAACGCGAGGCACAACTTACAAACTGAAAATACACCTTGAGAACTATCTCTGAGAGTAAGACCTTAAAGCTGGTACACCTGGATGCCTCCATCCACCGCATCTCCGCACAGACCAACCTGCTCCCTTTCTTCTCTCTTCTCTTGCTCAAAATGGCATTACCACCCAGTTAATTATATTCTTAATCACAGAATGATATGAGCCTTAAACATGGAGCCTCTTATACTCTAGGTATTTTGTGTTATTTTAGGTATAAAGAGTTCAAGTTGAGTAAAACAAAGCCTCCGTGGGCAACTTAAGAAGAATTGAGCTGATTGTCACACCTTAGATATTCAAATTCTTTTGTCAGGACTGGGGCTAGTATCAAAGCCGACAGAGCTTGAAACACAATTCTAAAATGTGGGGAAAAGAAGAGAGAGGGGTCCTTGCCTCTCATTTGCATGAAGCAAGAATAAAAGAGGAAAAGGATGGTAATTTAGCACGGTAGTGGAGGAAGGATGGCACACTGAAATTTAATTGTGCCCAATATGGCAGGAAAAGCTTAAACATTTCACAAAATATGCATTTTCTCTGATTATTTGTAAAGCATCATAGATGTCCTTGGCACTTTACTGACGGAAACATTGGCAGGTCTCTGCCTCAAGGAATCTATAATTAGGGTATAGCAAGGGAAGATGATGGATAAGAGTGTATGGGAGGACAAGGATACAACAGTGAAAAATCAAGAGGAGCTTTAGATATTCTTTTCTAGATTTTTTTTTTTTGGCTCTTTTCATTTAAATGTGATGTATTTTAAATCTAGGACTAAGAACTGATTGAACTTCAGATTTTTTTTGCTCCACAAACTTTCTTCTGTCACAAACTGGAAGAGAAAACTGAAGTTTTAGAATTCCTCATGAAATAAACACATGCAAGAAAGGTGATCTGGCAACAGCCTCATCCAACAGCCTTGCTTTCCTGGGTGGGAGCATCTCTTTCCAGCTTCATCATTCTGAAAAAAAGTTAAACTGACACAAAGAAGTGAAAAAAAGAGTCTAACATTGCCAGTGGTAAACTTGCCTACAGCACAAGGAGATCTTGAATGTCTGAATGTTTGTTTGTTGAAAGTTTTGTATAAGTAGATGTTCCTGTGAAGTGGTTTGGAGTGGCAAAATAAACAGTTTCTAATGCAAAACAGCTTTAGCAGAAATCTTTCAACCAAATCCAACGCTAAGACCATGGAATAATAAGGGGGTAGAATCAGAGAAAATACTGGACACGGGAAAGTAGTTTTCATTACAGTAAAAAATGAAGGAAAAAAGATTACTCCAGAGCAAGTGCCCCTTGAGAGAGGCCAAGGGAGCCAGGAGAGCTCTGCTTTTTTCCAGTATTTGAAGAAAAGTCATAATCAAAGCAGCTGCCTTGGCAGATGAGAAAGCGAGGACCTGGTGTGTGGGATATGAGACTGTGAAGGCAGTTCTGTAAGAGCCCCCCAAAACCCCTTTGCGTGCACGAGCTGCGAGGGGTGGCCACTTTGTCCAGGGCACTGCCGTGGCTCCCAAGGGTGGTGGATGTGAAGCAGGGGGGGTTGGCATTTCATCTGCCACTTTAAAATGTCAGAGGAGTAGAAATTCACTGGTTCTGCCATCAGAGAAGGGCCCAAAGGGAAATGCCAAACAGACGCCGCAGTGCAGTGCTGCGTTTGGGGACGGGAGGGCCCGTCAGCTCAGCCCCTGCTGAGAAAAATCTGCCCCAAAATTGAGGGAGTCCCAGAATGACTAAATCCAAGAGATTAGGGACGACTAATTGCCCTGGGAGCCAAACAGAGATCAGCAACTGGGCTTTCTAGAGGATACCACTGGCCTGGAGACATGAACGACTCCTGATTCCCAGCAGCATGTGGGAAAACTGAGCAGTCAACAAATTTCCAGCTCATTTCAAGTCTATTAATACAGTTCTGAAGCACCCAGCTTTCCCTCAAACCCGTAATTGGGATTTGGAAGTCTCTGGCTGTGTCTTGTACATCAGTGAGTCACCCTGTATTTTCCCTCTGCCTGAGAAACAACCTGACTGTGCAGAATCGAGAAAGGCAAAACAACTTCTGATCTTGCACCTCGATGCTCAGTAGGAAATAATCTGGGTTAAGCACTGATTTCATTTGCAGTCACAGGAATAAGCCCAATGTCACTGCTGGGGAAGGGGGAAGGTGCCCGGTTCCAGGCAGCAAAGACAAATGCAGTCACACAAACACACGGGGTAGGTCAGTAAATGCACCCTGCTACAGAGAAATGAAACCCTTCCGAAAAGAGATGAAAAGAACCTCCCCACGGAGAATAAATACAGAATGGCTGCGAGGGACTAATGGGAGAGAACTGCAGTCGCACAGCAAACGCAAGAAATCATTTGAGAAAATATACAGAGAAAGCTGGAGCACAGGGTGCGGAGAAAGGGAAGGGGTGCTTGGTCAATCGTAACGAGCCCAGGCTTTTTAGAGAACTGTGCTCAATCCCTTTGCTCAGATGCTAAACCTCCTAAATCTCCACATTTGCCCTCCTGTCCCCTTCCCTGTGGTCATCACTGTGGAAGATCTGGCTGCAAGGGGAAGGGACTGTCGCCAAGAGGACAGGAGGAGGAACTGGGAAGATATTTAGCTCTGGATAAAGCTAACAAAGACCTTATAAAGCACAGAAAAAAAATAGCTCTGAATAAAATATATAAAGTATATGTTTTGTTCCCTTTCATCCAGTGATCTCAAACCGCTTTTTATACACACTTCACTGCAGTCAGCCTCATGACACCTCTGTAAAGGCAGGCAAGTCGGGCCAGGAACACAGCAGCAGCCAGTGGCCACAAGCCCTGACATTCGCCCTGGGCTGTAATCAGCAGAAGTGCCCCTTTCCCAGCCTTGGGAACGCTAACGGAGTATCTGGAAACTCGGAAAGCGGCAGTGAATTACTCTCAGCAAGGCAAACGGCGTGTCTGCGGAGCAAGAACTGTGTTCTGTGCCATTCAGAATGCAAACAGCATCAAGTCGAAGGCTGGCAGGCGGCTGTTTCCCTTGGAGCTGTAATTAATATTATCTGAGCGATGCAAAGAGAGCCGGAGAGGGCCAGGTGTCTCCTCTCGGCAGCCATCTGTGAGCACGCAGGATACCAGGGCTGATGTGAGGAGCCTTTCCCACAAACCGGGAAATAGCAAGGTTAAAAGGAAAAGGAAATAAGATAATCTTGATGAGCATCAGTTAATAGTCTCATCCCTTCGTGTGTCTCTAAGTGTGGAAGGTGCCACTAATGGTGACCAACAATCAAATTTGACCTTTCAGCCTCTGCTGCCATTTAACATTCCTTCCGTAGAGGGCAGAGAGCTGCTGTTTGTAAGGACATGGTAAATGGTCCTCCTGCCACCAAGGAAATACAATCAGCAGAAGATCTCCCACTGGGAGGCCGGGGGAAACCACCACTGGGAACGTTTCCAGTAGGATTTCTCATCAGGCCAAGGGCTCTTCCTCTGCTGTTCTTACAGCTGCAGAGGAAGCCACCGGTTGCCTTGGACACTTCCATTCTTTTCCCTCTTTTCTGCCCTAAACACCCCAGAGCACCCTTTCAGATCTGGTTCACTGAGGATCACATCTCCTGAAAATGGCTCAACCTCTGCCTAAAAGTTTTACTGCCATTAAGCTGACTCCAAACCACGTCTCTGCAGAGCTCAGTGGCGCCTACGCTAACGAGAACAAGCGCGCTTCAGAGCATGTATCACAGGACAGGGGGAGGAAGGAGACTTTTCTGGATTGCTCCTCATCTCTGCTGCCTCAGAGGTGCTCTCTGCCTTCCTCTGTTGGTTGTAAGGAGACAAGGTCAAGTCTGATACCGCAGGACAACTAGAGGTCTGCACCCACGGGAGCTGCTGCTCTTGCTTATAAGAGTATCTGATGGTATCTGATATTCTTTTCCCTTTTTTGAGAATTGTGGTGCTGTAGTAAGTGTTTTTGCCAGAAAGTACACCAGGAATAACCTCATTTTGCCACACACTGAGTTATAAATAAGCAGTTAGAATATAATGATAAAAAAGAAAGTACCTGGGCTTTTCCAAATGGATACTAATTTTTATTCAGGATGATTTCCTAGCCAAGAGTTCCCTACCTAGTGAGTTGGGTTAACAAATGAGTGCCTTACCAGTCAATTAGCAATTTCAGGCCTGGTAAGAAGTCAATTAGTGACGTGCTGCTTCTGTTCTACAGCAAGTCAAACCAATTTGTAATTATCACTTCTCTTTTTCCATTTAGGGGTATGAATATCTATGACATAGAACAAGTCTGTATCAGTTCATCAAACACATACAATTAAAAAGAAGTGCACTGCAGGTGCCGCAGCAGGACTGCGTTGAAGGCTCCCCTGCAAGAGCAGAAAGTCCTCTGTAACGCAGCGACTGCAAAACTGCTTTGCAGAGGTGGGAAAAACCGGAGAAAACTCCATTACTGTCGCAGATAAAAGCCAACAGATCAAAAATGACAATGTTCCACCAAGCTGGGCTCCCGCTTTGTGCCGCCTGAGTAAACAAGCTGTGTATGAAAGGCCCGTTTTGACACCACGCTGGTTTCCCCTACAACAAAGTGCTTGAAGAGGAACCGAAAGGCTTTTAACTTACCTCTCGATGTGTCTGCGTTGTTTGTGTCTTGCTGTCGCAAACGTCTAAAGCAGTTCAGGGAGCGATTCTCCTTCCTCTGAAACTGTTGCTTTCGGTTCCACTGATTTGCTCTGTGGCTGTGAAGATGCAATCCTGCTAACGGCCAGCCTGCAATGACACTCACTGGAATTATTTACTTTTCTTAGGACCTTTGGAACACCTTTTACCAGCTTAAACTTCTACTTTCTCTTCCCTCTGAGCAATAACTTGCTAATGCATGACTAAAGAAAAATGCTTTTCATGTGGGATCAGACTTAAAAGGCCCTGGAGAGCAAAAGTATTGCCCTTGTGACCCACGGACGTTCAGAATTCCTACCCACTACAGCAAGCGGTGCTCGGCACCTCTGGAGACCAAGACTCCCGGATTAATCAGCACCAGCAACAACAAAACTCATTACAAAAATGAGAATATTGTGCTCAGGTATCTTGGGGGTAGAAAACACAAGTCCTGCAAATTCCATGACTGGATCTTGAATATAAGTAACCTCCTCTTCTCCGTTCACTGGTTTTCCCCTTCCCTCAGGTCTTCTGAGTCACGACTCATTGAGCTTTGGCCTAAACTCCAAATCAATAAAGCTTCTTCTACTGTTTCTCTGTGGTCTAGTAAAGTTCAGATGTAGCAAAATAAAGTTAAATTCCTAGGGCTGTTCTTTGCTTCTGTTTAAAGAAAAAAACCCTTATTTTAATCATGTCCGATTTCCCTTTTCTGCACAGAGCAGGTATTTGGTAGCACCTGTGATACAAGGGAGCACCAAGTGAACAAAAAATTTAACCCCATATAATTTCCCATCCTCTTCTCTTCTATGTTATTTCCATTAATCAGAAGTGAGTGGAAAATGTAAATATTGGTTTAGCTACTGCTTCTACACTTTCCTCCAACCTCCTGCATATTTTCCAGATTCCAAGCTGTGCATCAAGAGAGCTGAGCTGCTTACTCTGGACGTGATCCTAAACTTCCCCGCAGCTCTGGAATATTCATCTCGGTGAGCAAGGAAAATATTTTCCAAGGAATCGGTGAATAAAGGGACACAGTAAGTGTTCTCTTCCCTGGATGGGATTGATTGGTTCGTGGACAATATCATAACTCATTCACTCACAGCTTCCAGTTAAGAGTTCCAGTTATACTGGTCCAGGCTTACTCTCTCCACATGTTCCTGCCATCCTTTCGGTGCAGTAAGTGGAGCCACTGACGCTCCCCTGTCCATGGTTTGGAGCAGATGGCTCTTATTAGAGAGTCAGAAGCTCTGGAGCGCACATTCCTAACATCCCTGCCTTCATACTTGTTAAAATCATTAATTCTAACTTTATGCAACAACAAATTATGGAGGACAGCTGTGCTGGCAGCACAGTCATTTGTGTCAACCCCCTGCGGTCACATTGAAAAAAGCGATCTAGGAACGCGTGTGCCAAAAGAAAAGCCAGTGATTTTCGACTGACACGTTTTAATGAAGGTATCATTAACGTGGCCAGTGATTGGTATCATTTGGGTGGAACAAAAGGAGCAGCTCTTCTGCTGCCTGTCACTCCTCTTGTCAGGATTCTGCAATCAGATCTCAATAATGTCAATTTGCTGGCGGCGTTAACGCTGCGGAAAATGCCTCCCTCCCCCCCGAACCCTAAAAGCACCTTGTATTTAGCCGTGTTCTTCCAGGGTGCAGCAACGAGGCGAAAATACGTATTACTGCTGATCAGATAATGAGACATCCCTGGATTATGACTGTCATTCCACGCTTCAGGCTTCCGCAGGTGCCGTTTCCCCATGTGCTGCTTTCTGTGGGCCGGCTGCTGGGGAGCAGAGAGGTCACTGATTATTATCGGCAAAATGTGAGATGTTTCACTTTGAGCTCAAACCCACGCGAGCTGCACAGCCCGGCCTGCAGCAGACACTGTCCTCGCTGCAATCTGGACTCTCTGCCTTTCCACAAACGCCCAAAATATCACACATCCGCTCCCCCGGTAAAAGAATCTCATGGTAAAGGCAAATGGTGTCTTCAGCAATGCCATAGGAGGTACACAGACTCTCAGTGCAATTCAGGATCTTAGATACACTGGGGTAGTTCTGCATCTGCATAAATACTCAGGTAATTTCACCAAATAGATAGGAAAAGTTTGGTTTTCCTCTTATTTGTGCTGTGTAACTTAGGAGGGACTCTGTTGGACACGCACCATTGCAAAAGCCTTGTAAGAGAACGAAGCCCTGGAATTTTTCTTTACACATTTGCTGACATCGAGGAAATTCAGAGCAGCTTGTGCCCAGGTACCCCCTCTCCTGAGCTCCCCAGGCCCGGCTGCAGAAAGGGCCATGGACCAGTGGTGGTGGTTTAGTGTGGATCGGAGAAGGTCTGGAAAAAGACACCCCCCAAAAGACGCACTTCTTCTGGGAGAAGACACCTTCAAAAACCAGGGTCACCAGGAGAGGGCTGAATTATCTGACACGGGTAATTAGGAAACACGTCTCCCCATGGATCCCCATATCCAGTCTCTTAGAGAGTCCTCACACAACACAGTCTCTAAGGAGTTAATGGAGTATCTGCTTTCTTCTTCTTCACAGATGACGGGGCATAAAACACTTCCCTTGCCCTGCAGCAACTCCATTCCTACACTAAAAATCCCAAAGCAACACCTTCACCGCACCAGAGGAAGACAGACATAAGCGGATGTTGCGAGTTTACTCCTATCTTGGGTGCCATATGCCGTACGGGAATATTTTGGGCTTGTCGAAAAAGCAGAAAGCGTTGGTTTTCTACTTTTTTTAATGTGTGTGAGGAAGCGTCTACCACCAAGTAACGCTACTCCATTGAGCTGGAAGCAACAGGTCCACGTATTCCCAGAGAATAAGCAATTCGCTCTAGATGGGGAATTCTATCACTTGTTTTATTCCCCTGTGACACAACAGGCCCCCAGCCCCCAGCTCTGCCACAGACCGACACCACCGCCTCAAAGAGGAGCTGGAGGAAACCTGATGAGTTAAAATCCCACTAAAACCACTTCATTTTCCATTAGTTTGTGTCCGATTCAGAGTCTGAGTTGATTGGAATATGCAAATGGAATACATATGAAAGTAACACGCAGGTTTAGAGCACATTAAACAGTTAATTTTCAGTAAAAACTCAGTAAATAATCTTTTTATGTGGTGCCAAGAGGAGTCCCCATTTTTAACAACACATTCTCCCTGCAGCAGTGATTGAGACACACACAGGTCTCTGGTTCCCTCCCATACCTTCTGATTTTTGACTAATAAGCAGGACAGCACATCCCATGGCTCAGAAAGCTTCAGTGGCCAGAGTAAATCAAAGGCTCGGGAGTGAACCAGCACAGTATCTAGGTGCAATGGATGTTGTAGCAGCATCACCAAAATTTGTGCCTCTAACCCCAAGCGTCATATCCTACATTCTTCCTGAATTCCCAGCGTCCTGAATTAGAAAGAAATTTTAATGGTTGTAAAATAAATCCCCAAACCATGAACTGAGAATGAATTAAAGGCTGGGAAGCCATCAAAAAGATACAGGTGTGTTTTTGAAAATCTAATGAATTTTAAGTTGTCCCCAGGGTCGGTGAGAGGCTGGTGCTGTGGTGGTATGAGGGGACGGAGGAAGGTGGCAGGGACTCAGCAGAGCCCCTCTGACGGGGGTGACGGGCTGGTGTCATTCCCAAGTTATGCAAAATGCAGGAAAAATAAATCGACTGGTTTAATACTCAACCTCCCTGCCTGGAACACTAGAGGGAGCAAAGAGAGGGAAGCAGACGGAGAGGAATGAAGGCAGGAAAGGAAAAGCCACACCAGATCCTTCTAGTTCTTCTCTTCTGGAACACCCTAAATCCACCCAAGCTAATTCCAGGCTTTCCCAGTAGTCTCCTCCAGTCAAAACACAAATAGCTACACATCCCACATCCCATGCTCCTCTTTAAATAATCTGAATATGACTGAGCTGCTCTTTCCACAGTTTAATTCTCTCCCTTTCAAAGTTATTAGAAGTTATTAGCACTCCAGGAGTCATTTTGCAGCTTTGTGCTTTGATCCTCTGCCTCCACAAGCCAGTTCCCCACTGAGCTGCTTCATAACTTCTTTAATAGTTAATTTGTTTGGACATCATTAAAGGTATCAAGGCTCCAGGCAACGAGGACACGCCAATTACTGTGTCAAGTGATTTAATTCTGAGGGGGGCAGCAGGAAGCAGTAGTTTAAACCGCTTAAAGGCTTGTACCTCTGAGAAATACGAAGCGAAAGCGGGCTGCTCAGAAACCCTCAGATTTAGGTTCAAAGAGGTGCTCCTCTCGAGCGTTTATTTTGGGTGCTCAGCAGATGCCGAGACACGAACTGTGCATGTGAAATCCCAGCCTAAGCGGCTCTGTCATGATGAAGAAGCTGCCTCAGCTTCTAATAAACCTTAAAACCACTACAACAGAAGGCTGGAGAAAGAGCCTTCTGAGAAGTGGCATTTTGACAGGATTTTTTTTTTTTAAACCACTCACTTTTGTTTGCTGGAGCTTTCCTCGCAAAGGACTGGATCTGCATCCCAACGCGCTGCAGTTTTATATACAATTTCCCAGTATCACTTATTATTTCAAAAATACTCTGAGAAAGTAGGTATCCAGACTCGTCTGCTCTAGGTACGTTCTGACGTTTAACAGATAAAGCCTTTACCCAAGCCTTAGCTGTACTTTGTTACAGTAATATATCATGGAATTATTAGCAGGAGAAGTAATAATGAATAATAATGCACTATCCCACACATTAACAGCTATCTCTTGGTTACACCCCACACCTTGTCCCGGAGGTGACACCTACACCAGCCAACTGGGGCCTTTTGTGATAATCTTTACCCAATTTCCCAACTGTCACAGGCTCCTTTTGCTGGTACTAATTCTCCCTTTTGATAGTTCTGCGATATTAAAGCCAGCGAAACTCTCAAGTATAGACTCACTTTTTAGGTTTAAAAATGCCTACAGCAGGGAATCCTCCTAAGGTCAGCCCCGTCCTTTGTTGAGACGGGACCGCGAGCTCCCTCGCTGGGAAGGAGCTCCGAGGCGAACGAGAGCGCGCCAGTAAAGCTCTGCTTTGTACAAATATAACAAAACTAGAGGAAAACACGCACCACAAAAAGAGGAGATTTGCCAACACGGGGGCTTTGGCATCACACAGCTTTTCCTGCTCTTGAATGACACAGTTATCAGAAATCTACCGTGCAGACCCGACCTGAGCTGCACCAGTGAAACCACTATTTTTCCAGCACAAATGCAACTGCGTAAGAGTTTCTCCTGGCAAAAATTAAGAGAATAAAAAAATCCCACCGCGTAGTGGCACGGTACAAGTCAGCTCCACGGAACAGCTACACAAAAGACATCGACAGGTTTTGAGTGGAGAGTTCAGGCACCCAGCAAACACCATAGCAGCTGGTGTGTGGATCAGCAGGAACAAAGCTTTTCAGAATAAAACCAAAAAGGGGAGAACTGTCAAGGTCTGCGAAATGGAACAAGCGATGGATGCACAGATGAGCCAACACAACTTTTCTCAAGTTAACACCACTAGCGCTGCCAGGAGCAATCCTGGATGAGCTCTTTGACCACTCATGATTATTAAATGAAAGATTGATTAAAAAACCCTAAAATTAATAAAAAAACCCATTGATTTTTATGCCTTACTAGAGTATTATATCCAACGGTCTTTCTCACGGAGTTAAACACATTGCACTTTCTTGTGTCAAGTTGATGAGATTAAGAGAAACTCTTTAGTTCTCATTTACACTCTACGTAACTGTGAATAAACGAAAGAGAATTACTGTACGATTACAACTTCCTTAACTAAAGAGTCGCCTTGTGTTTCAAAGTAAATAAGTAAAACTCCCCAAGTCCCCATTTACCAGACCTGCTCCCTGTGGTCAAACCCGCGCCTGCTCCCTTTTCTCACGATTATCACCCATTTGTGGCGTTTTGCCCGCATTGAGCAGGGCAGAGACACAGCTCTCGGAGCGGGAGCTGGATCCTCCTCTGGCTCCAACCCGACGAGCGGATTCATTACCCCAGTCCTGCTCAAGGCATCCCTCCTGCTGGTTTGACTCTCGGATCCCACCGGCAACTATGAAGAACCCCAACTTTCTATTTATGAAGTTCAACATCACTGGTTGCCACAGTGATGTCTGTTGTGGCCACGGGGAACTCGCTGGTGGCCACAGGGACCCCCAGATTGCCATGGGGACCTCGCTGGTGTCCACGGAGACCTCACTGGTGGCCACAGTGAAATCACTGGTGGCCACAGGAACCCCAGGTTGCCATGGGGACCTCACTGGTGGCCACCAAGACAAAGCTGGTGTCCACAGGGACCCACAGGTGGCCACCAGGACCTCACTGGTCACTGTGAGGACCTCACTGGTGGCAACGGGAGCCACAGGTGGCAACAGGAACCTCACTAGCTGCCACATGGACTTCGCTGGTGGCCATGGGGACATCACTGTTGGCCATGGGGACCCACAAATAGCCACAGGTACCTCGCTGGTGGCCACCTGGACCTCACAGTGGATGGAGAAGCCACTGAGAAACCACAGCCATGGAACCCCATCAAGTTACTGTGAGGATCACTTGCAGACTCACAAAACACCTCAAAGCAAATGTTTACACTTTGCTCCATAAAATACAGTGGGGAAAACAGTGGGAGGAATCCAGCAGGCCAAAAAAGATGACATTTGTGTAAATATCTGCCTCCAACCCCTCAGTTCCTAACCTTGCAGGATTTCAAAGTCCAGAACTTCTTTTAGCACACCAGCTGCTCTTCCCTCAGAGCCGGCGACAGCAGGCAGTGCGAGAATGACACGACTTGGAGACAAACCAGGTTTATTTAAAAACAACATTTATATCTATATATTACACACAATATTCCAAGTTAAAAGAACATTATCGAAAATGCTAAGTCAAATATTGCAAAGTTAAGAAATGCCAGAACTGAGATCGCCTCTGCAGCCTTAATTCCAGTCCCTGGTGCTACCGCCCTCAGTTACACGATGGCCTGTTATTTTTTCTGCGGGACCCTTTGCCTCACTCACTGTAGAGGGTGGATAATTCTCAATTAACGAGCAGCTATTCAATATTCGTTTTCTCCTTGTTGTGTAGCCCATTTCTGAGGGCTTCCCTCCACAGGGGGTTACTCACAAACAGTTGAACAACTCCCCGCTTGAGCGCTTTACTGCAGAACAAGATAATTTCATCTCTGCTTAGTTGAACCCGCTTTACTTCACCAAACTCAGACTCTGAGCGCATTTGATTAATTTATTCATGGCTTTTCTAAGGTTCCCACTACTAATACATTTTTGATGAACTTATTGCCCCAACAGTTCCATTTTCTCTGGATTGACTGGTGAAAAAAAAAGATTAGAAAAGTTTCTGTGTTGTATAAGTATTCATTAATTTGGGATATCCAATTTAGAAAATGAGAGCATGCTTTTTGTAGAGTGCTTAGCGTTATACGGTGCTTTAAATGCTAAAAACTCGGGTTCAGCTGCAGCTCTAAGTATATCGTGCTGTTGTGGATCAGATAGCGCCTCAAATTGAGTATCCAGAAAATGAGGAACATTCCGTTAATGAACACTTCAAAAAAAGGTTTCATTTGCCCCAACTTGGCATTAGGATCTCAGTTAGCAAAGGCAGAAATTAAATCACGTTTTCCAAGGCTGCGTTTCGCTGCATTAACAATGAGACCCAGCGATGGTGCTACCAACAGAATAAGCAGTAAAAAACTCACCCGGAGCCCAGGGACCCGAAAGACTCTGGTGCCAGACCAGAAAGACAGAGAGAAGAGAGGGAGAAACATCTGGGGTTCTCACCCCAGACGAGGGGACTCACCATTCTGCTTCCATCAAATCCAAGGTCAGACACACTCTTGTGTATCAACCACCCTGTTGAGACCCACCTCCTTTTTTTCCTGCCTATAAATCACTGTTTGGTGTAGATTTCCAAACTTCTTCAGTGAAGCCGTGTAGGAAAGTCAAAGACTTTTTCACCACACAGCCTGCCAGTTTATCACTAACTGCTAAGCTTTCTGTGGACCAGTGCAAGACGGGATGAGGCTCTTTGTCAGTGTTTTAGCAGGGAGGACAGGAATGGCAAAGGGACTCTGGTTCCACACCTGGCCGTAGAGGAATGTGTGTTCGGAGCCTGATGCCAGATGTTCAGGTCTCCTTCCTTTCCATCTCCATCAAACTGTCTCTGCTCCAGTCCTGTCTTCACATCTGATTCTACATCCTATTTTCCCATTTTCCTCACCAGACACTATCAGTGTCCCCGTTCCTGTTCCAGTCTCTGAAGTCACTCCCATATCAGCTCCTGGACCCGGCTGCTTCTCTCCCAGATCCTCCCCAACCCACCCTGGAGAAGCCCATTCCCTAAATGACCTGCTCCCCTGGTAAAGCACATCTTTTAAATTCTCCTTGAAGTACTGGCTCCCCAACTTAATCACCCTTTCCGAAGTCCTTAACCGAGAGCAGCGTTTCTTCCCTCCCCATCTCCTGGCTGAGTCAGTCCTGGGCCACCCTCACCTCACTTGAAGTACAACTCAGCCCCCCAAAATCCAGGGTTACGAGTCCTAAAAGACCTCTTCTGAGGTCTGCGTAGATGAAATCTGCAGGTGCTTGGGTTTAAGGGTGGGATGGCCACAAGGCTGGTCACACTGCTCCAGAAAACCTCGTTTCCTGAGCTTTCTGATATTGCCCAGAGATAAGATTCCTCAATTCCTAAATTTGGGTTCTCCCTCCAGCTACCCTCTGAAGGAGACCGTGTCTGCCATGATTTGTAGAAAACTCACACGTTTATCCTCACAGAGGATAAACATTAACTTTTCTGAGCAACTCATAGGGTCTGCTGCACTTAGAACTTGCCAAACTCAGATAAATTTTAATAAAAAGGGAAATAAAAGTATTAATGGTGACAAATGTCACCACTCCATCGGCTTTTAATTCTCCACTTCAGGACTAGAAGCACTAATACCTTAGAGCGAAAGACTGAAAACCCCCGAGACAGACCCAGCGTCACCTTTTTGGCAAATTGTCACCAACTAATTGCAAGGGAAAAGCAGAGCTTAAGCAAAAAGCTTGAGGAAACCAGAGGCACAGAAGAGCCAACTGAGGGCAGTGAGTCAAGCAGTACCAGGTCTTGCACTCAAACAGGGGATGCTTTTCTGGTTGTACGTCTGCCTCCCAGCATCATTCTACAGAAGAGTATTTGCCTCTGGCAGGACTGAGGAAGGCAGCAGGGCACGGCGCAGGGTACGCAGGAACCCGTGGCAGGGCACAGAATAAGGGACAGTGGGATGAGAATTAAGGGGGAAGAGGAGGTACACAGGTCTTTTGGCACGGGAGAAGAGAGCGGAAAGCAGAAAACACAGGGTTTCTGGCTGCAGACTGGGATAAGGAGAGAGAAGGGGCTGGGAAGGTGGCACACTGATTCCTGTGGGCAGAGGCCTCCAGCAGGAACAGCCAGTTCAGGCTGAAGAAAAAATGATGCCAGTGACTGGAAAACAAACAGGCGGCTGCTCTCCAGAAACCACAGAGAATTGAGGTGTTTTCAGCCCTCTTTGCACTTTCTTAAATCTGCTCTCCTCTCAGGCCAGTGCCATCAGTACGAGCACGAAAGCGCTGTGTGCCCATCAGCACCTTCCACCAGAGACTGCCCCTGATTTACTGAGCTTCTCCTGAATAAAATAAGCCAAAACATGAAGGCCGCTCTATGTCCTAATATAGAATCATGGAATTATAGAATCATTTAGGTTGGAAGGGACCTTACAGATCATGGAGTCCAACCATTAACCCAGCACTGCCAAAGCCACCACTAGCCCGTGTCCCTCAGCACCATGTCTGTCCGGGTTTTAAATCCCCCCAGGGATGGTGACTCCACCACTGCCCTGGGCAGCCTCTTCCACAGCTTAAGAACCCTTTCAGTGTAAAAATCTTTCCTAATATCCATCCTAAATCTCCCCTGGCACAACTTGAGGCCGTTTCCTCTTGTCCCATCGCCTGTTCCTTGGGAGAAGAGACCGACCCCCACCTTGCTACAACCTCCCCTACAATATATTGATGTGACGATAGAAGCAAGATAAAAAGATGGAAAAGTGGAGTTTGTGGTGACCAGTTTACTCCCTTTTCTGGTAAGTCCCATCCCAGAAAGCAGCTCCCTGAAGAAAAGCCCAGCTCCAGTGCTTCCTGGCTGGGCGTCCAGGCAATCTCCATGGGAAGGGGGAGAAAATGTCAGGGTCTGTTAACCTTAGATCTGCCAACTGTTGAATGGGGCCTTCTAATGCTCTGAAAGCTGCTATATTTCCATTTTAAAGGAAAATCAGAGGTGGGAACAAAGAAGCTCAGGCACAAAACCCAGGAGGGTACGCAGAGCATGTGAAGGTCTGCTTAGAAGAGGACGCACCTATTTCCTGAATGGGAGATATTGTCCAGAGACACGACCAGTGTTTAAATTTAACCAGGGCTCTGCGTGAGGCGAGAGAGACAACAAAAGGAAACCCAAGAAACGACAAGGTTGGCGCTGGCAGGGATCTATTCTGGGATTGCTTGGGGTCATTTCAAAGCACACGGCGGCTTCTTTACCAGCTCTGACCTTTGGATACGGCAGCACAAAACGAGGTGCCCCCATCCCACATGCACTCCAACCCTCCTGTGATAGTTCACCTTTCCAGAACGTTCGTTATTTGATTCAAACTGTTTTGAGGAGATTTTTGATCTGGTAAAAGAGGCACATTGGCTCTCCAGCCACCAGTGCTAGGACTAGGAGTTTGTGGAGATACACACAGAAGGAGGTCACCTCAGTGGAAAAGTCTAGATTTATACTGCTGTGCCCGAACCAGAATTTATTCCTCACCAAGCAGACGTGAAAGCAGAACCGTTTCATGGTAAGAAAACAGATGTCGCTGCACAAGATCAAACAGGTTGTCTCTGTAGTCCAGCTCTGACACTGGTCACTCCCAGGGGCTTTTAAAAATGCTTTTACACTTACAGAGAAAAATTAATGTGCCCCAAAAGGGAATTTCCCTTTCCAGGTGCTGAGTGGTGTGTGTCCTACAACTGGAGGCCCCCAGAGAAATGAACTGCATGTGATTCTGGATGTTCTCGTTCCCACATGAACATCGACACCTTTACTGAGATCCTCCAAGGCTTTCAACCTCAGCGCACGCTCGCAGCAAGGAATTCTGCAGGAGAGTAATGTGCTACGGACACAAGTGTTTCCTTCCATCAATATTACCTGCAATGCCTTTCAATTCCACTGAATTTCTCTTTACTCTCAAAAAATGGCAGAGATTAATTAGGAGTTTTTAACTTAGTTCCTCGGGTTTATTTATTTTATGTACTCCTACCACAGCCTTCTTTCTGGAATAAAGAATTCAGGGGTTGTGGGTCCTCTTCAGGAGCCGTTTCAGAGACACCTGTGTACAACAGGAGTGGAACAGTCTGATTATTCCCACCACCAATTCCTCTGAAACCTCAAAACTCATTCCATGTTTTACGATTGGGCTGCAATCAATTAAAGTTAGTGATACTGGTAGATGTAGCAGCAGCAGCAGGGTGAGCCATTTTTACATGATGTACTCACCCAGGAATAGACCCTTAACTGATTTTCTGATTAAGTAAATTTTATCTCTCCTAATAAAATCAAACCTTCTGGTTAGGACTGAAGAGAAGAGCGACACACAAGCACCGAAACTTTCTGCATAATGTGATTTCCTTTCATTGCGCTTGGCTATAAATTTTGCTCTTCCCCTGCAGTCAATATTTATAACTTTATCAAATGAAGAGGAATTTGATGGCCTGGCTTTGATGAGAAGCTTTGCTTTTAATAATGCTTTTTTTTTAATGCATGCCTGCTCGGTTCTAAATAAGGAAAGCCACATTCCCTTCTCACGGCACCAAGGTGAAATGGTGACCCATTACACGTAATGGACTTGTTTCAATCTCTACGTAATGAGAAAAGCACCTTAACAACAGAGGCAGAAGAGGTGAAAACATTACCTTGAGAGTAATCTCCTGGTATCACACCTCCATTACACTGGGATCCGATGGGCTTTAATTTGTCGCTCTTTGTAGAGAGAACGGAAAATCTGGAAGCATGAAAAATTACTAATTATAACATTTAAAATAGAAGCAGCAATGGAAATGTCAACAATCTGACTAGGGCATCAGAGATGTTGCAGTGATGGATAAGGACCATTTCACTGCAGACCGGGAGAGAAGCTTTGGGCCATTTTTCAAAGCTTGAAGAACTTCTCAAGGAGTTACAAATGTTCATTTTTCTCCTACACCCTCAATTACTGTCAGAACTTACTGTGGTCTTTCTAACGGCTCCCATGAACTTTCAATCGCATTTGTTGACAAGAGATCATAAGCACAAAGATACTTTGGTCTAAGTTATACCGAAATCAAGGGGAGTTGGGCATTTGGGTGCCCCTGCTGATTTGGATCTCTGGCCTTAACCACGGTATCAAGTATTTACTGAATCACTGATTTCTTAAGTACAAGTTTTCCTGGAGGAAGTAGGGCTACACCGTACAAATACTGTTCCTGCAGTTGGTCAACAGTCCTCTGACACAGCCATAATCTTCAAACTGACTGATAGAGTTTCAGTTATAAGCTTTGAAATAAAGAAGATTTAAGAAGCAGCAAATTGGAGACCGTGAGAAACGTTAGTGTATTAGTCACACTAGATTAAGAACAAGTATTTGGAAAAAAAGATTCAATGTAGCATAAAAATATATTAGACCATTTTCAGACATTTCTTCCTGGCTTATTTAGGAGTTCATATCATGCCTGTGAACCCTCGCACTAACACAAACTGGTAGAAATTTGTATTCCCAGGTCTTTGCATATGTATATGTATGCATCTATATACATATGTATGTATACACACATTATATATAGCTTTTTCAGTTGACATCAGATACTTCAGTAAGAAGCTGTGTATAAAAAGAAATATGAAAGGAGGCTTTATGAAATGCATAAGACAGAAAACTTCAGTCAGTAAGGAGAAAAGAACTGAGGGATGAAAATATAACTAAGGGCTAACCAGACCTGTGACAGCCTTTGTTAGGCTTGTTTTCTTATCTTCCATTGCTAGCTGGCAATACGGAGAAATTATTAAAAAATTAAACCAAAAAGCTATCTCAAATTATAGATATAGAGGAATAGATGGCATCTCTGTCAAAACTCAGGCCTCTGCAAGCTTGAAATGGAGTTTATATATAAAGGTTGGTCCCCAGGTAATAAATCCCAGGTTTTATTTATTGATAGCACCTCTAATCCACAGGCACCTCCTTGAGAAGTTGCCAAGAATCAACATTTTGACCGTTTCAGCCTTTAACAGACAAAGCTGGTTCCACTTGTTCCATGACTGTTGGGAGTCATTTTTGGGTGCGCAGCAGAGAAGTTCTCCCGCAGCTTTATACCGACCGGACACACCAGTTTCCCTTCAACTGGTTTCATGTTTTAGGATGGAGCTTCTTTTGGGCAGGATGCTTCTGTCAGCAAAGGAACAAGACAGCCTACTTTTCAAAGCTAATTTCTTTTTAAAAGCATGGACATGAGGAAGGTGGCAGAGGGTGGGATGTGACTTCAAAGCAGATGGAAATGCAGAAGAACAGTTGCTTAGCACCTATAAAAGTCAGGCCCACTTCTTCACAAGATACGTATGTATTTAGGTACCCATATTTAGGCATCCGCATTTGAGTTTTGGCCTCCAAATAACCTAAATCCATCACAGATTTTCTGGAATGTGCAGTTGCTGAAATAAACAAAGATCTTAAAAGTCATGAGAATCATGCTGCGGTCCTGGCAGCAACCAGCTCGTCGGCACTGGGGGACAGCTTTTGTATTACCTGTACTCGTTAGGAGCTTTGCCACCTATTAATGAATGAAAGACAGAGACCAGGAAAAGGCCCTGTAGGAACTTAATTCCACAATGATTTCTCAGGCAATGGGACAATAGGGACCAGCCAGCAGCCTTCTCTCCTTTGGCTGAGCCAGAGATGCAAATTAAAGACTGGAGTCAGAGGCAATTATTCAACCTTGACTATTTTCTGGGGGCACATGTCTGTTTTGGAACGGGTCTGTAGCATCTATTTCTCTACGACTGAATTGATACAATACGGCAGGACAGAGACAGACAGTATTTCAGAAAATAAAAAAAAAAAAAAAAAGCCTGTAGAAATGCCGGATTGACAGCCAAGAAGAATGTGCTCAAAAGCACTTGGAAGCTGAAAACATTCCTTTTACATTCCACTTTATTTCTTACTCAATTATGAAGACTCACCTGATAAAAGGAGCAAGAAATTACCCTGCTTAATGACACAGATAAGGGAAGAAAACAGAAGCATTTAATTCCCATAAGCATCTCTCCTCTTTGTCTCAGCCTGCTTTTTTATGCCTGGATTATGCTAACACTATTAATCTTTCTGTCTGTGACTAACTCCTGGGTTTTTATGTTAGTGACCTGATTCTGCACTAACACGCTCCTCCCAGTTTGGTGAAGCTCCCCCCCCCCACCACCTCCAGCCCCGTGTGATCCATTCTTCCCCCTAAATAAAGTTGAAAAATTTGGCTGGGCTCAGTGAGCGCTGCCGGGGGAGCGGGTGTGCGGAGCTATTGCACCCTCCCCGCAGCTGCAGCACAACTAACGCGCCTCTTCAGCACTATCCGCCCCTCGGCTTTAAAGACCAAAGCTTTGGGGGGGGGTGGACACGGAAGAGACTGGCCAGTTGGCGAGGGTTTGGGCTACCTCCACGGTCAGGCTTCATTCAGCAGGGGAGGACCTTCGCCCTCGCCACCCCCTGACCACTCAGCCTTTTGGCAAGTAGCCCAGCGAGGCGAGGAGGATGTGGCCGGAGAAGGTGAGTGCTGCATGGCTACGATGAATCCTTTGTGCGGAACCCGGGGGGGCTCAGTAGAAAGTGGAGGAGGGAGTGTGTGTGGGGAGGGGGGAGGGGGGTCAGCAGTGGCAATTTTTTTAAATGGACACAGCCAAAACCTTCCTTTCTTTCCCCGTTATGCCCCTTTCAAAGGGAATCTCCCGAATGAGCCGATTTCCCCGACAAAGCTCATTTTCCTGGCGCGGGGCGCAGAGCGCAGCAACAAAAAGCACGGGAAAACGCCTGCTGCAGACCTGCCGTCTGTCTGTCTGTCCGTCCGTCCATTTGTGCGGGGAGGCGGATGCTCCCCTGCATCCTGCTCCAGCCTCGCAGGCGGGGTACGGCCCGGTGCGGTACCCGGGGCTGGCACGGTGCGGCTGGCACCCGGTGTGCGGGGCTGGCACGGCGCGGTACCAGCCTGCGGGGCTGGCACGGCACAGCACCGGGACGGTCACCCCCGCTTGACCACCAGCCCGGAGCCACTCGTGGCCCCCGCTGGGGCTGCCCGGCTCTGGGCAGAGGCGTGACCATCCCCCCCCTGGGTACCAGCAGCTTTCCACGCATACACCCACCTCACACCCACCCTTCACAGAGCCACGGAACATCCTCCCTCGTAGCACAGAGATGCTATATATGCCTAGAATCATACATATATGCCTAGAATAATATATATACCTAGAATAATATATATACCTATAATAATATTTATAAGCCTATAATAACATATATATGTGCCTACAAACACCCCCTCCTCCTCACACACAATGTCCATCTTCCTCTCCATCCCCCCCAGGGACCCCTCACGCTTTCCCGTTCATCCTGCACCCGCTTCTCCACATGCATATAACCCCCCCTCAGTTAATCACGGGTTTTGTCCCTTTCTTTCCCCCCCCCCAGAAGCAGCACATCCCCTTCCTCCCCCTCCATACACTGCTCAGTATGTCTTGCTACCTATGTAGGAAGGCTGAACCCCCCAAGCCACCAAGGGGGGAAGGTGACACGTCCCTCACCCCCCTCCCACCCACGGGTAAAGCGGTGCCGTGGAACCCACCGATCCCCAACACGTTAACCGATCTCAAATGCATTTCACATAACTTTTCCCATTTGAAATGTGATTTGGAGCTAAAGGGGAAGTCAGCGCTGACCAGAAAGCACCAAATGCTTAAAGAAAGTCTTCATATTCCCTTCTCCCCCCTTTGCCTCCTCCTTTAGCCTCTGTGCTGGGACCAGTTTACCGCACACCAGTTCTGCCCGCCCCAGAGACAAAGCTGCCTGGGCTTCAAGACTGGGAGAGGGGGATGGAAAGGTGCTCTCTGCTTACCTGCAACTCTCAAATTAGACAGAGACCGTCCCCGATCCACGCTGTGGGAAAAGAAACGTGATCTTATTCCAAAAATGTGCAGACACAAAGTAGCTGCATCTGAAATGACACCCATCACTCCCCCTCCCAGCCCCCTGCGCCATCCCACCCTTTAACTCAGTGTTTTTCTTGCACAATTTTAAAGGTAAAATTCCCTGAGTATTGAATATATTGTAGCCCTAGACGGTAACTATTCATCAAGAATGGGCGCACTGGCTGGAAGGAGAAGAGTTTGCTTTTTAAATGAGTTGGATGAATACTTGAATGTTCAAACAATCTTCTGCTCTTTGGCACATTTTTAAAAAAATGTTATCCCTGCGGGAGTTTCAATCTTGGCAGATTTTAGATCTAAAAGAAAGGCTGCAAAGCGTCCCATCCATAATTACCCTCCTTGCTAGCAGTAGGGAAGGAGAAAAAAAAGGAGAGATTAAAAAAGGCAGGGGGATGTGAAAGCAGATCTCATTTGTTCATCTCCCTTTCACAACCAATTAGCCCAGAATCAGAGCCCTCCTTCACCCGCAAAGAAACCGAGAATTTAATGAAAAAGCCACTGATTGTCTTCAGATCTTAGTTTATGAAGATTCTTAGGTTTTGTTATTTGAATTCAGCTCTAAACAGCTTTCAGTTTTATTTATCCTATAACTCAAGAGAACAATTAAACATCCACTTGTACCTGGCCTGGTAAGTACTTGTTCTGACTCCAAAAAACACGAAACACTGAGTATTAGGACAATCTCATCCTAGAAACAGGCAAATGGGGAAAAAAAATCACTGAGCAAGTTTAAGCATCGGTGTAGGCAAGGGAATTGTTTGCACTTGTGTTTTCACAGAGTAACATTT
Source organism: Xenus cinereus (assembly GCA_025774025.1). Lineage (NCBI taxonomy): Eukaryota > Metazoa > Chordata > Aves > Charadriiformes > Scolopacidae > Xenus > Xenus cinereus. Next base: position 1,478,527 of record JAOXJK010000062.1, read on the forward strand.
AAAATAGAGACTAATGAAAAAATTCCCAGGCTGCCTCTGGAATCGCAGGATGTAATTGCCCCTGATTTTGAAAGGTACGTGGGAAGAACAGCATCAAATGTTGTGCAAGAGAAATGAATAAGAACCAAATTAGCAAAAAGTTAACCATGAAAGACAATTTCAAAGGGAAAAAAGAATCCACATTTTACAGGGTCCATTTTTTTTAGCTGATGATATAAGACTGTTCCTTTAGTAAGAAAAACAAAGAATGGCTTATCAGGACAATCCTCCCTCCAAAAAGAGGACGAGTGTGTGCTGGTTTGAGAAAAACAATCCCAACATCAGTTTTAAAATGCAGTGAAGCCTATTTGGAAGTGAACATCATGAAGGAACAGCTCTGTTCAGCTGTTTAAGGGAACAGCACTTTGATCCAGCACTGGTTGCCAAGTTTAAAAGAAAAGGAGGGGGGGGAAATCCAAAGCCTTCCCCAAAGCTGAGCAGGTGAAAGGAATAAGGCTCGATGGCTCTTCCTAACGTGGTTTATTACAGCGTGGCTAAGCCTCACCTATGGGGAGCATTTAATACACAGCTTCAAAGCTACCCTAAAAACATCACACAAGGATTTCATGGATCAGGATGATAAACTTCCCTCGCACTACTCTATAGAAAAGAAGGATAAAATATGCACCGTGGGTACATTTCAGTAACACTGGTTTAAGGAGGGAATTCCTCAGGCGTTCAGACTATAACGTGTACTTTGTTCCTGGTAACAGGCACCAGCAACTTCCATAAGGATTTGGACTTTGCACAGAAGAAAGGTAGTATTTGCTGGAACATGCAGGTACAAGGCGGCTGCAATGACCCCTAAAAAGCTGCTGCTGTTTATCAGATCACAGTTACACTAAATTACCACGTTATACTATCATGAGAAGGCACCAATAACGTCAGTGGGATGAAAACAATTTCAGAGAGAGCTTAAACCCACAACACACCAGGTCTGTTGCTTCAACTGCTCTATGCTTCAGGGATTGCTTAATTCAAATTCAAACCTTAAAACCCAGAATTAACTCCATATGGGTTCTTTATAAACTAAATGCCCAGACACACAGTAGGTGTTATGGTCCAGGCGTAGCACAGCCAACCTGCCCACACGAGCTCTTTCTGGAACATAAAAGCAGATGTCCCACACCTTCCAGCTGAACCCACGGAAGCCATTTTGCTTGGCATCTCTCCAGGCAGAGGTAAGATGGTACCAGGTTCTGCTCTAAAATTACTTGCTTTTGCCATATGCAAACTGTCCCTCGAAATTATCCAAGCCCATCGCAGCTTTAAGGAGAAATAGGACCCCTGTAGATATTTTTCCTTTTACAGAAACAAAATTCAACTTTCTGTTAACTTACCAATGCTGAAAGGAGTTATTACAAGTGCTCCCAAAACTTGCAGTCTTTTTCTCTTCTTGCATAAGGGAGGAGAAAACCTCAGGTATAATGAAGACAGAACAGGCTGAACAACTGCTAAAAGCCGAGTTTTCTTGCTCACTAGGATAAAAATAGCGTCAAGCATTCTGAGAGACGAGGGCTAGAATTTTATACACTTAATTAAAAGATTAATTGACTTGTTTAAATCTTTATCTAAGTTGCCAGTTATAACACTGGACATGATCGCAAGGGGTTTATGCAAATTAAGTTTCTAAGGATGACTACGTGCAATAATATAATATAGTTCTTTTTTTCTATTTTGGCTTGAGACTAACAATATGGAAGACAAAAACATAAAGAAATTATTGGATTTTAGGACTTTTCAGATAAATCTATGGCATTTAACACCTACAAACCGGGTGACACTACATAAGTGTCCTTCTGTCACAATCCCATGTGTATTATTTAAGCCCATGTCCCCAGAGTGCTCAGAACCTGCTGGAAAGCATCAAGCCCAACTGGCTCCCAGCTGAAAGCTAAGCAGACTTGAAACCTTAAGTTTCCAAAAGCATTTTAAGCATCCAAAGGCACAGACAGAGGTGTACTAGTATATATGTGGATTTTGAAAGTGGCAAGAGTGGTCTTCTGTACAGATTTAAAATACTCCTGAAACCCAGCCCTTTGTTCACAGAAACATAAAATTGTCTGGGTTGGAAGGGACCTTTAAGATCATCGAGTCCAACCATCAACCTAACTCTAACAAAACCCATCACTAACCCATGTCTCTAAGCTCTATGCCAACCCGGCTTTTAAATCCCTCCAGGGATGGTGCCTCAACCCCTGCCCTGG
>JAOXJK010000062.1:1480872-1493660 GCA_025774025.1 Xenus cinereus
AGATCATCTAGTCCAACCATCAACCCAACTCTGATAAAACCCATCACTAACCCATGTCTCTAAGCACTATGTCAACCCGGCTTTTAAATACCTCCAGGGATGGTGCCTCCACCACTGCCCTGGGCAGCCCATTCCAAGGCTTCATAACCCTTTCAGGGTCAAAATTGTTCCTAATCTCCAATCTGACCCTCCCCTGGTGCAACTTGAGGCCGTTTCCTCTTGTCCCATCGCCTGTTCCTTGGGAGAAGAGACCGACCCCCCTTTCATGGAGTTGTACTTATGCATGAGGTTACAGAAGATGCTGTAAAAAGAAATAAGTAGCAAGGCTAAAACATCTCACTTCGCGCTTTTTGAAGCCTGTCTTCTCTCCTTCTCCCATCCCTTCCTCCTTGCCCTCTCCTCTCCTTGTCCCCCCTTTGATTTGCTCTCGCTCCCGCTCTGCCTTTCAGCTGCAGTTTTGTGCACAAGTGCGTGAGTCGATGTCTCGCTGCACGAGCTCCGGGGGAGGAGAAAAAGAATCGCTCACGTCTCAGGTTTACAGCATGATGGATACATTTCATACAAACGGTTTTACATCAAAAAGATGCAAATTGAGAAAAAGGAGGCACAATCTTCTGTAATGCAATAAAAGGGGAAGAGACAATCTGAAAGGCAGCCGGGAAATTTGCACACAGGCTGAAGGCAGAAAGCAAGCAAGCCCGAAACTGTATTAAAAAGCCAATACATATTTAAGGTGATATAAATGCTAGAAGTAACTCAGCATTTGAAAATACACAGTGTATGTGTGTGTGAGTACATGAAAGAGGCACACACAGAGACAGCAACAAAAGATTCTCCCGCTACTGAAATCAAAGGGATTTTCTATATTAATTCACAAGGAGCAGGTTTAGTTTCAGGTCAGTCATCTTTACTGTCTGAATATGTTTCTGTGTTCATTTGAGAACAGTATTTTACATTTTTCTCACTTTCTGCTGGTTTATGTGTCCTTATCAACTACTCTTACTCAAGAAATAGAATCAGGAAGTCAAAGAAATGAAGTTTGCATTGACCTAAAGGTCAGGTATGTACAATCAGCTTCCTATTTAAACAACAAATCTGCAGTAGCTCACGTGCCGTTTCTGGCCTTCACCCTTCCAGTGAAGCTGAAGATTCCAAACATTCACCAAACTCGGTCCTTCCTTTAACTGAAACACAGAATCAGAAAACAGAGTTATCCCAACAATAAAAAAAATCCCAAAACATCCCCCATTACTGCTTCAGACAAGTCTGGTCTCCCGCATGGCATTTTAATTTTCAAATTATTTTTTTTTTTAAGGATTCAATGCAAATCATGATTACTCTTTTAATGTAATACAGATAACATCATTATTACCAAGTCACCAGCAAACTGAGGCAAGTTTTGCTCTTATAAAAAGGGAGGAGTCTCAGTGAAATCAAAAACCTGTTGACATTCTCATCTCTTTTCAGTAATTCAGTATTTGACCTGAACTAATATTTGAGAAACTGATTTTTGTTACTGTAATGTACTCCCCATCTTATACCAAGTTGGTATTTTACTTTAAACATCAGCTTGCTAAAAGAGGGAGACACGGAAACACCATCCAAAGCCCATCTCTAGTCAAGGGCACAGACCACATCCATAGCCTGTATCTGTCCAAGTACCACAGTAACACATCACTCGTTCAGTAAAAGCTTTAGAAATGGACTCGCTTTACAGTTATTCTAATATGTTTTCATGAAAAGTTTCTTCCAACAAAACAGTATTTCCAGACCCAAAAAAATCACTCCAAATATTTTTGTAAATACCTGAACCTTTCTAATATATTCTATTAAATGTTAATGGGAATTAAATGTGCAGAGTCCTGAGATACTAGTTTGCATGTTCTTAACACTCAGACAAAATACACTGAAGACTTATGACTCGCACAAAAACAACAAAACAATGCAAAAATAATTTCTTTTCTACTGTTTGAATTAAATTAGAGCATGGACCATACAGAATGTTTGGGGGTTTTTTTACTGGGAAGTTTCCTCCTGAGAAAGTGTTGACATTGAAACTTCAGTTGCTGGAACCTGACTCAAGTAGAAATGTGTCATTTGTGTTGTCTCCAGTGTGCACTTAATACAGTCATTACAGTTAATACGAACAGTCTTCTCAAAAGTTAAGCAGAGTAAAGAGGTCCAACTCATGTTCAGCTTGGTATCCACCAGGAGCCCCAGTTCCTCTTCTCCAAAGCTGCTTTCCAGCCAGTTTGATGTAATTTAACTTGGCCCCAGCATGTACTTGTGCACGAGGTGGTTCCTCTCCAGGGACAGGTCTTTGCCTTTCCCCTTGTTGAACTTCACACGGTTCCTCTCCGTCCACTTCTCTGGCCTGTTGAGGTCCCTCTGAACTAACACCATCCAGCTTCCTCAGCACCTCACGGGTGTATCCCATCAGCTCCCACGGGTTCAGTAGTTTCTTCAAGCGTTCCTTAACTCAGTAATTCTCAGATCGAGTCCTCACTGTGCCACACTTTCACGCCAGTCTTAAAGGGCTGGGATTCCTCAGGGCAAATCTGACCAGAAATGAGTGAAGAAGGTATTGAAGCCTCTTCCATGTCCTTGGTCCATCAGGTACCCTGCCCCATTCAGGCCCACATTTGCCCTAGCCTAACCTCTAGAAGCCCCTCCTGTTGCATTTATATTCCTTCCAAGAGTCACCTCCCAATGGGCTTTGGCTTTCCTAACCCCATCCCCGCATGCTCAGATGGTCACTCTATCCCTCCTGGGTCACTTGTCCCTCCTTCTACCTCCTGTGTGCTTCCTTTTCATGTCTGAGTTGTCGGGAGCTCCTCGTTCATCCATGCAGACCTCCTGCCACCTTCACTTGATTTCCTGCACATTAGGATGGACCATTCCTCAATTTGGAGGAGGTGATCCTTGGAAATCAACCACATCTCCTGGACCCCCCTTCTCTCCAAAGTGTTCTACATGAGAGTCTTCCAGGCAGGTCCCTGAAAAGGCTAAGCTCTGCTCTCCTGAGCTCCCACAGCAGCACTCTGGCCATGTGAGCCACACCTGTGATCCCAGCAAGACCATCACCTTGCAACTTCATGAGGGCCTTTAATTCCTCCCCTTCTTTTTTCTCCCCACTCCACCCATTAGCACGCAAGCACTTCAAATGGACACCCGGCCACGTTGATTCCCAGGAAAAAGCAAGAGCTTCTCCCATAAAGCTTTTTCTTGGCACTTGCTTACTCCTGCGCAGACACTTGAGGTGGGTTCCCTTCAGCCATGTTTTGCCATTTTTGAGGTTTCTCTCCTCCACACCACCCTGCCCCCTGTGCTTGCCAACCCGGTTCACCAAGTCACCCACAAGCAACGGGAAGAAGCATTCTTGGCCCTCAAGAAGCTTAAAAGCGAGGCAGACTGGAAAGTGGTGACAGCATTGCCCTATTGCCCACAGACACCGAGTGGTTTGGTCATAGTCACTCAAAAGTCTGCAGCAGAGCCAGGAACAGAGTCCTCTGTTGTTTTGAAGAGCAGAGATTTGTCCATAAAAGCAGTCTCCTTCCCCCAAAACGCAGCCAGAGCAGAAGCCGTACTTTGCAGACTTAAGATTTTAAAAGCATTCCTGTTTTGTTTTTGAAAACGCACATACCCGAACTGATGGGGAAATGGAGTTACAAATAACATCCACTCGCCTTCCTGGAACATTACCAGTTGCCTAATGATTTTCTATCTTCCCCACAGGAATGCGAGAGCTGCGGATACAGATGAGATGAGAGCCAGGTTCAGGCAAGTATGACAAGATCTGATTTTCATTAGTGCTGAGACATTCCACCTCCCGGACTTGCACGTGGGTGGTGGACACTTGGCTACTCCATGAATCAGAAGGGCATTTCTCAGCATCCGAAGTTCTTTTATTGCAGTTTCTTTCTTTGGGCTACTAGAGAAAGATGTTGACCACACAACTGAGCAGCACTAAAATATTCTGTTGTCATAACCTCACGAAACACATCTGGCCAGTTGCGCAACGTGTAGACACTCATCAGAGATAGGGCACGTTGCACTTGTTCCCTTATGGGGAAATGAACTTTCAATCAGCTTTACAAACACTTTTTTTTTTGTCCTAAACTACAGTAAAATCTGGCTTTTAAACTTTCTTTAAAATCAACATTTATTTTTAACTGCGTGAACATATTGTTCCAAACTGGCAAGAACTGCTCATTTACATCTTCTACCATCAACAGGATGCTAATCTAGAGTAAACAGTCTTTATTACGAGCAAGCACGTGCTGTTAATTAGTAAGAGAGACCCTCAGTTCTCTGGTAGCCTAAGTGGGATGAACCACAGATTCCTCTAATGAGAGTGAACTGGAATTGCATCCTGTCGACCAGAGCATCTCCCAACAAACAGTTATGCAGCAAGATCTTCGAAACCTAATTTTGGGCTCAAAGCATTTGGGAGTGGGGTGGAGGGGGTTTGAAGCAATCTGTTATTTGAAATAAATTGCTCCGTAAATGCGACTTATACAGCTCCTCGGATTAAAATACCAATATCAGATAAAATATAGTATAAATAAAGAATAAAATATCAGTATCCTACGGCCCTGAGGGGAAGCAGAAATCAGTAAGAAGAGGCCACCCCTGTTCCCCATCAGATTTAACTCTGAGATGAAGATCTGGAAGAGGGAAGGGGGGCAGATCAGTTCTTCACCTTCCCCAGACCAGCTCTTTGAGCTTCAGAACCGCTCAGATGAGTAAATATGCTAGGATTTGTAACACACAACATGTCTCAAAACCAAGTGCCTTGAACATATTTGAAATTCTATCAGAATTATGAGAGAATAAGGTTTTTAAATTCTAGATTACAGCTCACCGCCCTCAGGGGAGCTCACCTCTTAAATAATCCTCTGTCATTTTTCACCCAGGTCATTTTTCCAGATTTGCCATCAGTGAGGACATCTCCTAAACTCCTGTACAACGAGGACAAAATCCCCAAATCAAAATCCTCTCCAGACACGCCAAGTCTGAGAGCAAATATCAAAGAGGGGAAAATAGAAACCCTTCGTTAACATGAGAGCTCCTGGTTTGTAGCCAATTTTGTTAATGCCTATGATGTTAGCAAAACCAAGCCCGCCCCTCAGCAAAAAACCATGCCTTTGATTTCACTCTCTTTGGGGAATATTTGGGGGAAGAAAAACAACCTCTCGCTGAACAAACGCATAAGATAGGAACTACACTTGTTGCAGCGCTTATTTTGCTTTTAAGCCCGAGGATAAGCCCCGCCACCACAACGCTACTGGAAAATTGATTTGATTTTCTTCAATTATCTCTTTGAGAAAACAAAGAATCACAAACGGGCAGCGAGCTAAAGAGCTTCCCCCACCCCTCTGAGAAAGGAGACAGCAGAGTACACGTGTAGAAACTTGCACAACTCTGGCTATAGATGCCCTGTGCTGTGAACTTTGGGACACACACAGTTATTTCAACGCCACCCCTGACCAAGCAGAGCTCCTGAGCCTCACCTATGCCCAGAGAAGCCCAGGAGAAAACCGTCTCACAGATGCCCCCGGTGAGGAGGGAACCATAGTCCTCGTTGCTTCAGAAATTCTGACCGAGTGAGAACACCCCTGGAGCACCAATGAGGCCCAAGTTCAAAGAAGTTCCTGTACCCGCACTTTTGGCCTCAACAGACTATGACAACTTTGCCAAACTAAACACAACAAGAGACGCCGAAACGAAACAGCTGGAGGGGTCCCTCTCGTCCACTATCGCACTGATAATAGTGCTGGTTATTATTTTCTCTTTGGTAATGACATCCATAGTGACCTACTGTTTTCACAAATGGAAACTGAGAGGGAAGCAACTGCAGAAAGCACAAGAGGAGTATCAGAAGGACCAGGAAAAGAGCATGTTTCAAAGCACTCCTGGACTCGTTTCATAAAAAACCAGGATCCACCGTGAAATACTCTCCCATTACCTGAAAATGAAAATAATCAAAGAACAGCAGCTATGAGATTTCCAAGCAAGTATATCCTTGTTTTTTCTCATTTATAAGAGTTGTTAGCAGTTTGGAGATTTCCTACAGCTTTATTATACATATATATATATATTTATATATTTAGTCTCATTTGTGCAAAGTAAGACCAACACAACCATGTATTTTTACTCTCTACTGTATGACTAAAGCAGTACATTTAAACCTGCCGCTCGCAGTCTTTCCAAAGCCCACTGGCCCGTGGGAGGCAGAGGGTCAGGTTTTGGTTTAACGCCAACCCCGGCAGTCCATAAACATCAGCACAGCTGCGTCGCCTTGCACTTGATCTAATCATCTGGCTGAAGATTTCCAAATCCAATTGGGAGTCTGAAGTAAATCAGATTCCCAGCTACTCGGCCTGGGCCTGAAAGCCTGGAGTTGAGGAACTCTTCGTGTCCCCAGCAGGAGCTCCAGGCAGAAGGGACGCAGGACCAAGCCCTACGTGTGTCACCAGGTGGTAAATCAGGATCTCTTCCCTCTTTGCCGAGAGGTGCTAGCAGCGTTACAGCCACAAGTGGATTAAGGACACCCAACGTTAGCGGAACCCAAACTTACCAAGGAAAGAACAAGCCTAATGCACTTTTTTTTAAACTAGGCTTGTCTTTTTTTTTTTTTTTTAAAACCGACCATACGATGGTGTGTTTCTATTTTCATAGCCTGTAATATTACGTCCCGGGAAAACAACAGATCTATTGTGAGTAGCATATGGAAGTAATATTTTCTAACAAAGTGATGGATGTAATACTAATATGCGTAATTGTTTTAAAAAGTAGAAAACCTGTAAAATGACAAACAAAAAACCCCTGCTCAAGTATATAGCTTGCTTGCAATTACCAGTAATGCTGTCTGTATTTTTAAACAAGCTATAATACTGTGATGATGCTGTAAACTTACTTCTGTAGGCAAAAAATGTTCTATTTAAAAATGTCAAGATGAAGGATGTAAATGTTCTTAAAGTGCTATCAACTAAAAATATGAATTTTCACAGAATATTCTAAAGGATTCTGTTACGTGCTACAGATATATTTTACAAACGTATTTATGGATCATACACACGAGTCTATGTGAGAACAAACAGTACTATTTTATTACAAAATAAATAAATAAGCAGTGAATATCCACACCCAGAAGCCAGAAAATGTTTTTTTAAGGTATCCTGATCAATTCTATAGGTCATTTGAAAGAGAGAGGAGCTATACCTTACTGACAGAAGGAATACACCCCCCTCGTTTCCCAGCCTCCCCCGTACAGGCCACGCTGCTGTCGGTGCAGGCAAAGATCTGCAGGATCAGTTCTGGAGGAAAAGGGAAGAGCTAGTTGTGTAAAAACAACGCAAATGCAGTATTCATAAGACTAATATACAGATTCACAAAATTAAAAACCATTTTTTAAACACAGCAGCATTCAGAATACCACCTCTGTCACAGGCACAATTCATGTCTGGGTTAGCTCTTATTGAGTGGAAAAAATAAAAAGTCATTCTCCAAAAAACATCCTGGATGGTAATAAAATTACAATTTGAAGAATGCAAGTGTATTTCAAAATGCTTTAAAAATACGTAGCTGGGAGCACTCCACCTCTCGCTGGAGTACGGATGTACGATTTGGAGTAACTGCACTGAAAGCCACAATTCAGGTTTTTATTGAAGAAGAATCTGGGCGCTGTGTGAGTGAACCATTGCACAGGGGAACATCATCCCTTCCAGCAGCAGAGCCTTGTCCTCGCTGCCACCGGCTTAAAATCTTTGTCAGGCTCTCACTATGAATAAATGGGTTCGGCTTCTCTTGGACGCCGATCAAACTGGTGGGGTTTTTTTGGTTAAAAAAAAAAACCCAAAAACCTGACTCTTGCCACACAACAAACCCAGGACTGGGAGCTGGATTTATGAAAAGCGGCCCTGAAGCTTTTCAGTTCTCAGTATGGCTTCAGAGAAAAGATTCGGGATTAACGTAAGGACTACTGGACAACCATTCTGGACTACATATCTCACAAGTAACTGGAAATCAGTATTCAAACGTGCTTGTCTTTGTTCCCACTTCATATCCAGGCACGTTAATTGCACTAAAACTTCATTCCCAGTCAAACATGTCCCTGTAGCCTATTGGGAATGAGATGGAAGTTTGTCCTAGGAGAGAAACACCTGCAACGTCCCACGGCCAACAGCTGGTTAGAAACAAGACCAAGAAATGACTGAGCCTGGAAGCCAGGTTAATTTTTTTTATAGAGAAAGCTGGGCCAAATGAAAGTGGAAGTTACGTTATTGCTGTCACAGGAAACTGATTTTAATGATAATTTGAGGAATGTAAGTTTATCCAAAGGGTCGGTTATAACGTATAACATCACACAACCAGTTGTCAGCATACACATAATATAAAACAACGTTTATAAGAAAAACCCTTCTGTACTTACACAAAGTTCAAAGCCATAAACTCTACTACGTCACAAAGCATCCAGAGGATTAAATAATGCAACTATGTGTGGCATGAAAGGTGGAAAGGGAAAGCTCCAAGGTACTTTTATCAGGGAGGGTGATTGATTTCAGAGCTACAGCCGCTGCCACGTCAATCACCCTTCATCCACCCCACTCCTTTCACACCCCAGCAGGCGCAAACAAGGGAGCAGGTGAATAAATATTTCTTGATCATAGTTTTAGAGTGTTTCCTGTGATCAAAAGAAAAATCTACTGCTGAGGAAGCTCCTGTGAGGGGGGGGGGAAAGGAAGAGACATGATCTACTTTTATTTCCACCCCCCTCCACGTTCTCCATGTCAGAGTTTTTGGATCTCTAGTCTCAAACACGGCAGGATTATGAAATAAATTATTTAGAGACTGGGATCATTTATTCTCTTGTACATCCCTAATAGCTGCTACAAGAAAACACTCAGATTTCAGAGTCACTCTTGATAAAAAAATGAAAGAACCAGAGTGAGCGGTAAGAGAACACAAGCAACAGACGTAAGCAAAGCGTGCTTTGATTTTTCAGAGGAGCGATCTGAATTGTCTTTGTAACATTTATGCAAACAAACAAGAACTGCTCAGCCACTCTGCTGTGCGAGTATGAACAGCGTTTCACAGACAAATACTGTCAGATGCCTGACCCAAATAGCTCATCGTTCGGTGTATTTACCTAAAGGCTTGACAAGAGTTGCAGAGACACATTTCAGTGTTTCTAGAAAGCATCTACGGACTGGAAGGAAAAACATCAAAATGTCTTCTTTTTCTTAGAGAAATAAGCAATGTATATGTAGAGCCCTGGATCTCACTTGCTGTGGTTTCTGTAAGGCCTGAAAGCTCTGTTCATTGGCAGTAACAACAAAATTACATTTTTCAAAGGATTCAGTTCCTGGTCACCATTTCTGTATCCAACAGCCCTTACCAGACCTCACATGGAATAATGAGCATCCTTTGCCTAGTTTTAAGCAGGTTGTTAGAGACCTCAAAAGGCTGGAGTGGAAGAGGGAACATAGTCCAAAGCAAATAAGGAACAGAGACGGAGCACCTAAAAAGAAAAGGTTTCTGAGATTGGAAGGTAGGAGATTTCAGGGATTATAGAGTAATGGGAAGAAAGAAGCAGCAGTTTATTCATTATACATGGAGCTATGTTATCTGCAGTGACAATTCTAAAGTTAAAGCCAAGCTTCGGGGAATATTTTTGACGGAATAGTAAACTTGCTGTTTACAAGGAACCAGAATAAAGTGCCGACGACGCAGCAAGGACAACCAGCTTTGAACAACTCAGGGCTGCACTGTGTTTTCACTTGGGGCTTGACCTACTCAGGATCAATTCCCAGTGAAATCATTCAAGGCAGGTTTTTAAGCACCAAAAGGCAGATACTTGCTAACACAGGCGGGTCTATCTACCTCTATAGCCTGGCATTGCTTTTCAGTTTTCCATTGATCTGTGGAAAGTTAAAACCAGAGGCTGAACAGCCCCTCAAGCACTTTTATAAACAATACATAGCATACAAAAGAAAGTATCTACATGGATATAAAATACAAAACCAACTTCAACAGTACACATTCTTGCCCCCAAAATGGGAAAATAAAATGAAACGGTAAGATTTAATCCTGTTTCCTTTGTGACAAAAATTCAGTAAGAGTTCAGAGATAAGCATATTCCTCCAAGACATCCACAGCCTTCAGAGATCTAAGTGCACACAAAGCAGGAAACCGGGGAGTTTCTAATAAGAGTCCATAAGTTTATAACTCACCCAAGTCTAACAGCCACAAGGTCGCTGCAAGAGCAAAGTGACGAGCTCCTGCCGTCAGCAGTAACCAGAAAGCTGGGCTGCATTTGTGCCCCCAGATCAGCACACACCTTCTGAAGCTACAACGAAGATGATTTCATCGTCCAACCCTCTGAGATCCCCAGCATAAAGCCATTTTATCTGGATGTGAACTGAATACCAACCTTTCCCCTAGACATATTCTTAGAAACACAGCGGCTTTACCATCTTGAAAAAAAACCACAGCAAATTACAACAAATTCCAAAGTACATTCAAAAAGCGGTCAAAAATATTATTTGGCATCTTATTCCAATTTTAATCTATGTTGTTTTTTTCTCTTCCTAGACACCTACCCTGTATAGGCTCTATGATTAATTTATTATCATTTCTTGTCCTGTTGGCATCCTCGGTCTTGCTGATTAATTTCTGTTATAGTCTCATTATTTCAGTTCTATAAATATCCCATTTCATTTGACTCCTTTCTATAGTTACTTTGCAACCTTCTTTTTCTCCTCCACCTGGGGCTCTCACTTTCAATTTAAAAGGGAAGGGGAAGTGATTGAGCTGAAATCCAGTAATTACACCTCCCTGCCCTGAAAAAGGGAATCATTTATTTTTCTTATGGATGGAAGCAGCTGGGAGCTGCTCTGAAATCCCACAAGCAATCCCACAAAAAAACAATACTTATTATTGCCAGGTTAATAATAGACAGTGTTGGCTTCCGTAATTTGAAAAATGCGTATCATTGGATTACAATGTATTGCAACATTTGCATTTAGGAAGAATAAAGAGTGGAATCATATCCCAGATGCCGGCACGCTGGGCATATCTGGTTCCACCTGCAAGAATATTAAACCACCACCCAATTTATCACTGCCAGAACAGGTTATATCCACAGTCGTTGGCATTCGGTACGCGACTGTGCGCAGAAGACTCTCCCAGTTCTTTCTGTCCTTGAGTTATGGTTACTACTTTCAGGCCTTACATTTTCTGACCTTTCAGCCTTTGCCATAAGTTCCTGGGATCCTCTGGTTTGGGAAAGCTTTCGAGCCCTTCTCCTATACGTGTAAGCACATCCTGAAATAAAAAGGAAACGTGGAAATTACTCAGGTTTGTATTCGTGCCGTTTCTCGTGTCCCGCATCACAGGCCTCTCGTTGGCAGCTATGGCCAGTCCCTCAAAAGCAAATGGTAGGCAACGCTCATCAGCACAATTTTGCTGGATTTTTAAAAAAAACTTTTTTGAACAGCATAGCCAGTGATCTGCCCCATAAAGCAGGTTTCTTCCCTAAGGAGGGGAGGGAAAAAGCAGCTGGACTTTGCAGGGAAGCTGGGAGAAAAACAAGAGAAAAAAGTGAAGCCTCACTTGAGATTGACGTTCTCAGATCTTAGGTCTGGAGCGAATGGGAGTCAAAAATCAGGAGACTGGCATTATTAGGTCAAAAAGGAACGTGTTGTACAGCGCACAAATCCCCACCCTGCCCACAAACACAAAGACAGATCTCAGGGCTTCAGAGAGTACGACTTCTTCATCACTCAGAAACAAACTGCTTTCCATCTGACTCCCTTTCCAAAAGCGAGAGAAGAGCTCTTCCTTCAGGAACATCATCCTGAGGAACAGCCACAGAAGACCCCAGAAATTCCCTAAGTTACCTGCTATTTACCATTTTGCTTTGGACAGCCCATCACAACACAAATCGTGGAGAAATAATTAAGATGTTCCCAAATTCTAGGACATCCTGGGAAAGACCTTCAGCTTTCATAAATCAGGCAAGCTCAGATGACTTGATCAGTCCGTTAGTCTCAAGCATTTTATTAATGATATGGAGCCAAATTCTGCTTTGAGTTGCACTACGTTCAGGTCAATGTGATCTCATTGCCATAAATCAGGGGTAAATTTGGCTCACAGATTCTTTAGTTACACTATGTATAAAATGTACCACAATGTGGGGTTTTTTTTGACAGCATTTGCTTACGCTGAAGTAAACCTGTTCTTCCAATTTCTCTTGGATTAAAGCACTTTCCATTAGAATCTTCATTCGTCTGAGAAAGGCGATCTTGGCTAACTCTGCTTCCTTCTTCTGACAGTCGGGGCACACTGACGATTCGTGCATTTGAGCTTCTGTCACCTGAAAGATGAGATGTTGATGCAATGAGCAACGTCTGTCCTAGCAAGATGGCCACCCAGTTAAGAACAATCAACAAAAATTCAGACATAGATACTGTCTAAGGGCAAAAACGTGCTTTTGGAGGCAGTTGTACATTAGTTCATAATCTTTGTCTCATTACCATCTTCATGAGCCTGTCTGAATGTTTTCATGCTAAATACATTTGCTTTTCCCCAGGTATTACCCCTTCCAGCACTAACAACTTGATTTCGTTTCAAGTTAGAATCATAGAATTGTCCAGATGGAAAGGACCTTTAAGATCATTGAGTCCAACCATCAACGTAACTCTGATAAAACCCATCACTAACCCATGTCTCTAAGCTCTATGCCAACCCGGCTTTTAAATCCCTCCAGGGACGGTGCCTCAACC
>JAOXJK010000062.1:1522728-1551728 GCA_025774025.1 Xenus cinereus
GGGTGTCAGGAGGATGGGGCCAGTCTTTTCTCAGTGGTGCCCAGGGACAGGACAAGAGGGAACGGGCACAAACTGGACCATAAGAAGTTCCATCTAGACACAAGGAGGAACTTCTTCACTTTAGTTTTCAAATACCTTTATTTTAAAGTCTATTTCTACAAAACAAGTGGGTGCACACATTTTAAAGTGATACAGGGCTTTTCACTTTGGCTTAAAGTTGGAGTCGCAGCATCACTGACTCTTTGAAAATTGGTGAGATACCCAGAGGGGTAAAGGGAGTTGTGTCCAGTCCAGTGAAGAGAAAGCAAGGAGGGAGCAGGGCTGTCCTTCTTCACTGCTGTTTTGGGGAGACCACGCAGGTAGGGGGGGAAGAGGAGAGGAACCGGGTGGGAGAGGCAAGAGGAATGGGAGCAAAACCCCCAAGATGTCACCCAGCAGAGACCAGTAATCCCCTGGGGTCGATAAAGAAATCCAAAGGACGTCGGGCTGGTATCACACTGCAGTAACAGAGTTATTTAATATTTCTGATGTTATTTACTGTGGCAAAGATCTGGAATTGCAGGAACTTTTGCAGCAATATCTGCGTAGCGCAGGTCACGATATCCTGCGATTTTGGAGCTCTCAGCAGGAGGGGTGTACGTCAGTCGTGGGGCGCTGAAGAGCCGGTCTGTGAACTCAGAAATGAGCCTCTCCAGTGAAAAACATATAGTTATCAGGAACAACAAAAAATCCATAATAGGAGTTGCGTAGAGGAAACTAATTGTTCATGAATTTTGTGATCCCTGGCTGAGTGAGGCTGTCTTCATACAGGCACAGAAAAGTATAACTTTTCCCTGAATTAATATTTTCACTGATTTATCTGGTTTTATGCATAACATTTCTTTAAGAAATGATTGTTTGCTCTACTTTCCTATTAATACAAGTGAAATTTCCTATTTATACAGGAGGAAAATTGCCTGTGCGTGAATTACTATCCTGACGGATTTAACTGCTAAAGAAGTCCCGAGGAAGTTGTCCACCCAGCCACCGCCTTTCTGAAGTACAGCTCGGAGTTACACAGCTGATGGTCCTGGTATTGCAGCTGCTTTGTGGTCAGGTTTTCATTTTGGTCGGTTATTTGGGTTGGATTTGGCTTTGTAAAAATCATGGCAGATTCATTGGATCTACTTGAAGGTGCTGCCTCCCAGCCAGGATGTGATTTTACGTGAACTTCATTATTGCAGAAGTCGGTCTGAAAGGCAAAGCCCACTGACCTACAGCATTTAAAACATTCGTAGAATATTTAATTCGTGTATTTGAGATAAACTGTGAGATTAACCTGAAGTGAATATTATGATTAATTTGGGCAAGCGCATATGTTGCGCTCGCAGCCACAGCTGTTCTCTTCTGGAGGGAATCAAAAGCCTCCATCTGTTTATTGTAATAGTTTCTGGTCTGGGTGTGTGGATTCTCTCTGATACTGAATTTCAGAGCCCGTGTTTGTAAACCAAGTGGTTCAGAGGGTGAGATCTGAAGACGCCTGGAATTCCAGGAGCTGTAACGAGCAGTATAAATACGTACTGTCCTTTCAAAATGAATGTGGACACCTTGAAAACCGTATCTTAATTTGAACAATAAAGAGGAGATTTAAGAAGAGAATGCTGTAACCCACACAAAGCTACCGCTGCTTGGCACAGCAGATACTGCCTGTGGGGTGGCAGGAGAGATGCTCAGAGCCTGCTCCTCCCTTTCCCTCCGCCGCTGCCTCCAGGGTCCCTTCTCTGGGCCTGAATACATACGGGTACATTTTTTGGAGTAATAATACCTTATTTCCACTTCTCTCGTGTAAATTATAGTCTGCGAAGCGGCACGAGTTCATTACATTCGTGAATTTTATCAATAGAAAGTTAATTTAAAAGTAACCCCTGTTGCACCTGTTTCCATCCAGAAGCACCTGTCCTCTGAGCTGCACGTCTGTCAAGAATTCAGTCCTCAGTCCTCAGAAGACATTATTTTTAGTGTAAAAATCCTAGGCTGGTTAGAGCCACATTCTTTGGCACAATTACTGCTCTCTGACCTCACTAATGGAAAATAGCAGTGGGGCTCCATCAGATTTCCCCCCAGGTAAGCAGTGGGTTGGGACGTGCTGGGTGGAATGGATCCCTTGTCCACGTGCCACATGATCTAGAGTGCAAATGGCCAAAGAAACTGTCAGAAATTAAGACTCTTGGCAGAAATATCTCTTAAAGTGAAGGGTAAATGTATTAAGTTGGGCAAGAGCATTCCCGAAGGTGTTCTGCTGAGGGGCTCGTGGGTTAAAAGCCCCCTTACAAAGCAGGGCCAACCGAAGTGGTTTTGCTTTCAGAAATCTGATCCTCACTCCTTAATGAGCGCAAAAGGAAAATAAACTCCCCCAAGTTCCAATTCTCCTACTCCCTGTATGAGTCTCCTGCGATTCATTCCGTTAATCCCCTTTGCCATCGGAAAAGCTTGGGTGAGGTTTCCTCAATTCCGGCTGTGACTGTTGCCACTGCACAGCAAATGGGAAATTAAATTGGTTTTGATTACGGTACTTGCAAAAATTCTCATGGTGATCGGGTTATAATAATTCTGATTAAAATCAACAATGTAGTTTGTGAAGAATCATTCAAGCTTTTGCTTGTAGGTGACACGTGTATTTGATAGCTTAAGCTTAAATTCTACAAAATGGTGCATTTTGGTACTTTGTAGCAGATCAAAAGCTCCGATGAAACGTGGAACAAAGGACTGAACTAGTGCAAACTCTCTGTTTGCTTGAAGTCTGTAAAAAAAAAAAGAAAAAGTTGTGTAATAAGTTTGTCTCAGCAGATTTGCTGACATATCAGGTGTCATTTATCTGCACAGAGCTGGCAGAAAGCGAACAGGAACTACAAAGGCTCCAGAAATGCGATAGTGTACTCTCTGGCTCGTTTGATTAGGAATGTGATTGTATCGTCCTGCCTAATTCAATCAAATTTATGCCGCCAGATCACCCAGCACGTGCTATATCTGACTTTCAAGTTGATCCACAGCCTCCAGGATTAGACGGTATTAGCTGAGTAAAGGAAATGTTGCCAGGAAGTAGGATTAGGGCCACTCAAGGCTGAGTTTCAGAAGCAATATCTGGTTTGAGGGGCTCTGGAACACCCCCTTGGAGACTCTGAGCTCTGGGATCTGCTTCTCTACACAGAAGATGGGCATTGGGGGGGAGAGGACAAAGATCTTCTCACTGGAGAGGAGCCATTAAGGTCTTGACTCATTAAAGTGAGCTGAGGAGCCGGTGCTGCAGTGACTCACGCTCCGGTGTAAGAGAAAATCTGAGTATGTGAGTCCTAAGAGTTCTGCGTTCCTTTTCTAGCCCTTCTGTAGCGTAAATATCGGCAGCTGCTGTTGCCGGTGCTCACGAGGAATTCTGCTCCCCTGCTACAGAACATCTTGGCAGCCTCTTGTATTTACTGGGGGGCTCTGGCGCGTGTTCCCCCAGACACCGCTTCTTGCGCTCTCGCCGGCCTTTTCGGGACGGGAGCGGGAGGTCGCAGGGCAGACACGAGGGATGTCTCTGCAGGGAAAAGATGAACTTGATAGTGAGAGAATGAGAAATTAAGAAAATAGTGTTTAACACAGATAATTGAAAATTGTTCCTAAAAGCATCCCCAAAGCAGAAAATGGGTGTGCTTTTATCTACAGATTATTTTTAAAAGACACAGACATAGGTGTAGCAGGTTCAGTTTTATATCTGTGAGGCAAAGAGATTTCACTGGAAATAACAGGAGTTGGTTTCTAAATCAGCCTTTCTTCTTATCTTCATGTGTCTCCAAGCCGCAGATGTAACAGGATCAGAGCAGCGGGAGATGGAGAGATTTTGGAATAGTTTTTTTAATGATTAGACCAAGAGCTTATGCAAAGGGCCTCGTGTTCTTCCCGTGGAAATTTACACAAGGTCCTTTCTGAAATGTGATCATTTGAAATTCAGGAGATTCAGAATTCAGGAGATCCAGAAATTTGAAATTCAGGAGATGGGGGAACAGAAAGAAAGAAAAAACCAACAACTTCAAACGGTGATCTTGGAAAGACACGATGAGTTAGCGAAGGGCCCCGCTCCCCGGCACGGCACAGTCTGTAATCCCGCCTCCCCGGGGGTCCCGCTTCCTAATCCCGTCCCCGGTAATGGAGCCCCCCGAGGTAATTTTGGCTGCGTTTGCCAGAGTCCCTGCTACTGAAGGAAAGCGAATCAGCTGTGCCTGAAGGGCAGAGGGGGGTCTCGTTTCAGGTCAGAGTTGAATTGACTTGATTGGAGTGAATTGTTGAGGATCTTTGTGAAACCCTCGGAGTAAACACGCAAAAAACCCGTCCAGCACCCGCAGGAGTCAGCTCTGCTTCTCCGCTTAAAGCCCCGCAGCTTCGCTGAATAAAAGCAAATCTGGGCCTTCATGCAAGGCAAATATTGATCGTTGTTCTCAGCCAAAGAACTTCGTTCTACTGTTAATACCAACGGTGGACTCATCAAAGTTCCGCTTCCGGTACGCTGGGTGGCCTTGGAAGAGGCAAAGGGTGAAAAAGGTGAAAGACCTTGAAATAATTTCTCTGTACCTTAGTTTTCCCCGAGGGTGAGTGGAGATCCCTGCCCAGCCAGAAAGGGGCTTTGCTTTTTATTCTGTACTTTAAAAACCATGGCTTTATGGCGTGAGAACTAAAAGGTCTTCAAGTTCCTTTGGTTTTATTTTCTTGTAGCACAGAGCGGATCGAGCAGCACCGTGCGTTGATCCGGTGCAAAAGAAAAAGATGAGCAAAACAGGAATATCGTGGAGACAGCGTTACATAAACCATAGAGATCCACCATGCTTTTAACTAGTTCGGTTAAATCTGTCCAAAAAAAAAAAAATAAAAAATATAAAAAGCTTGAACGTATCCCATCTGTCTAAAGATGCGCTAAACTCAGCAGCCGGGGCCCTCAAATTAGCAAAGGGGTAGAATTTACAGAAAAAGCACCCGGGTTGATGGGCTGTTGGTGCTGATGGAGGCGCCGTTAATCCCAGTTACACGATGGTGCTGGATGGGGACCGCTGAGCAAATGGTCCTTTGGAAAACGCCCCTCCGGCCCGTGGAGCGCAACACGGCGGTTGGTTCTTGTTTTCTCTTGCAGATTGGAAAAGAAATATTGAACTCTTGAAATATTTGACCTGGATTTGCCGCCGCAAATATTAATTCCAGCTACGTATAAAACGCTGCGATAAGGATCCAGAAAATCCTGCTGTTCCCAGTTAAGCCCCCTTTTTTTTTTTTTCTTTTTTTTTTTGCTGTCTCAGATTTTCAGTCGCGAATCCCCAGAGGGAGGTGGGGGGAGGAAGGTTCGCTGCCTCCAAACACCCTGCTCTTCCTCACCCGAGAGCCATTCAGGCTCCCTTCACAAAACCATTTAGCTTCTCTCTTCCTCACTGCTAAGCAACATTTTTTCTTCCCCCCCCTTTTCATTCCTCAGGGTTCCACGGGAACCTCTTGACCTTTTTCCGTGTTACGGTGTCAGGAAGGCTATTTCTCTGGTTTCTTGTCTAATTTAAAACTTTCTCCTGGAGAGCCTTCCATTTCCGCTGGAGTTGACAGAAGCTCCGTGTTCACCACCGACAGATCCTGGCCGTCAGGTCACGCATTTCTTTACCTTTTCTCCTTCAGAAAATCTACAGCGGAGAATAATCACATTTTAGCAAAGGAGAGAGCAGCTGATAAACCCACCAGCTCCGCATTTCCAGTGCCGGCTCTGCCGAGCATAAATCTCATCTTCCCGACGGCGTGGATGTGCCGCGGGCTCTGCGTTCCCCTGAACAAAGAGCATCAGGAAGGATTTTGTTCATTTGTCTCTAAACTGACACGAGTTTTTGTCCCGTGCGATCAAATCTGGGCATTTAACCAGATGAGCTACTCCCTTCAGCTACGGATTTTCCTAAGCCAACCGCAAACAGCAGGTACTTTGGAAAATAAAGGAAGCCATTTTCTAAGTGCTTTCAGCAGCACCAGTTAAACTGCCTTTAAAAACCAGCTTTCCACCTGCCGTACTGGGTAGCGGCAAAGTCACCAGTAAATCCCAGTGACCTGTCACCGACTGGAACAAGGACGTTTTTAAGTTCAAGCTAATACATTTTGGAAGCCTTAACTTACTATTTTTTTCAGTACTAAAACGAGCGTACAACTGGAGTCTCAGGATTTAAGGGAAGCTTTTATTTTTAGGGTATTCTGTTTTCATGCTTGTATTCTTATTCCAATTTTAAGAGGAACCGGCCAAGCAACCGTCAGTCACAGCCCTGGCTCAGCTGAATTCTGTGAAATTTCTGACCCACACCCACGAAAGAGTCAGGAAATTACTCGGATTCATCACCTTCCCCCTCCAAACGAGGGCTCTGGGATATCCAGGGGCGCAGCATAAGCATCGCTGTGGGACAGACTGCTCCCCAGAATTAAGGTATAACGTTCTGAAATAAAAGAGACACTAAGTAGTGTCAAGTCATACATTTGTTTACAACATATGATATTGTATATTGTTTAAATTATACAAAACACAAAGTCTATTAGTCCAACTGACTTCTGGGAGAAGTCTCCAAGAGCCTTTATGGTACCAGTTTTCCGTTTGACAGGCACGGGAAGGGCTTTAGCGTTTACACAAACGAGATTTTTAAGCCTCGGCCCCTGCTCCTGCTGGTAACGCCTGTGGAGTCCTTTAACGTGCCCTGACAGCAGAACCACCCAGGGCTCTGTGCTGCCAGGAGCCGTTAAACGCTCCGGCAGCGAGCAGGATATTCGAGCAGGTTTTTTTGACAACTTCTTCCATCGGTGCCCTGCTGGGAAGGGGAGGGCTGCAGCCAGACAGCGGCGTCTTAACGGGGAGTCAAAGCAGGCAGCGTCTCCCAGCATATTCTCAGAAAACTGATTGGAGTTTTAATTAGTTCTTACCTTCCCCTCTAATTCCTCATCCTTTTGGAGTGTCCAGTTATGTAAAGGAAGAAAAAAAGACCACTAAGCCACTGGAAGAGAGAACACAGCACGCACGTTGCTTTATTACCTTCCCCTTGTATCTGTACCAAACGTACATTTTACTGAAATTAGGGTTAGAAGTTGCTCCTTTAGCAGCACCAATTAACTGGTAGTTCATTAGGGTGTTTCTCCATCCTGCATCAGTTGACGGGTAGGAGTGTGTGGATTAAGTACAGCCTTCCTGGGCTTTACGGGCTGTCAGGTGTCCACAGTTAATAACTCCTCTGAGGCACCGCCCCGTCCGAAGTTGCTGAGAAGTGACACAGCTACAGGAATTGAAAGAAGCCCTCTGACACGCGGTATGACGTGGCCCTCCAGCGTGGTACGACATCTTGAAAGCACCAGGGAAGGGCGAGACTCATTTCAGTCATTCCTTGAACAGGCCTACAGGCCTCGGAATCTTGCCTTTTTCAATAGCATTAAAATTACACAAGCTAAAAGAACAAGAACCTAAAAGAAGTTCTAAAACGTCATCTTCAAAGCTGTAAAAAGCCTAAAAGCGCTTCCTAAGAGTGTCAAATGTTTGAAAGTCCTCATTTTGGTCCCAAAGAACTTTTTATAATAGGATCCAGTTGAGGCTGTGACATCCCCTCAGACATGAGCTCCCGAGTAGATCATTTGGTCACCCTGTGCTACCCCAAGGGGGGAAGCGTTAACGCTGTGCCCATAAATTGTTCTTTTAAGGAAAGCCGTCGGAGGGCTTATCGCGGCGGGGTCACTCGGAATCCTGTGCTTAGCACGGGACGGGTGCAAGAGTTGTCCACCGGGGCGTGGGGGACTTAAGAACTGAGCATCTTCAGCCAACCCAGTAACAGGGAGGGATGGAGCCAGAGTCACGCAGATGGTGCTGGGCTGAGGACCGTTGCTCAGCGAGCTTCTGGTGGCAGAACTGGAACTGGAGAGGCGAGAAGGAAGATCAGGTTCTAGTAGCCAAGTCTGGCCGGGTGCAAGTCCACTTTGCTGCTCCTCCTCCTCCTGGGATTTTAAGCATTTGCAGCAGCAAATTCCAACGCAGGCACCGCCAGCAACGAACACCACAAATACAGACCCCACGAGAAGGAACGGCAGGTACACGGGCACTGAAAATGCAAGAGTGACGTTAGCCAAGCATTCCTTCATGGATATTCCAGGTTATATTCTCCATTCCTGAATGTGCACCGTGGAGCAGGACAGAGCAGTTTTACTCTCAACTCTTCTCTTGCTAATCGAGAAGATGAGAAGCTGGCAATCGCTCCGACAGGCTCGTTTGAAAAAGCCTGACTAAAGTACAGAGGGTCGGACCAGTGGCTCCCACGGCATCTGCCATTGCTGTCCTGGCAGGGCTGTGCCAGCACACAAATGTCACGGCTACTGTCACTTGAGCATGTCTAAGCAGAAATTCAGACTTGTAACCGAGTTTTACAGTGAGTACCTGAACTGCTGCTGGGCTGCCTGTGGAATCTGGCCGTGAGGACTAAAAGTGTTTTTACAAGAGAACTTAAGTGATTAACGTGTTCCCTGGAAGCATCCCCAAGCATTAACGGACCAGGCTGGCAACACATATGTTCCACCAGGGATAGAAACATCCGAGGTGTCACCACGCTACTCTGTTAGTACCTCAGAGCCTTTTCTAAGAGTGGGGCTGATAGAAAAGTCTTTAGAGTGAAGCCCCAAGTTCTTCTCTCTTCCCAGTGAAGGGAACTGAGTGGTTTAGGCCATAATAAGCACCGTGCCAGGGCTCCGACCTGCAACGGTTACAGCTCTGAAGGGCAGAGAAAAGAGGAAGGGTCTGGCCGATGCCACTAAGGGAAGGCTGTTACAGGGGACACAAAGAAGAAAGCACATCTGGTGTGTCCCCTCCCCGTCTGCTAGAGGCACAGGAAGCTTACCTGGCACCGGAGGCCCGGGGCTGGGCTGCTGAGAGTCACCAGGGCAGTGGCCCTGGTCCAGGCGGGCCTCTCGGGACGAGCAGCAGTAGCGCAAGCTGCAGGTGCCACAGCACAGAGTGGCCTCCGGGCCATCGTAGCGCTCGGGGCACTGGAAGCCGCGGTGCCAGCGCTGGAGGCCGCCGGCCCAGCCGTGACAGTACTCCCCTGCCTGCCCAGGGGCGGGTGGCAG
Organism: Xenus cinereus; assembly: GCA_025774025.1. Taxonomy (NCBI): domain Eukaryota; kingdom Metazoa; phylum Chordata; class Aves; order Charadriiformes; family Scolopacidae; genus Xenus; species Xenus cinereus. The sequence goes on from JAOXJK010000062.1 coordinate 1,531,846, forward strand.
GGCCACCAGCAGCACTAGGGCACAGAGGAGCCCCCGGGCCATGGTGACTCACGCGGGGGTCTCACCTCTAGCCCCTTGGCCCTCCCTGTCCCTCTTCTTTCCCTAAAGGCAAGGTCCTCACCACCCCAGGCAGCCCCCGAGCTCCCCGACCACCAAGGCACTGCCTGAGCTCCTGTTTGAGCAGGTTTTATCTCTGGGCCTGTGACCTGCCCCTAATCCCCTCTCTTCACAGCAACAAAGAAGGACCCACTAATTGGAAACCATTTGCGGCTACTCCAGCTCCACCTTCCCTCCTTTCTCTCCTTCATTCCAGCAGGGAGCAGCCACTGGTTCCTGCTGGAGATGGCACTCGGGGTGAGGCATTTCCACTGGCAGGGACGGGTGCGGGATGCAGAAAGCCCAGGGCTGCCCTGGTACCCAACCTTCATTCCTTCAGGGACTTGGGAGAAGCTGAAGTGTCAGAGGCGGGAGGCTGGGGACTGCGCTGGGGACAACACACGGTGACGAGCGAGAAATCGCGTTTCCAGAGCAGAAAGAACGTACAGGGATAACCGGCTTCTCGCGGGCTCCACAGTGTAAGGGGTACAAGCTGGTAACAAGGCAATAGTTACCGTATTTAACATGCATAATCAGTTACATAAGTACAAAGAAGAAGATGTTCATCTGAAAATGTAGGAAAAATTAATTTTGAAAGCTCTAAGTTGGTCTAATTTCTGTCTCCATGGCTGAAAACCTAGAGGCTGAAAATTTTAAAGGGTCCTTTGCACTTCTGCTTTCCCTACACACAGTGCAATCCCTGGATTAAAAAGAGTATTTCAGGGGACAAATGCCTATTTAAGATCTCAGAAGTTTCACCTACGCAAGAAAATCCTACAGTGTTCCAAAGACCCCCTAGCAGCATGCAGTGGCAGTGACCTCTTCATCTTTGAACAACAAATAAAATTTGTGGTTTCTCTTAGTCCCCTCCCTACGTGCTGGATTAACAGGGTCCGTGGCTGAAGCCTCATCAGCCTGTGTTTAACTGCAGCGAGGAAGAAGATTGATGCTAATTGAGCACCTTGAAAAGCTGGGAATTTGGGCAGCATCTTTTGGACTGATAGCCTGCACAAAAGGTGGTTTCCACAGCGTGTTTTAGGATGGCATTGATTGCCCAGGGAGACTCTCCCATGATGCAAACTTACAGAAACATTTGCACAAAGTTATCTCCCTTCTGATTATTTTTTTGTTGTTTTAATATTAGATAACAGCTCGCACATTTATGCTTAACTATTTTGTAGGTTCAGTTGAGTCATATTTCAATCTGCCAAAGACATCAGTCACCTATCGTGTACCATTTTTTAATTGGCTTTTTGGCAAACACGGTTAAAGAGATCCTTGGATTCAGAACTGGTAACTGAAATCTCTGCTTGGAACTAGAGACCTTTCCGAATCCTGCGCAGTGCAATGAGATGCATTTTCTCCTGCTGCATTTCAGCTCTGCAAGTGCGAGGTTGGCTGACGGCGTGGGACCTCATCCTATAAATCCACGGGTACGACTGAGAAAATACTGAGCAGCCCCAACACCCTTTAAAATACAGCCAGAGCCGAGGGATGTGCTGTCTTGGTTTGGATTCTCAAAACACTGATGCAATACTTTAAGTCCAAAGCTGTATTTGCCTTAAGGCAGATTCCAGTTTATTCACACATTCAGCCTCAGCACGATTAGGCCAGGCTAAATACTAACTCTTTTTATTTGTTGTTATGGGAAAAAGCAGCCTCAGAGAGGTTTTAAGCACGTGCTTAGTGCTTTGCAGAGTTCATCTTAATAAAACGGACCTCAGGAAAGATAACGGGATGCAATTATTTCCTCCCCTCTTACATTAAAAGAGCATAAAGACACCTGCTAAGCCAGGTATTCAAATGCTAAGAAATGCACAAAGTTGTTCCTTGCATTAACGCTTTGAATGAGGGTGCCCTTACACCATTTCCTCTCTCTGCATTTATCTCTTTGCAGGGATAAACTCTTGGAAATTAAAAGCAGAGTTCCTACCCAGGGTCTGCGTGTGTGTGTGTGTGTGTGTGTGTGTTCCAGGCGGCATTTGTTTCCCCATTCTCAATCTCTCATCTTCTTTTTGCCCTAGACGGTTGTGTGCTGTGATGTCCCCTTCACCGCTGCAGGAGGAAATGAATTGAATTGTGTGTAAAAATTGTATGTGCTTACATAACTTGTGACCCACTTCCAATTTTGAGAAGATAAAGAGAGCTGCGTGGACATATTGGGATGCTGGTTGGGAACTACAAGGGTAAATCATGAATAAGTTTCTATTCTAATTCCTTCTGTTCAGTCACTCTCAGCTTTCTTAGTCTTTCACCTGCCAGGGTGAAATTTTTCGTGCTTGTACTTTGCCAGCTTTGGGGAAGTTTTAAAGAAAAACAATGCAGCTTGTTTTGCATGAGAGGCCAGTGATGATGGTTTCCTATTATTAACAACAACAAACAATCTTGTTACCTTTTCTGAGTATCCCTGCAGCCAAAACAGCTTGAGCTTTGAATTTACAAGTTACCATGGAAATAGCCCTTAGAGAGAAGTCTTTTTTGTCCGTGTGAGGGTTGTTGCTCTTATTTAGGGAAATGTACATTCCCCCTCGTGAATTTTATGTTTGCAGCAAGATGATTAAAAATTCCTGTTATTCAAAGCAGAAAGCACAAACTGGAAACTTCCTGATTTGCAGCTGCTTTCCTTTCCCTGCAGTTTTCTGTTTAGTTTTCTTTCGTGTTGTGGTACCACAGTCTCCTTGAGAAAATAGCTCTCTGTAACGTGGGCTTGTCCGGCTTCATCTGTCCTGTAAATGCTCTGGCCAGGTTTTAGGTGAAAATGAAGAATCAACAGTATTAGCATCTATGAAAATGTCCCCTGCCTCTGCAGGAGAAAACTAGTAGACCTGTGAGCTTGTTAGTTTAAAAAGGGACACAATCTCTGCATGTTTTATAGATTCCTGTTGGTGGGCTTTAGTGCTCTGTGTGTGTGAGCTGTGTCCTGCTGACGTGTGGCGTTTCTTCATCCAGAGGAGTGAAGATGAGGGTGATGGCAGAGCAGGACGGTGGGGCTTTAGGAGCAGAGGAAAAGACACCACCACTGTCTTTGGTCTGTATGTACCGTTATTACAGTGGTTGTGCACCCCTGATACCGTCCCACCTGATCCACAGGTAATCACTTGCCTAGTCCCAAAAATCTAAACGGAGCCTGTATTTTACATTCTCTTTTTCTAGGTTGTGACTTCTTTAAAACCGAGAAATATTAAAAACAGTCCATACTGTTCATCCTCCTCAGCGAAGAGGATGGGACAGAGGTGGCTCACATCAGTGGATTTAACACCATTAGTCCTTTTTTTAGGCATTATTTTTTGACCAGCAATTTCCAACAGACTTCAGTAAAAATCCAGGTCTTAAATTTTTCCTGAATTAGACTTTGGCAGCCCCTCGCTCCTGGTGATTTTCCTTCTTTCCTTCTCCCAACTACGTGTCTGTTTTCTCCTTCCTGAAGAGCCAGCCTCATTTCTGCACTTTTCTACCCCATGAGGGAGGAAATTAGGTTTTCGTGTGTTCCCTGCTGGGCTCTTCCCTTTCGAATGAGCCCCCTTTGGATGGCAGCAAGAAGCCGGACGCTCCAATGGCCCTCCTCACCTAAAAAGACAAACCACCTCTTACAAGGGGTGACTCAGGAGAGAATGGCAGACCTTATTGAGATGGTGAATTCCTGAGGTGTGCTTTCTGAAGGGTTGTTCAGCCTGAATGCTCTTGATTGTTCATATACAATAGGCCTGATTTTCGAGAGGGGAAGGTTCCCCCTCCCTTCCCTGGGAGCCAGCGGGAGCTGCCGGAGCTCTCTCTGGGTGAAGATCAGGCCCAGGCGGTGCCCAACGATGGTGCCCTCGCAGATGGAGCCTGAGAATCAAACACAGCAAGGGCTGAGCCAAACTTTCCATTGCCAGCTCAAATCACAATGTTTTTGGAGTTCAAACAAGTCTGTATTATTATTTTTTTTTTTAGTTAGTTGTAAGTTTTTCTTTCTTTTTTTTTTTTTTTGAGATGCAGCCGCTTCAGAGTTTAGAGGATTAGAAGCCTGAAATGCTGGAAATCTCACAGGAAAACCTGCTCTTAAAACCTCCAGCTCTGAATTGGACGAGTGTCTGACCCCTTGGGCTCTTATTATTTTCTGCTGGATTGTTCTGCAGTAGGCATTTTCTGGCTGAGTATAAAAGACTGCTATCAGAGGCTCGGCATTTCTATCTGAACTGAAGTCAAGTCACCGAGAAGTATCATGACAGCTTGAATCATCCTTCATAAGCTTAACTCAAAGTCTTGGCGGGCATTCGGGTTCATCGGAGCGTGGTCAGGAATAAGCCCTGACAGGGCGTCTGTGGAATTTCATTCGTATTTCTCTGTGTGTATTACCCAACTGTCAGTCAAGGAAACTGTGCAGGGTGCTGTATAAAACAATACACAAATAGTTTCTTCACTAATTTGCTAATAGTTTTCGTGCGGGGCATCGGTGGGACTACGGAGGTCAGGTTCCTCGTGAGCTACACTGGTCATGTATTGCAGAACTTGCCTTTGAGGAGGAGCTAACTTTTTGAATATTGAGTTACAAGGACCTTCTCTCAAACAGGACAATGGGAAGTATAAAGAAACTTGAATTTTAACAAGCTGGAGGCTCTCGGTGGGCAGCGGGGAATTGGACCCAACATTTGCATAGCAATTGGGAGATGGTAGAAAAGGTGAAGACTAGTCAGGAAGATGTTGGAAACTGGTTGAGGAAAAGGCTGTGAAGATGCTGAAAATAAAGAAAAGAAAGTTTAGCTCAACAGGAAAGAGAATAAGGAGTCAGCAGGGAAGACTCAGAGAGAGGGGTGAGCAGACAGAATAGGGTTATATTTATCAAGGTGATAACCATAACAATATGTTGAAAGTCTGGCAGAGCTTCTCCTAAGAACACTTCAAACACTGAAGATAAAGACAAGAAAATTACTAGATAATTTCATGCAGGAACACATCCTTCACAGTTACATTAAGAAAAGGAGATGGGGTAAGGTAGATGCCTTTCTAAATGGCTTTCCTTTTTAAATTCCTATAGCAGCAGTGATGTAGTAAATGGAGGTTTGGGACCCAGTAGCTATAGGTTCCAGGTTTCCGTCAGTCGCAGAGAAAGGCAGACAGACACACAGAAAACATGCAAACCAGCAAAGAAGCAATCCCTTCATAAACAGCACGGCACCTAAGGCTTTTCAGAAGACAGTTAAGGTGCGTGATAACTGACCCAGAGCAGGTCAGTCCCAGTAGGCTCTGTATTGGGGATTAAATTAAGCAGTGATTTAGATGTCCATCACAAGACTCATTCTCCTATTTCTTGGTACAAGCCCTTCATCGTGCTTTCTGGTTACTGCTTGTTTCTTTCTTGAAATTACTTTGATGTCTCTTGTGATTGTCTCTCTTGACACTTTCTTACATTCCGCAGACACAAGTTGCGATCTGCCTGGCAGTTCTGCAATTGCTCTGACACTTGAGAGAAACCTTCTCTGCCATCAGTCGCTTATGGCTGCTTTGAATTTGCTGGCAGACCATGTGCCACTCAGCCATTCGCTGTGGAATTGGCTTTATCTTCCCTGGCTTGCGGTTTGGGGACCACCTGTCAGAATCCTGCATTTTAATCCCTTTTTTTTCCTGTGTGATTGCACTGGGAAGATTCAGCCCACCGTAGCACAGGGGCAGTCTGCAACAACTGGTATGGATGGCTCAGATTGTCAACCACGAAACTGTGCCTTGAAGGAAAAGGGCAGACCCCCGAGAGCAGGGGCTGCAGAGCCCCTTTCCTCTAGGCTGTTTATCCGGATTTCTGGCAGAACAATGTGTCAGCAAACCCTGTGAAGCTGAATGTTGGTTGTTGCTTCGGTTTCAGATTAGAGCTCCTCCGTGCAGACTGTAAGAAAAGAGGAATTGAACAGGATACAAACCCGGGTGATACAATGGGGATCAGATCTTTTTCTGAGGCTGTTCTCTGCATTTCCCTCAGTTACCTACAGGGTGAATTTGGCCCAAATGTCTAAAGTGTCCTGACAACACCCCTGTGAGGACAGACAGTGAGTTCTGCACGGCGCAGACAGACCTTGCAGCGGGGAAGGGCACTGAACCGCACACACTGGCGTGTACGGTAGAATCCATCACTTGGCATTCAGGCAGGGGGAAATATTTGAAGAAGATAAACAGAAAACCAAACTGTTGCCTTCACAGAGTCCAAGCCTTTCTAGAAATTTGGAAAAGTTCAGTTCACTTAGTATTTTTACTGTTTTACATTTCTGCTCCACAGCCATTAAAATAAGAGCCTCTCTGAATGATTCCCGAGTAGAAAGTGAAGCAAAGTGGCCACATTTCACTGTCCTCCTGTGCCCAGGGAGCAACAGAAAATGCTGGAGAAACAGCATGTCCTCCCTGCCCCATTCATTACCAAGAGGTTCAGATCATTTAAAGAGGCATTGGTATTTCTGGATACTTAATCAAAGCCAGACCTCAAGGTGAACCTCTGAATCTCTTTCAGCTTGACCATTACTTCTTATAAGTGATGTTTTAATTTTCATCTAATGCCAAGAAAAGTCTTTCATTCTCCCCAGCTGGCACCAGAGATAAGGGACTAAATCCCCCAGACATTAAAACGTCGAATAGTTCTGTCATGTTACTTTAGTCTCCTGCTCAAAGTCTTTTCTCTTCCGGACTGATCTCAGATATAATGCAAAATAATCAGTGAGAAAAAAAAAAAAAAAAAAGGGTAGCAATTTAAAGTGTGGCTTTGAAGTTTAGCCTGTGTTCTGGGCTGTGCCCTTCATTTTCCAGCCGTCTGAGAGCTGTCTGTCCTGAAGGGTTAACCCAGGCTGTCAGGTCACATCTCCCCTGGCCCTCTCTTACAGCAGGGAATGCTCTGGGCATGCACTAGCAATGGGCGTGAGTTACAAAACTGCACTTTCACCGAGATATCTCATGGCTGATCCTTTTGCCCCAAAGGAGGTAATAAATACCAGGATAAGCTCATCCACATCATGGATTTACATAACTGTTCCAGCCCGTATCACCCCTGGCTGAACATCTCTTATGACGGTGCCGTTGGTGGGGTTTCACCACACAACAGAGAAAGAATGGAAACGTGGAGACCTGCACAAAGCTCTCATCTTGGGGTTAGGGATGATTAAGTGCTGCCAGGAGGAGAAAGAATGTGGCAAGCAGTCTTTCATGATGGACATCTCCTTCTGCAGGAGCCAGCAGCCAAAGCCGGTGGTTGGTGTAGCTTTCTTCAACATCGAGCCTTGCAGAAGACCTGCCTTAAGCAGGTTTCTTTTCACCCTGAATGAGTTGTGCATCAATTGCCACCAAACCCGATAACGCTTCCGCACGCTCTGAGGAGATATTAGACCTTGGCTGGTTTGCAGAACTAGTAACACCCTTATCTCTCCCAGGACACAACCCAGCACAACGTCACGGTACACGGGACAGGTCCAAATGTGGCTTGGCACTTCAGTGGATGGACCAGCAACAACATGGCAGAAGCCTGACAAGATACAGCTCCCCTCTCAAAGAACACAACTCTGACCTTGTGCCTGAGCAGAAAAGTCCTCCCTGTGCTCTCTTCCACCAGAGGGTGCCAGCGACCGAGAAACCACCGGCCCTGGCAGCCCCTTGCCAGATTCAGGAGACTCCTCTGCTCCCCGGGGATCCTAATGAAAGAGCGGGATACACACCGCTGATGAAATTTGATTTTTTTAGCCCCCTCCTTGGAAGGAGAGCTACTGTATGTTGGCAGAGTTCAACAGAGCTGGCCACAAAGCCCCAGCGTGGGTGTGAAGGTAATTTGGAAGAAAGAGCCCAATTTCTGTTCCAGCCATGGCTGCACCCTTCCTAGCAGATGTGAGAAGGGAAGTGGTCGACCCTGTGGTATTTTCAGAATGCCCAGCCCGCTGGTAGCCCTTGGTCACACTAAAGCATCTCTTTGTATTTTTAACCAACTTAAGAGTTTCTAAGGCCTTTTTCAACATCGCCTATTCCAAACCAGGGAAAATTTAAAGGGCCAACTCCTCAACTGAAATGAAACTGTTCAACTTCATTAATCATCAGCTGAAGATTTGACCTAAAATCTTTTATTTCTTTGACAGAGAAGACAAAAATAGCTTTTTTTTTTTCATTTGCCGTATGTGTTCACCTGTCCCATTAGCAGCAACAGCAAATTTTCCTCCCTTTTTCTCCTCCTAGCCATCTAGAAAGAGCAAAGCCGGGCAACACCAAGCTGGAGCCTGTTCTGTCCTGCATGAGATCAACATACGTGTTACATGAATTTCAGTTGCAAAACCAGCAGTGCAATTCCCTTGTTTTCCAATCCAGCCATCAATCATCGTCTCAGAGTCCCACTGACAGGAACAAGGCTGGACATTTGGAATAAAGGGCAGCGTATCTTCATTATTTGTATATCAGTATCTTCAGTATTTGGCCAGCGTATCTTCATTAATTATTAGTGCCAGGGCTGAGTGTGCAGAAATAGCCGTGGGGTGAGCCCGTGCCTTGACCTAAGCAAGTGGGATACGGATGGAGTGACACTAAATGAAAACAAAACTCTAGGATGAGGTGTTATTTGTCTGTTTTACAGAGTCACTTGTCACAGCAGAGTTTCACTCTGGTATTGTAACAAATGCATGAGATCTGCTGTAATGGGAGGCAAAAATAACCTGCTGCATAGACAAGCTGGCGGGCCAGGAACAGGAAGATGTGGCAGAGACAAGTGGAATTGTAAGACTAAAGAACCAGCCTTCAGCTGCTCAAGTGAGGCATATGTCATGTAGGAATTAATTTTTTTAATCTCAGCTGGGTGACATTTTCCCAAATGCAGAAGTGCCACCGAACAGAACGACTTGCTGTGATTGGCAGCTCCCCAGAAGGGGACATTGCCAGGAAGGGCTGGTGACACCTTGGGTCAGGACTACAAAGCGCTGTTGAGCCTCGGGAGTGAAGTAAGGGCTGGCGCAGGTGAGGGCTGAGTTTGCCGACCTGCGTGGGAGCAGGTTGTGCTCTGCCTCCGACACAGAGCGTGTGCCGAACACACTGCTAAAAGCCACTGATGGCATTTCTGACACAAACACCACGTCTGTGAAACCTCCCCTCTGCCAGGTTCTCTTTCGATTCGGGCAGTTAAACCGAACGTGAGGCTTTTAGTTTTACTAACTGAAAACTGATCATCTGTCTCACAACGGAGGGAGAGGGCACCCTCACAACAGGACAAACAGGGTGGACCTCACCGATTTGCTTTATTCTCTCCGTGTGACCCAGAAGCAGAAAGATGTCCCATCTATTTTAGAGCTGACAGTGCCTCCTGTCCTGCCTCCAGCTGTTGGTGAGTGGCTGGCGCTTCCCTGGGCGCTGCCGCCCTTGCAGGTCACTGAAATAACTCCAGCAGCCTTTGGTGGCCTGAAATAACTCCAGGAACCTCTGGAGATGTGGCTGCTGTAGCCCGGCCCAGATGTGAGATGTAGCCCTGCATGAGGAAGCTGATCCTCCTCGGCCGCAGCAGAGGGGAGAGGGTTCGAGAAAAGAAAACCGTAATAAAATCCAACTAACTTCAAATAAAAGCGATCAGGTAGAACATCATTCCAGCACACGACTGTTTCCCATGGCATGTTGCCTCATGCTCTGCTTGTAATGCCGACTATGACAGATGAAGCTTGAGACACACAGTGAGTGAGAAAAATTGCTGGTTGTCAGAACATCAGCAGCCAAGAGAACGGCTATGTTTATTGACTTCCAAATTACAATATAATCTTAGTTATTGGTAAATCCAGTGTTGTCCAACCTGATGCTCTCTGTGGAAGCACAGCTAATGGCCTGCAGCTCAGCTTCACACTGATCACGCGTATTAAACTGTCACTGTAACACACTGATGTATCGCTGCACTGGGTTTTTAAGAACTGATTTTCTTCCTCTGTCTTTAAATTGCTCTGGTTTGAGGTCTTATAGCCAAAAGGAATCAACAGATAAAACCCACAAATGTGCATATTAGAAATTAAAGATGTAATAGGAGAGCACAAGGAGAGTAAGAAATTATTCACACGAATGGAAATAATGAAATTACTAAAGGGCATATGAGCTTTAGGACTCTGAGGTTCAGCAGCAAGGCTAATCTTATGGAAACTTGCCTTCCTCTTGCATCTCTCTAGACTTTCTAATGTAGGTAATTATTATACTTCCCTGAATTGAAGTTAGACTTCCCTTGAGCAGGAGGTTGGACTAGATGACCTCCAGAGGTGCCTTCCAATTTATTTTTTGGTCAGTAGTGGGACACATGTGCCAAAGTTCCCTAAGCGGATCTATCTGGGGATCTATTGCATTTCCCCCATGAGATTTCATATTAAAGAGAAAGTGTGGGAAAAGTGAGAAATGGGAGTTGTTAGTGTTACTTCTCTGACAATACAAGTATAAACCGGTTCTTATGATCTGGAATGACATTATCCAGGGGCAACAAGGTGCTGCTCGTGGGTGGGTGATGCAATGGGGCTTTTCAAACCGATTTGTCATCCTGAGCTGAAGACCAGCAGTGGATGAGTAAACGTGATGGGTTTGCAAATAACAGTAGGGACCTATATCTGATGAACGCTTTCTGTTCTACAATTTCCAGTGCGCGCCAGTGGCTGCTGTTCTCTTCACCCTGCACAGGTTTCCTGTCCAAGGGGATGAGAGAGGCCTGTGCCTCTTCACGCTATGGACTTTTTCTCTACGTCTTGGTAGCTAAGAGGGTAAAGAGTTGCTGGACAAATTGCCCTCTGTCAAGTTTGCTTTGAGAGTGTCCTTGAAGTACTTTATTAGACAACCATATATTATTTTTCCAGTTCACTGTAGAGAAACATTCATGCTTCATCTACCCACATTCCAGCTTTCACAGATGTTCAGTTGGCGCTCGGCAGGACTTTGCCATTGGACAATATTGTCCAACAGGCTGAGCAAGAGATGAATGGGATCCACCGTTCTTCACCACTTCTTCCATCGCTCTTCGGTTAAAGCAATCTTGTGAGGCCCAAGTTAAAGAGGTGGCTTTGAACAGACTCTAATCCCTGCACCAGCCCCAAAATTAAGATTGTTTTCTTTAACAACAACAAGGAGACAGCCCTGACCACAGCACATTACAGAGCAATGGGCCTGGCCTTAGGGGTTCCTATGGGTGTGGGGCGCACAAGAATAAAACCGGGCAATCAGTTCACAGGGGGCTGGAACTATTGGAACAAGACTGGAACATAAAACCAGTGTGGTGGTAACTGGTATGGATGGGTGTGAGGATTCCTCTAGTGCTGGGCTACCCGACATGGGCTAGTACTGGTGTTTGCAAATTCTCCAGCAGATCTAGGCCGAGGAGAGCAGAGAGTGGGGAGAGGATTGGAGCCATTGTCATGCCCAGTCCTGGGACAACTGCTGTTGCCGAGATTGCTATTTCCCTCCCTACCCTTTCACCCTTGTCCAGTATTTTTCCAGCTTATTTCTGGAAGCCACTTTGACCCTGTCAGCAGTGAACAGAGATGGTATGGAAGTTCTGGGATTATACTCCTTGGAAATGTATCCTAACTAAGCACATTGCAACTTGGCCCCAGTGCAGACTGGAACAGGCAGACCTGGCTCATGGGCCACTGACTTCGAAAAGATGAGGGAGCGCCACTGGAAGAAGGTACGAGTTGGCCGTCCTTAGAGACAGAATGAAAAACACACATTCCATCTGCCTTCCCTTGAAATTTGCCATTGTCCCTATACATAAAACCACCAAAGATTTCATCAGCCTATATTATATTTCGAATGTGTAAGTACAAAGTCATCCCGCTGTCATTTGCTATCACTCAGTGAGTTTAAGCACTCCACACACCGCTGGTGACAAATAACCTGCAATTGTTCATCTTTGTTCCCTCGGGTGCTCTCCCTGACAATGGCATGACTCAACTCAGTAACATTGACTAGATGAGCACATGATTTCACAATAAAATAATCAGTCACATTTTTTAAAAAGGGCAAATTTATGCAGCCACTTGGAAGAAAAAAAGCAAAGTGCAGCCTAAAATTCCTTTTAGTTACAATGGGAAATGAAGCACGAGTAAGATGATTAGAACTGTAATTAAAGAGGAGAGTCAAATCCACAGATATGCACAACATACCGAAGGAGGTTCTCGAAGAGGCAGCATAGAAGAATCCTAAAGTATTTTTCCTCTGCAAGCCCTAGGGACATCCCTTCTTAATTTGATCTCTAACAAGAAGCTATCTCCAAAAGCCCCTCTGTTTACCCTGGAATAACACCTGGGTGTCAGGAAAAGGTCTAGCTAATTTTCTCACTAAAAAGCTGCTGCATACATAGTCCATACATAGATACTGAAATCTGAGTTTTATTACAAATGGGAAAAAACAATTTTCTAAGTATGGCAGGGGAAAACCCCAGAGGAGACTCTGTCTGCAGCCAAGTCAAGCCTGAGTTTGGCTCCAGTCCTGAATCACATCCCTTTCTGTCATTTGCCAAACAGCATCTCGGTTCTCCAGATGCTGCCAACATCCTAATATCACACTGCATTTAAGTACCATTCCTGCTCTCCTTCCCTGTATTATACAGTTCTTGGCCTGTTTTCAATAGCTTTTCTAAACCCACATCCGAATTCTCTCTGATAGGTTTCAATAGCTCGCTGAGAGGCAGATAATCCACCCTTTGTCACCACGGATTGAGTCCTGTCTAGAAAAAAGAACAACTCCATTTCATCAAAGAAAAAATAGTTAGGAATGAATTTGCCACTGCTAACAAGCTTGACTGGGTCAGAGCTTTGTGTGCTAGGACAAAGAGTTTAAGACCCTGAAACATGTTAGTATTGCAAAGAATATTCTATTTGGTCTCTGTCCTATGCATTTTAATGCGGGAGATCACTTGTATTTTGTTTGATCATAACCTACACTAGAGGAAGAGTCCCCATCAGATCTGTATAAATCCTTACCCGTCAGATCCTTATAAATCCTCCTGCTCCGCTTTGGATCTAATTCAATATGAACTCGTTTTTTCTATTGTATAAGAGGTCTCAGTGCCCCTACCTGTTTCCAGATGTAGCAAGACAGCCGGCCAAATTCAGCCCTCAGCTAACCCAGGACGATGCCAAGGGGAAGACAAACATTCCCAGCTCTCAGTCATTGCTTCATTCATGCAGAGCTTGAATCCAACTGGGAGCCCAGTGTGCAATGGAAGCTGTTAAAAAAAAGTTCCAGGAAACAACTCTCCCACTTGACAGCAGGGCAACAGAGAATTGCTCCGTGTCCTCAGGGAAGCCCAGGATCTGTGATGTTTGAAGACTGAAGGGCTTTATTCTTCACAAACAGAGAGACACTTACTGCAAAACATCATCTACAGAGATTTGTTTGAAACTGTAAACACATCTGCTTTGGCCTTGCTCAGACTTCTCTCACGGTCCCATTCCATGAATGTTCATGCAAGTGAGTTCTCACTAACCTGGCTCTTTGCAAAAGTCAGATTTACATCTGCTTTCTCAAGTTCAGGCGGCAGGTAAATTTTCTATGAGTGTGCCCTGTGATGTTCAGGGAGACAGTTTCTATTCAGGGGGCAGAAACGAGGCTGCTTAATGATAAGAGCATTAAAAACCAAGAAGTGCACCTCAAATTGCAGGGCAATAAGCAAGAAGAACCTTGTAGGATAATTTTTGAAAGAAACAATGCATCTGAGAAACATCACAACCCGCTCCTTGCTGTTCACTAGAAAAGAGGAGAAACTGCACTGTATGAGCTATTTGTTATGAAAGTATTCAGTTCAGTTCCAGGAACAACAAACCAGATGAAACTATGTGTTTGTCAGCTCCCTAAACTCTGCTGGAAGTGGACATAAGTGTCAGGCGATTTCATCAGAGTTGTTGTTATGACATTTTGTTTTCCTTCCATTAAAAACATCTAACCACAGCAACTGCAAAGGGAAAAAAAACCCTATATCACTCCCCTGAACATTTCCTTACCTCACATCTCCTTAGTGATTTTCCATCTCTGCAAGGGATGCTTTAATTAACTAAAAACCTCCTGACTGAGCAGGTTGGAGGTTCTGTCCCACAGCCCCATCACAGCACGGCGAGCAGATTATTCCTCTGAAGCAAAGCAACACAACTGGGGACTCTAAAAATACCAGGGACACCTGAGTTGCTCCATTTGATTGTATGGGATTTAGCCAAGGAGAGGGATGGTCCCTGCATGCAGATGGCTTACTGCCTCTTTGTAGTCACCACTTCTTCTGGGGTATAAGATCTTTTGAAGAGGAGATCAGGGGCTAGACTGGACTTTTTTAATTACTTTAGCAACCAGGCGTTGGGAACCACTGCACTTGACCCACACTAAGATCATCATCGCTGTCCAGGGGATGGTAGCAGAAGGTGTAAGAAATGGTAGAGATTTTTTCCATGAGGTATTTTCCAAACCAAACCTGCAGGGGAAACTCATTAGTTGCATGATATTGGGTATCTGAGCAGAGGCTGTAATTATAATGATGCTGCAACTCATCACATAAGGACTCTGACACCACCTCGTGATATCTGAACTTTAAAAAATTCCCACTGAAAGACCCTTTAGAATAAGGACAGTCCCAAGGGTTAAAGGAAAGTTTGCAGAAGCCCATACCCAGTTCTGCTTTCGTGCTTCTCAGCAGTCTCATATCCCCTGAATTAAGCTACTTTTAAATTTTTCTTCTCTGGGAAGATACTTCAGAATCTATTTGTGACAGTCAAAATTCTAAAATATGGGCAAAATCTCTGCTCCCTAAGGCTATTTCTTGAGACAGCTATTTCTTGAGTATCATTAAAGTGAGAAAAACAAACTCTGAAGGACAAATTCATGCCTGGTCTCATTCAACTGACCTCAGCCCCGGTGCTCCAGCAATGGACTTGGCCATGCACATCCATTATGCTGTCTGCTTACAAACTGACTGCATTGCATCTAAACCCACCATCTCAATGGATTTTTTGGCACCATTCTCTTTATAACACTTGTAAATGAGGCTCCCTTTTCCCCAGCCCCTTCAGCGTTCATATTCCAGGGGCTTAGCAGTGTGGGTGTTGAGTAATGTCCCTTCCCAGCCTTCACTCAGTAAAAATGGCACAATAAATTGTTTTTTTCTCAAATGTTTCCCAGAAAAAAATGTACTTTTCATGCCTATTATACAAGATTTCACTGTTTTTTTGATAGCAGTTTATCGCAGTAGACTTCAGCTGCTTGTTAAACACTTCCTAAATGGTGAGTGACTAATAAAAATGAGATTATAGGAATTGCTTGGTGTGGGCCACACCACGCCTACAATGTAGCTTACCTTTCCCTGAAAACTGAAGATCTTCACACTGGTCTCCAGGCTGCAAAATAATTTTAGTAAGCCACTCTTCTCTCAGTAGAAAGTCTGTGAGTAACCCGACCGATTCGATGTCTGGGGGTAGCACCACCAACAGGCTGACAGTGGCCTCCGTATGAATGGCAGAATCAATGTCAAGGTAAGGAACTCAGAGCAAGATCACAAGAATTACAGGTTCCTGTGGTACGGGAGGATTTCTGTAAGAAATGTGACTTAAAATGACGGGAAAAAGTCAGTAGTCTGAAGATGCTGTGAGCTGTGCTTAGAAGTTCAGCCAAGGCTGTGACATTGTCTTGGTGGCCTTATACAAGACAATTTTCTTCATCCATCAAACAGGGTTTTAACACGCTGAGTGCCCCTCGTGGTCCAGTGGAGGACATTCAAAAGCCTCCGTCCAAGAAAAACAGTCACCGAAGCCACTCTTCTAACGGGTGATGGGCTCATTTCCCTGGATGGGCCTCCAGAGCCAGACGCAACGGAGAGAAACGCTCCCTGGAAGAAGTCGGCACTTTTTTTCTTGAGATTCCTGCTCAAAACTGAGCCCTGTGGCATAATAAAGAGTTTGAAAGTAAACTGTGAGGGTGAGTGTTTGGCTGAGAAATGTATCTATTACGCCATCTCTTCTACTCCTCATCCCAACGTGCTTATTTCTTCACTCATTTTTATATTTCTTGCCTTCTCTGTGTGAAGTTTCTTTGGGAAGAGGAAAAAATGTTGCTATTATACATGGACATTGTGTAGCACCATCAAGTCCACTTCAGCGACCCCCACTCAGTTTATTATTAACGTTGCAAACTATCACCATCCTTCTGCAAAGTGCCTTTCTTGCTGGGATCCATAACAAACACTTGAATTACACTAATACCGCCCATTATCTAACAATTAAAACCTGTTAAATTCTAAGGCTCCATACAAGGTCGTCATCCTGAAGTGAATTTCTCAGCAAATTAAGGGTTTAGACGATACCAAGCACCTGAGGAGACTCTGCTGCCCCTGGGTTTGCCAGGCACCATGAATATTCGTTGAATATTCATTGAATATTCATTGCAGAGGCAGCAGCAGGTGAATAACAATTACCACAGTTCTTCAGGATCCAGCTTGGGTATCCATGAGGGACAGCATTATGCTTTGAAATTAAAATATGCAGAAAAACTGGTAAAATATTATTAGTTCTGTTAAGCACCGGTACCAACATGGTCAAATGTGTCTCTAACCCCCTTTTCTGAGGGGAGAATGAATTAGCCCACTACCCTTTGAGGATAATACTGGTGCTAGAGCTTGATGGCCTTACATATTGAGGAACAAAAAGTAGTTGGTTGAGTTATTTTCCCTGAAATATTCTCCAGGAGCTTCATGTACGCCTGTACCAGGCGGGAGGGCTGGCACGGGGCTTGGAGGCAGCGGGGCCCCAGCACGACAGAGGGGCCTCTCTGGGCCTCAGCTCAGGACTGTGGAGGCTGGCGAGCTCCCCACCACCCTCCCGGACCAGCTTCGGGGCTCTGGGACACCGGGACATGGCGACAGCAAAACGACAACCCAACGCCCCCAAACTCCCCCGGTTCCCGCCATCGCCCTGCCCTCACCCAAGATGGCGGCGGCGGCACCGCCCCGCCCGCCTCTCGCGAGGTTTGCGCCGGGGGCCGGGCGCTGCCCCCTGCAAATGGCGGCGCGGAGGCCGGGCGTGCTGAGGTGAGGCGGGAGGTGCCGCCATGGAGCACATCACCACCCCAAAGGTAAGGGGCTGTGCCGTGCTGCCCCGGGAGTCAGTCGCTCTCTCGTCGGAGTCCCCCGGCCGGGGGCTGTGGGGCTCCTGCGCCGGGGCCTCCCCGCCGGACACCTGAGGTGAATCCCCTCCGGGGATGGCCGGGCTGTTGTCAGGGCCCTGCTTACAAGGGCTTTTTTGTTTTTATTTGTTTATTTTAAGGTGATTAATTTCAGTAAACGAGCTATCTTTGCTTTCCTTCAAGGCTTATCCGTGACTGCCCTTGCGCCTCTCAGACGGGTCACGGATAAGTCTGGAAGGCTTAAACCTGCTTGACGTGGTGTTTAAGTATTTATTTCTGTATCGCCTTGTTGGAAAGGGAATTTTTAGTAAGGGTACTGGTCTAAAGGTATTAAGGGTACGATTCCTGTAAACTTTGTTTGTGTCAAAGTGGGGAGATCTCCTCAGGCCGAAGAAGTGAATCAAAATGAGCTTTTTCAGTTGAATGAAGTGAAACAGGAGCCCTGGGAATGCTGTGCTCATGACAGCTGAAAAAAACTGTATTTACTTCAGGCAACTGTCTGTCCAGCGATTTATTTATTTTATTTTATTTTTTTAATCCCGTGAAGGTTGCTGTAGTTTGTTTTGCCTTATTCTGTAGGATATTAGTTTGGGGATGCTTCTTACTCGGCTTGCCTGAGGTGCTTTGCTGGGCCTGCTTGTCTCTAGTGGCTTGAATAAAAGGCAATTCTAAGTATAATAATTAATGTGCTGGAAAATAGGACATTCTAGGAAGACATACAGCTGAGACCTCTGCGCTTCAAATTTCTTTGCTGATGTTTTCCATCTCAGACCAGTGACTCCTTAAGGAAGCTTACATATTCAATGCCCAGAAGTAATTTATCATATACTGTTACACTGTTTGTTTTCATTGTCCTCCCAGTTTTGTTGGTTTTTTTCCTCCATTATTTTTGCTTAACGATGAAAGAAAAATTCCATCTATGTTCATTAAGAAGCAAATAAGCCAGGAGAAAATCAAATAATGTAAAATACGTTAATATTTTATTATGTCTGTGCTGATGGTTTTTAAAATTGTTTTTATTTTATAGTGTGTTTTATGAAATGCTCTTCCGTGCCTAGAAAGTGTGTTACAAAAAGTAGCTACTAATACTTTTTTTCTAGTGACTGAGCAGTTAGAGGTCAGACCGGAGAGGGCTTTTTTTCCAGAGCAATACTTTCATTATACTCAACGTGAACAATCTTTTCTTCCGCAGTTCTTTGTCTTATTACTTCTGCAGCCTTGCACGGTAATAAAATGTGATTGTCTTCACTACAAACCCAGTAATCCTGTTACTCACACTGGTGCTAAACCTTGGCTGTTTGCTTAACCTTTTTGGCTTTGATTGCTGGAGAAATAATTTGAATTCATAGTGTTTCAGGGAGGACTTTAATTCATATATTTTTCTGTCTTACTTCCTGAGTTCTATATTAGAAGTTAAATGATTGTGGTTCAATAAGTGCTTAGATATTTCCCTGACCAAAGTTAAATTAATTTTTTCATACTCTTTGCTATGTTGCAGGTTGAAAATGTGAAATTACTAGATCGCTATATGAATAGGAAGGCAGCAAATGGGACGTTGTACCTGACGGCCACCCACCTCATCTATGTTGAAGCTTCTGCTGAAGTCAGAAAAGAAACATGGGTATGTTGTGATACCTGGACTCTGTTTAAACATGGGTTTAAAAATGGCTTTATATCTCATATCCAAAATGAAATGAGTTCCAAAGTTGTAATGGTCTTTTATACCATTTTGATGCCAATTGCTTAACAGAAACAGCTCTTTTGGAAGGAAATGAACACAATGCGACTTGATAGAGGTCACTCACTGAATTACTGTTAGTTCCAGGAACATAAAACACATATCTTGTTTCCTGTCTCAAGCTCAATATACCAAGCCACCAAACTTGAATTTACAGCTTTTAGCAGTGCAAAATTAGCACCGAAACTAACCTTTTTTTATTAATTCTAAAGTAAAAAGGGAATGACAAAATATATTGTGTATATGGTTGGAGGAAAAGCAAAGTGAACCAGGTAAACCAAGCTGTGTGTCAGTCTCTAAAAATAATTTATACACATCTGCGTTTTCCAGTTTTGCTCTTAGTTACTTTGCCTTTGGGCACACAGTCTGGATGTTAATTATATTTGTTTGATAAATATCACAAATAAACTCATTTTCTGCTGCTAGTTAGATGCAGTAAGCATAAATAACTGATAGTATTGCAAAAACTTTAATATCGGCTTGTACTGCTCCTGACCTTATCAGTGGCTTCTGAAAAATGTTGTTTATTTCCTGTTTTTCAGATTCTGCATCACCACATTGCAACCGTAGAAAAGCTGCCTCTGGCCACGGCTGGATATCCGCTCCTTATCCACTGCAAGAACTTCCACGTGGCTCACTTTGTTATCGGGCAGGAACGTGACTGTCACGAAGTCTATACCTCCTTGCTTAAACTTTCCCAACCAGGTATTTGGGACGGACGGGAGTCTGTTTTGCAAATCGTTGAAAGGCTTTAAGCTGGGGGGGGTCATCTGAGCGCTGGAGAAAGCTTTGCCAGAGTGTTGGTGTGGGTACGGTAGAGGGAGGATCACGGAATGGTTAGAGTTGGAAGCCTCCCACCAGACCCAAGTTGCTCCAAGCCCCCTCCAACTTGGCCTTGAACCCCTCCAGGGATGGGGCAGCCACAGCTTCTCTGGGCAACCTGGGCCAGGCT
>JAOXJK010000062.1:1557174-1572837 GCA_025774025.1 Xenus cinereus
GTGGTGTCTGATAACAATTGACAAAAGCAATCCCTCTGTTTTTTTTTTTTTTTTTGGCCTTTGTAAAAATAACACAAATGTTCCCATGATGTGCAGCTTGGAGTTCGATACAGTTCGGCTCTTCTGGTCTGTGGCCACTATTTGGGGCTGGAACTTTGTTGAGGTGTTTATGTAAGAGGATATTAAAGAAACATTCACAAAATGAGATCTCTAATGGCTGTCATCTTGAGGAACTGAATTTAGAAACCAATTCAAATGATTATCTTGCAAGCATATTGATTGGGAGTGTTGGTATAAGCAAATTAGAACACAGGAATTGATTATTTAAACTAAGATTTAAAAGTGCTCTGTTTTAAAATTGAGCTTTCTGAGAACCTGCTTCACTGGTCACATATTGCAGTTACTTTATAGAAGCTACGGATTTAGTTAAACTACGGCAAGGGCAAGAAGGGAAAAAGTCTTGGAAACGTTTTACCTGTTGCTCTTGGCTTTTTGTATTTTGGCTTTTTTTGTAGTATGACATTTCCTAGAGAGAACCTATTCTGTAATTACATCTACCTTTATAGCAATCACTGCATGTTCTTCTGGTGCAGTGTCCAGTATCGTAGATGTTCCACTGAAACCTATCGTTGATGGCAATTTTGTTCTAAAGTACTTGGTGAAAAAGGGAGAATTAATAATTGGTCAGACTTGTAACACAACATGTCTTACTCTGAATGGTAGAGCTGAAGCACTAGGGTTATTTCATTGATTCTGATTCTTCCTTTTGTCTACAGAAGCTAATTGTTCCTCTTCCCAAATTACTCTGGGGTGGTTTGAGGTGCTCCCTCTTTTGGTTGCCGCTAAAGATTTCCTGGTAGCCCTTGATCTGTTTTGGGTACTTGTTAGAGCAACTGGCTTCTTTTCTACTTCTTTTCTGCAGTTCCAGTTGGTTGCTGTATTCTTTCTGCTCAACTTTAATATTTCTATGTTTCCCTCAGGTGGCTTTATTTCATCTGTGCATGTATGTCTGTGAAAAGCTTTGGAATTCTCTTACTATTTCTATACCACCATGTATGTATGTTACTCGTAAAAATGGCTTTCCTAGTTTTACTTTCATATCCTTCTGCCTGAATCTTTTTATGTAGCTTCCCTGTTAAGGCAGACTCAATGTCTCTTTACCTGTTTTGATGACGGCAATATTCTGAAATTGGGCACTGCTTTTGTACTGCCTACTCTAAGAACTTCTTAATGAGTCTCTGCGTATGACTAATGGACTGGAGACACTGGCATAATTTTAGTGAAACAGCTGGAAATAATGTCTGGGAGGTGGGGAAGTATGTCTGAGTAACAGCTTTGTTCAGTATATTTTTTGGGAGATTTTATAAAAAAACAAGGACTTGCAAAACACTCATTTCTGTGTATTGCTTGTTGTAATTTTCTCTCTTTGTTTTCTATCCTATTCCCATTCCCTTGAATTTGACAGTTAAATGCCATGGCCAACCGAGCTGCTGGGAAGGGTTATGAGAATGAAGATAATTATGATAACATTCGCTTTAAATTTATTGGCATAGAAAACATCCATGTGATGCGGAGCAGCTTGCAGAAACTCCTGGAAGGTAGGTAGAGCCCCTGCAAGAGGCCAGTCTTCATTATCTGTGGCTACTTTGGAACAGAGCCTTCTGCTGAATCTCTAAGCCCTACGTGCGCAAATGCGTGTGGACTTGGGTGTTGTGGGGGAAGCAGACAAGCAAAGTCAATATCGTACTGTGTTCACTGTATTGAAGTAGCTGAAAGTATTAATGCTTTTAAAATGCTTTCCTGCTGCACATTTTATTTATTATTGTGCTTAGTTTTATAGAGGTTCAAAAATAGCAGCTAATATCTTAGGGGAAAAATGTGAAGTAAGGCGGAAGAAATACTTACTGAGCCATTGGAGATCAAGAGATGAATCGGGCACATATTTTCCCTAATGCATTTCTGGAGAAGTTCCCTTAAAGGCGATAGCCTGGCTTGGAGCAGCATACCCTGCTGGCTGGTTTCCAGCACCATTGCCATCCTCATGCTGACAAAGACGGCGCAACGGGGCAGTGTAGATGCTGCAAATCATTCTGCTTGGTCCCTGTGCTTAGTTTTCCACAATGTAATACGAGTGCTGTCATTCAAAATAGGAGTTTAATATTTTTGTAACCAGCCTAATGGTCGTCTTCCTTCAAAATAGTTAAATAATTGATGTTACCAATTGCTTGGCCAGGTGGCACTGCGGGGTCTGAGGTGACCTTGGAGAAAAATGAGGCTATTCACATGACCAAGAGACTGTCCTGATCGCACGTATAAGTCCTCAATTGCCTGTTCCTGGTAGATTTATTTTGCGTTGGAAGAAGAGGCAGAATAAATACTTGTTTACTCCCATATTCTTCTTTGATAGTGATAAAATCTCTCTTGCTGGTGCTTATGGATTATTGAGCTGTGTTACTGTCAGTCTTTTCTGTGCTGGATTTCAACGTAGCGTCTGAGTTGCCTGCGAGGTTAGATGTGTTATTTCTCTTTCTAAATTAGAACTTTCCTTTCATCAGATCTTTGTGTTGGTAACTGCATGTTACTGGTTGTTAGATGTGTGTGTGATGGTGATTTATAGTGAACTAACAGATCACTAAATACTTTCTTTGTTTGAAAAAACTAAGCTGAAAAAAATAGTTACTGTTTAAAAAAAGGGGAGGAGGTTTTCAGATCCTTCAGGTTCTCTCATAACTAAAAATTTCTGGTTTGTGTGTTCTGGTTTGTATCCTTTAGACAGGATATTGCTGCTGACACTTAAAAAGGATCTGGCTTTTAGGATCTAGCAGGCTCTCTCGCTGTGAAGAGGTAATGAGGAGGTGGCAAAAAAAAGATGTTGTTAACAGCGTGTCAACTAATTCCTTTGTTTGTGTTCGTAGTGTGTGAAATGAAGTCCCCCTCAATGAGTGATTTCCTCACTGGGCTGGAGAACTCAGGGTGGTTACGGCACATTAAGGCTGTGATGGATGCAGGCGTCTTTCTTGCCAAGGTAAAACTGTACCCCAAGCAGCAGGTGAAATAAAAAATACATGTATTTGTCTGTTAGGGACTGCTCCAGGGCTGGGAAGTTGCCTCTGGAGAGAAGGTGGGAAAATATTGCTATTCAGGTTGGCCTCAGCTCTCAAAACCAAGCCTGCAGGTGGAGCACGTGAAGTGGGTTGCCCAGCTGGCTCTGCCCTAGATACTCTGTGGGACTAAATGAAACGCCGTAGGGGTGAGACGTTGTCCTGTTCCCTGGATTTTAACAGGCAGTTATCTGGGCTTTATTAGAACTCACTTGAAACAAATAAAATCACAGAATATGAATAAATGACCTTTATAGATGCATATGTAGTAGTGCAAACAGCTCGTAACCCTGTGCTGGTTAGTTGTTCAACTGCTCTGCTTTAAAGGAGGGATTTTTTAGACCAGTTTATTTTCTACTGGGTCTGGGTGATGCGGGGACTGTTAATTCTGATTATTGAAGGCAGTCCTCATTTCTGCAGAGCGTGCGGCTTTGCAGGTCAGGCAAAAGGAGAGACCACTAAGGCACGTGGCTCTTCAATGATGGCAAAGGGAACGCAGGCAACACGTGGCAAGAGTAGTGCCCTTCTGTAAATACTGGCTTTTCTCTTAAAATAGCTTTGTACATGAGAAAGTTTTATGTTTTCCTTCCACCACCGGTACAAAGGGAAGAAGGGGATCTGTATGGGAGGGAGTTGGGATGAGTTTTTTTTGAATTTTTCTTGAGAATTTCCTAGTCCCTGTGTGTTCAATTACTATTCTTTACTCATCTACCAGATTTTTTCCTCAGAAGAAGGGACTGAGAATTCCTGGCCTTTTAGAAGACTCATCGTTTTGAGATCAGCGGGTCGTTGTTTCTCGGCAGCCCGTGTTGCTGACAAGCCGCACTACGGCATTTTATTCTGGTTGGGATTCCCTGTGGGTTGATGGCCACGTGCCCAGAAACGTTGCATTTTCATGGTCCAGAAATGACATATTTTTCCCTTGGGTTTTAGGCCAGTCAGGTAAATGCAGATGAAAGGATAGCGTTTAATTACAGTAACGAACCTAGAAAGCTGCTAAACTGTTCTGTCTGGTCTCTCCTTCGCAGGCCGTGAAAGATGAAAAAGCCAGTGTGTTGGTCCACTGCTCCGATGGGTGGGATCGCACGGCACAGGTCTGCTCCCTGGCCAGCCTCCTCTTAGATCCCTTTTACAGGACTTTTAAAGGCTTCATGGTAAGAACACGAATGTTGGAATTCCAAAAATCAGAAGTGCTTCCTGGGTTTGAAATGTAAACAGGCCCTAATTAAACGTTTTGGGCCACTTCCTGGAACAAACAGTAGGTGACCTATATAAAACCAGCTTTGATTCTATAAACAAGCTTTAATTACTCCGAATGGCATGGGCACAAAACGGCAGGGGTTGATTTACAATTCCCAAATCTTTGTTTCCTCAATTGTCCACATGAGAGCTGCTAATGAGACATTTCAGCAAGCGAGGAGTGGGAGAAGGATGCAGCTCTGGCAGCAATCCACAAAAAAGTGGAGAAGCTTGTTCTCCAAGACTTAGAGTGACTGGTCTCTTATCTGATGAGAGCGAGAGCAGGAATTGATCTTTAAATATGACCCAGCAAGGCACATAATGGATTCAGCATCAGTCATTTGGTTCCTTATGAGACATGTTTTTAAGGAAAATGTTGCTTCCTTGTTATTTTCATACATATATATATATATAGCACAGGCATTCTATTTAAAAGCAAACTAGCCATATATTTCTGATTTCATCCTGAGCTCCTCAACAAGAATGTACTACTTATATTCCTATTGATGTGTTAAACATTTATTGAATTCCAGTTGCTGATTTATTTTGCTGAATATCACAATACTCTTCTCCAAATTAAATAGTACATAGTGCAATATTAAGCTGATAATTCTTTTAGCTTGCTGTGTTTATATATTATGATTTTAACATCATAGGAACTCCCTCAAAATAGTACTAGACTTGCTTGAAATAACTCCCAATTCCAACTGTGACATCATACTGGTAACTGTGGATAATTCTAATCTATAAATCACTGTTACTGTTTTCATTGGCTTCTGTGGATAAACTCATAACAGTGGCGTCAGCAGGTAGTATTTGACGTCAAAGGCTTCATTTTGCTTTTTCTAAACAAAGTA
Organism: Xenus cinereus; assembly: GCA_025774025.1. Lineage (NCBI taxonomy): Eukaryota > Metazoa > Chordata > Aves > Charadriiformes > Scolopacidae > Xenus > Xenus cinereus. The sequence goes on from JAOXJK010000062.1 coordinate 1,562,372, forward strand.
ATGCTCTTTTTTTAACCTCCATTTTGAAACTGCAGGTTCTAATAGAAAAGGAGTGGATTGCAATGGGCCACAAGTTCTCACACAGGTAAGAAAAGAATATTGCCTTGGGTAAAGGCTTGGCTGAGAAACCAATAGAGTGCTTTCAGGGTCATGTGCTCCTGTCAAAAATTTAAATGAAAATACAAGACAGAGGAGAGAAGACTTAAAAAATACTGGAGTTGGTGACAAAGCCAGTATCTGCTGGGGTTGTTATTTCATTAGTGCTTTTTCTTATTACATTACAAAACTGTACAGCCTTGAACAAATTTGAATACTGAGTTCCTACCTGTAAAGTCATATTCATATATTATGAGGAGTGCTGATATTAAGACCACTAACTCTTCTGCCATCATGACCTGGAAGAAAATCTCAGCTAATTTTTTTTCAGGACTTTTACCAAGTTCAAAGCATAAACTTTAGCTCAATATAGTGCTAAAAACCAATTTGACCCACATTGTCTAGGTGGATTAAAAATGCTGCCATTCCTCTAATTGATAGCCTGCATCTAGTAAGGATTTTATCTTGAATTACTAATTGTTCTACTTACCATAGAGAAATTAGGAACTGAGATTGTCTAAAAGACTATGAGGTGGGAAGGGACCAGTCTATTAGCAATATTGGCTTGTTAAAAATTGAAGATTTGTTCTTGATGTGAAACTAATTCCTGTTTTTAATAATAAAACAAATCTGTTCCCTTAAAGCACGTATATTCCTTAAGGCTTTCCCTTCCAGTAAGGGAAGATAAGCAGTATGCGTACCCTTGTACTGGTACATAAGAAGAAACAGTCAAAGAAAAACTGCTGTTTGGTCGTTATTGGCTAAATAAATGTTCTGTGGTCACTGTTTCTGCTTCTTTAGGGACTCTTTCCACTTTTCTTGCTTTAAGATCAAAAATAAACACTCCTGTTCTTCTATTATGGGATTATTCCAAATATGAGAACTTGGCAATGGGTACAAAAAGTTCTTGAGATAAGAATTTCAGCATTGAATAAGAATATGAACTTTTATTCCAGTAGATGAAAATCATTCCTCTTGTGGTGGCAGATGCCTTATCATTCTGAGGGAAATCAATCCTCCTCCATGCTGCTTCTTGGGGTTGGAATCACAGCACCAGGAATTAGGATTTGATCAGCTAGATCTGCCATAAGAAACTTTATTTTTCCATGGAAATGTGGGGATGCCTTGTTCCGTTCTGTGCATTTCCAGGTGTTATCCCTTCCTAGAAAAGGAGGATTCTGCCCCAAGTTTTTTTCTCTTGAGGAAGAATAGTCACTACAGTACAACAGAGTGGCTGCTTTCCAAAAATGCTATCATTCCTTTTCTGGGTATTTTTTCCTTTTGTGATGGGTTGTAATGAACACTGATACATCCCTGGCTAGATTTTTTGCAGAGTTTTTCTGAGCTTCATCTAAAGCTGTACAAATATATATTTTTTTATTGTTGTTCTGGGGTTTTCTTTGGTTTTGAGGTTTTTTCTTTCTGAGTAATTGCCTACCTGGGTTTTCATTCTTGGTGTCCATTTGGAGCAAAACCAGGTTGTTCCCACTGCTGCTGCCTGTTGTGGCTGTGCCTGCACCATAAAATACACTCGCATCCACAGGAGACTGCAGAGGACACTTCCCCCCAGTCTCTGTTTCTTATTGTTCCTGGCAGACAGACACAATCCCACTAATATCCCACTAATGTCAACCGTTTTTTTTTTTTTTCTTCCCAATTAAGGGCTAGTATTGGTTTCTTACATTTGGGCAATAGATGTTTTTTGGAGAATATTGCCATTTTCCCTTGTGCTGACATCATAGCATAGGCTTAAGGATTTCTATTTCACATGTATTTCTTGTGATGCTTCTGAGTTGTTATGTAGACTCTTCCATTGCTTGTTTTACCCCAGAGAAAGGGACATCACACGGTTCTCCTCGCTCCTGTGAGGTACCCTTGGAGAAGCAGTAATGCCATGGGTGGCAAATCTTAATGTACAGTTGCTGTAAGATAAACCATGTTTTTTCTGACTCTGCAGAATAATTTCTTATCCTAGTAGTGAAGAAAACTTAATGGCAAGGGGATTCTTTTTTGGGTGACCCGGGATTTAACCCCATTTTGTTTGCATCTTTCTAGGTGTGGCCATCTGTGTGGTGACCCCAAAGAGGTGTCCCCTGTCTTCACTCAGTTCGTTGACTGTGTCTGGCAGCTCATGCAGCAGTTCCCCTGCACCTTCGAGTTTAACGAGCGTTTCCTTCTTGAAATCCATGACCACGTCTACTCCTGCCAGTTTGGCAACTTCCTTGGGACCTGTCATAAGGAGCGGGAGGATCTCAAGTGAGTTGGGCATTTATAGAGCCAACGGTCTAGAAGTCAGTTTAAATGTCAGATAAAGGGAAGGTTGTGTTTCTTTGTGTTTTTAATGTAATTGTAGCTTGGTTAAGGGCAAGTTGTCCTGATAGATGCTTATGTTCTACAGTGTGAAAAAGAATTCTGCACTAATTGTATCCCTGAAGACAGATGTTTTAATCTGGACCGCAGTAATAACTTCAGATAATCCTTTTTGACTGAATAGTGTCTGTTTTAAATGATGATGTATTCCTCAGTGATGTATCTTGTGCTTGTGAAATTAATCAGATAGCGTGCAAAAATAATTCTTAGCTCCCTCAATCTAATTCTCCCCAGAACACCTAGTGTTATTAACCCACTTAACTTGGTTCCTTTTTTTTAGTGATTAGTTGTTATTTGTGATTAACAGAATCTTTGAGAAGACCCATTCTCTGTGGCCTTTCCTCCTACAGAAGAAGCAGGAATTAAGAAATCCTTTGTACAGAGGATTTACAGCTTACAAAGAGCTTCAACCAAACACGTTACCTTTCAGTTTCCAGTAAGTTCCTTATTTAAGAAGTGGGGGGGGACACACATCTCTTTCATGGTAATGTAGACTCGTAATTCCGGTTTAATAAATTTTCACTGATTAGCATGGTTTGTTTTACCTTTCCCCTTCATTCCTCATCCATAAACTGAGAGTAGTAGTACACAGGTAATTGCTAAATAAGTGCAAGTACTGTAATTAAAAATAATATTTTTTGTTTGGTGTTGAGAAAGAGGGAGGGTAGAGGCAAGGAAAAGAAGAACTTCAGATGTGTAGATAAACACTACACACCCCCCGACTGCTTGCTCTGTCAAATTTACATGATGGGGTAGGCAATTGTTAGAGAAAGTTCCTCCTTTCCTTCTTTTTAATATATATTAAGGAAGTTTTCAAAACAGGAGTTGCAGTGCCCAGTCACACCCAGAATTATGCAGTCAGGGTGGTTTTCACAAGGAGGGATTTCTTGTTGCCGTGTCTGCTTGTTACAGCTGAAGTGATTGGTTTGGCTTTGTTTCTGGCTCGCTCCAGTTCCCTGCTGAGACAGACTGGAATGCAAATGGATTTTTAAGAGCTGTGTGTCGTTACTGGCGGGCAAAGCATTTTACTAAAAGTAGGGAGGTAGGGCACAGTGAGGACTTAAGGGTGAACTGTCAGTGAGTCTGCTGTAGAGAGAAAAAAAAAATTCATCTCATGCTAATACCTACTGCCAGTGCACGTGGATCATAAGGCAGAAGTACTTAAATCCTCAGAATTTTTTTTGAACTTTATGAAAAATTGCCCGTTAATACTGAATTTTGTAATCCAAGGCTGCAGCGGTTTCTAAAAATCAATTATTGATCTCACTTTGAAAGCTTTGTTTTTTTCCTCAAAGGGTTATCTAGTTTGCTGGCCGGTAGTGTACGATTGGCCACCTAATTCTCTTTTCTTGCCTCGTTCTTGAGGTTTTGGTGTGGGATGTACAATCGCTTTGACAAAGGAATGCATCCAAAACAGTGTGTTTTGGATCATCTGCTGAGCTGCGTGAGCCAGAAGGTGAAACTGGAGGACAGTGCATCGGAACTGGAAAACGTGAGTCCTGAATCGTAATAATATTTAAAATCACCTGATGGTTTTAGGAAATATAACCTGCATTGAACGTTGGCACTGAACAATTGTTTCAACATGCTGGGCAGAGCTGGACAAAATGAAGGGTTAAATGACGTTGCTGTAATAAATAGGTTTGAGTACCCCAAATTCTTATCTGCTCAGCAAAAGCTGTGCTGGGTCAAGTGCTGTTGCAGGCTTGGGATTCTCTAAATGAAGTAGGTATTAAAAGAACTTCTGGGTTTCAACTCCACTTGCAGAAAGCTTCAAGGGAAAGGGAGAGGAGAAAAGAATTTTTGTGCTCAAGGTTCTACTTGCAATATCCTTTCTAGGCGTATTAAAAACAACAAACCAAACCACAAACAAGCGTAAAAACCCCTAAAAATACTGTAGTGGGAGTCATCTAAAAATATACCAGTGAGAGCTATCCGTGTCCTTTGCTAGATTAATTAATAAAATTAAAGTTTTCAGCATTCACATTAAACAATTATGTTTGTATCAAACATGTAAGGATCTATGGGCATGTACTTTGCAGGATTACAGAGCTGAGACAGGCACTCACACAGGTCTGTTACGCTGACACTCGGTTTCTCTATATCCCTGACATCTGGGAATAATAGCTTTCAGTAATTTTTTCTTAATGTCTCTTTGTGTAGAAACTTCCTTTTCTTGATGGTCCTTTGCCCAGTGACGGTTGCTCCTTATCTAAAGTAGGACCCGCTGCTTCAAAAACACCAATGGTCAACACTCCTCAGGGTTACGAAGGGGACCCACCTCCCACGTTGAGCAACGGTGCCGCAGGAGGGGACGGGGACGTTCTCTCAGACGTGGACCAAAGGAACAAAGAGAACCTGTCTCCTCACCAGGACCTCCATGGCCACACCATCGAGGTGTTAGACTCTGAAACGAAGGAGGGAAAGCCTGGGCACCACTGATCGATCCGCTGGGAGAACTGGTGGGTGACCCAGGCGAGGTGGTGGTGAGGCATCAGGGAGCTGTGTCCCCAGGAGGGCGCAGACCCCGCACCGCTGACGTGTGAGTACGTGTTTGCAGGGAGCTGTGCTCACTGCCGAGAAGATGGTTTGGTTCCAGTGCTTTGCCGCCGTGATGATGAAGACGCGCACGGGGCTGCCCAGGAGGCTGCCCTGAGTTGGCGCAAACCTTGTTTTTTGGTGGAAACACGATGTGTGTTGGAGGTTTGTGACTGCCAGCCAGCGCTGGTATTTCAAGCTGAAAGAAATCTTGGCCAATTAACATGAGGGTTAGGACTTGTGCAGTGTTTATAACTGGAGTAGGACAGATGCCATCCGTTTATTCTCAGTGCTGGTGCAAGGTCATCTTAAAATGATAAAAAATTTCAGTTCATCTTAAAATGAGAAAAAAAAATAATAATCTTTTCTTAGCTGTGAATGAATCTGCATGGACCCTCACCTTGTGGCAGAACTGATTCAGTTTTTTTTGTTTCCTATGCATATTTGTTAAACACAAACAACCCCCTGTGCCTTTTTATGGAGACCATTTTCCTGTCCAGCCCCGCAGTGTACTATTTTTATTATTGTAGTGTAGAGTGTAGTACTTGGTCTTCTTTGTAGTCAGTATTTTTAAACCAGGTTTTTTATCTGCTGCCGGCTTCTCCAGGATCTTTGCTGACCCCCTGAGTTTAGTAGCTTCTCTCTAAGCCAACCTTTCAAAGAATAAGCTTTTATGGACCACATTTACCGATTGTGAGAGTGCAGAAAGCCACAAAGACGGCTTGTAACACATGAATTTTTTTGACAGAGGGAGGATTAGAAATGAGAAAAGATAAGAGAAAAATTGATGCATAATTGTTGTCTCTTGTTTTATGATCTTGGTTGAATTGAAGGGAGTAACTCTTCTAAGCTGGAATCAATGTGCTTTCCTCACATCCATCGATGAGGCAGTAATTAAAGATGAGGGGTGTTCCATTAGTGAAATGGGTCCTAAAACGATTGGTCACATCACGTGCCGAGTGTCAATCGTGAATGTTACCTTGGATGTTAAAATTACAGGAACCTTAGAGAAGTTTTGTCTGTACTGTCAGGACGTGGGGAGATGAATGACATCTCTCATGGCAATGAACTTTGTGATGGTGACAAGACGTAAATTGGGATGTAACCCCTTACTGGAACCAGAAGGGGACGTCTTGGCTCGTGGCTGTGGCTCCAGCTTTGAAAGGGAGATGAACATTCCATTTATACACAAGTCTCGTGAAGAAACAAGGGCTTCTCTCCCTGGGGAACGGATGGCCCAGGAAAGCTGTTCCACAGTCCTTGTTCTGGAACAGGCTTCTACAGATGTGCTTAATTGCAGAGAGTCCCCTTGTGCAGCTTAATTCAAGATGCCTCTCTGCTTTCTTTTGCGTCCTATTGTTTAAATTAGGTGCTGCCACTTGGTCTTAAAATGTTTTTTCTATTTTATGAAATTTTGAAACAAACTGAAAATACTTCCTGTGATTCCTCCCGATCTACAGTGAAAAGTAGAAACATTCCATTAGAGCATCGTAAAATGCAGTAGCCGTTGTTCATGTGTTAATAGTCTATGGTGAAGTGACTGTTTGTTCAAGCTTAAAGTAGGAAAGAAAAAAAAATCCAAACAAAAACTCCCCCGAGTGTCTCACTTTGGGTAAGAAAATACATATTTTATTAAGCGTATCAAAAGCCCCAAGGAAAAAGGGCAATACCTGAGAACAAGGAGTTTCCTCAATGCCTACAATGGCAAAGAGAAACTGTCTTTAACGTTGCGGGTTTTTCAATCTAAAGTAATATTTAAATAGTTTTAAAAAAATAGTTGTTTTCAAGGCAGGACTGAGAACTAGAATGTGCGATTGAGTTAAAAACTAAGCCCATAAAATACTCAACCAGATCTGCTCAAGCAGAAGATGCTTGACATTTGTTGTGTGGGTATGTATCAAAAATCCTGTATCGTGCAACAACTGTGTATTGTCTTTTGAAGGCTGCACGTTTCTGAGGGCATCTTTTCTTACTCTCAAGATGACTGTCTGCTCTTGAGTCTCCTTTGTTTCTAAAGAGAGGATCTGCGAAGCTCTAATATTGTTAGGTGGTCTGCCAGACTTTTAAGTTTGTCATATCTATGTACTCCTCAGGTGAAGAGATTGCATCCTAAATCTTAATCCGGCTGCTCTGGACACCCAGTTTAGAATCTGCTGTCACTTTCCCTGGAGGCTGCTGGGGAGATGATTGATTTCCCTCTGTGTAGTGGAAAAAGCTCTATTTCTTGCCTGCACTTTGCAGTTTGGGGCCTGTTTCACATGGATCAACCCCGTCTGTTAGTGTGCGTGGCTTCTTAAATAGAGAAGATAAATGAGACCAAGACGGGCACTTTTTAGGACCAGTTATTTAGATGTCATCAGTTCTTTTAATGTGTTCTCTAATGAAAATGAGAGATACAGAATTGTAGAGAATTTTGACTGACTACTGAAGGATTTAGACGTGTCGCTTGTTAATCACTGTATAAAAGCATTTTGCAGAGGTTTCTATAAATGTTTACACATTGTCTTGTCTTCTGAATTTTAGATTACCTTGAAAAAAAGTATAATAATCCTTGCTTATCCCTAAAACGTGACACTGATGTCTCCACAAATCCTTCCTGACTACAATACTACTGCAGGTGCGCATAATCTTTTCTTCAGACACTGAAAGTATTAGCAAGCTTGTAGTAATCTTGCTGCTTTGGACTTCAGTAACAAAATAATGGATGAGTTTATGCTCTGAAATGCAAAACCTAGCAAAAAAATAATTAATAAATTAATGGTGTGTCTTTTTTAAACCTCTTGGATTTAACGTAGACAGACACGGTCGAAGTCTACAACGTATTAAAAATCATTCATGCTGGTGCTGTAAATTTACAGAGCCAGAAAAGATTTTATTTTTTTTCCAGAGTTTCCTGGCTTTCTGTGAGACTATTTGTGTGAAAACCAATTAGCCGGGTGCTTTTTAGCTTTGTGTGTTTCAAACCCAAAACTGAGCAGCTGCTGAAAGCTCTGGAGCGTGTCCTCAGGTCTCTGCTCAGCTCGGACGGGCCCCCAGAGCCTCGCTGAGATCCCGCATTCCCTTGCTGCGCTGACAGCGGTGAGTCCCTCCGTTGTATGTTCCCTAAAGCTGTTAAAGGAAATCAAGAGGCTGTTACGTAGGAATCCTCTGAGGTGAGCACTGCGTAGCTGCAAAGTTACTATAACTTATTTATTCCTCGTGAGGATCCATGCCTTGTGAAGTCATGAATAACCGTTTGCTGTTGGGAGCTGTTACGTGAACAACGCAGCTTGCTGCTTTCCATTTGGATCCCTGTACTGGGAGAACTGGGAGGGAGGAGGGATCCTGTTTTGCTGCAGATGGGCTCCGTTTGTTTAAAACTCCTTCCTTTCCTGGAGCACCTCTCCCTTTACCAGGCTACCCCCTGGCTTCCTGCCTGTACATCGTGTCTCTCTTGCTGCAAATGAGCATAGCCCCACAGTGGGGAAGTGCCTGTAATATTCTGCATTAAAGCTACTTACTTTGGAATAAAGAGGGACTGGTGTAGCTTTATTTCTCAGCTGAGATGTCTTAATGTGAACTTCACAGTGCTGGATTCTTGAAATTGTATTTTTGTTTGGCAAATTGTCGCCTGTGGTAGAGAAAATCCAATTGGTGCTGTTTGCTTTACAGAAAAAGGAATAATTGGTTTGTCCATAGATGTCGTCCATAGATGGCCCTCTCTCACGGGAGAGAGAAAGTAGTTTGCTAAAGCCTGGAGGTAGAATATACTTCTTGCTGCACATTTTCTTCCTGCTCTTCTGCCTTTCATTTAAGTGCTTAGAAGAAAAACCCGCCTGCTCTGTGAGTGCTGACACGACGCTGCCCTGCCTGGGGTGGAGGAGACGTGCTGGTGAGCTTCAGCGAGCTTCCCAAGCCTTGCTGGGACCTTCATGGGATCCCTGCCCTGAGTTCCACCTCTCTGGGTTACAGCTGGGAATCTCTGTGTTGAAGTGCCCAGTGCCTGCTGTTTCTAGCGGGTTTGGAGCTCAGAAAGCACCTTTGTGTCTCTCAAAGCTGCGGCACCTTCCGAAAAGCATTTCAAAGGGCTCTTGTGCCAGACGCCGCTTCACGCTCCAGCCAAACTGGTCTCTGGGCAGCGTCCGTGCCTGAGGGTTGCTCCCCCGAAGGGATCATTTCTTGGCACTGTTTAGTAAGGAGTATTTGTAAATGACCAGGAGAATTCCAAATGTGTGTCTGTTGCTCTTCTCCCCTTCCCTGCCACCCTGCCCTGGGGTCGCTTTGTGTACGGACCTGCCGCAGTTACTCCTTGTTTACAGACCCTCCTCAGGGCGGGGGAAGAACCTGTTCTGAATGTCGTAGTCTTCTTTTAATTAAAAACACAGCACTTGATTTAATTAGATGAGGGATGTCCCGAGCCTGATGATGTTGAAGTCCATGGTTTTGTCAGCACCAAGTGCAGTTGGTGGCATTTGTTGGCGTGTTTCACCGTCTGCATCCCTTGGGCATCTCTGAACCACAAAAGCAATGCGGAACGAGGGGAGGTTAAAAAGTTGACCTGGATCTCTTCTCCGATCACTCCTCTATGTATATGTGTCCGTATTTACTGTCGCAGCCTACTACTGGAGTCCTTGTTGCACTGGATGTAGTCACAGGTCACGGAGCACACGTGTGTTGCCCTTCCTGGCGCCCACAAACTCCTCTTGGTAGGAACGTTCCTGAAGCCGTGTGTCGCGCGCGGCCAAAAATCGTGTTTTTGCTGTTTCTGTCAGTCACTTGCTGTTTCTGTCGGTGTAACTGTTGGAGGACAGTTGTATACAGTTGTGGATGGTGAAATCACTTGTTCCTGAATGTGCCGCGATGGCTGTGAACGTGTAACTCACTGTAGTTAATGCACTGCTTAAAAAAACCCTAATTGTACCATGTTTAGAGGAGCGCTGTGGCTTTTCTCTACGTGTATTTGTTCCAGGAAGTTTCACTTGTATTACCGTTTATTTTTATTCCCTACAAAAATAAATACCTTGCCTTTTTAAAGTAAATGACTAGTGTGTGTGTTGGTTAGTGAAACTCCAAGCAGAACTTCCCACTCTGAGATGGGAAATTAGTGAAAGACTCCTAAGCAGTGAGCTCATCTTATCCGCGTGTGATTCCGCTTCCCCTTCTACAGAAGAGGGGTTGGTTTGGGGGGGTGCAGAGTGCAGCACTGCTCCCTGTCTCCAAAACAACACCCCAAAAAGTAATAATACTAATGAAGCTGTGTTAAACCTTAGGATCTTCTGTACGTTTGGTTACTCTTGAGTTTTTTTAAAAAAAACCTTTCTATATGATTTTTAGATGCCCATGAGCCAGCAATGTGCCCTGGTGGCCAAGAAGGCCAATGGCATCCTGGGGGTCATCAGGAAGAGCGTGACCAGCAGGTGGAGGGAGGTCATCCTGCCCCTCTGCTCTGCCCTGGGGAGGCCCCATCTGGAGCACTGGGACCA
>JAOXJK010000062.1:1583444-1598817 GCA_025774025.1 Xenus cinereus
GGGGGGGGTGCGGGACGTCAGGGTCGCGGCGGCTCTGACGTCAGCCGGGGGGGGGGAGTGACGCGGGAGCGGCGGGTGCGTGACGCGGGGCGGGGCGGGGACACGGGGACACCGACGCGGGGTTTCTGGTGCCCTCCCCGCCGTGGGGACGGCGCGGAGCGGGAGCAGAGCGGGACCGTGGCGGGGGAGAGGCCCCCAGCCCCGCGCGCCTCCGGGGGGAGAAGCTCCCGGTCACCCCTCGTCGAATTTAGGGAGGAAAAAAGGAAAAAAGAGGGTGAGGGGAAGGGGCCGGGGGCGGGCAGGGGCCGCTGCCGTGGAGGAGCCCCGTTGTCGCCCCGCAGGGGTCTGGAAGGACTGGGAGCAATGGGAGGGGGGGCTGGCTCAGCCGGGGGCTCTCCCTCCCCCATGGAGACCCCATCCAGAAAGGAAGAACAACACAAAAAGGCTGTCGAGGGGCTGGGCAGGCGGTGTGCCCGGTGGTACCTCGTGGTGCCGGGGTCGTGGCCTCAAATCTCGGCTTCACCTTCTCCCTCCGGAGTCGGGGTCCCGTCTCACCGCGGTGCAGCCCCCCGGGCGGTTATTCCAGCATCCTTCCTGCTCCCTTCTGACTTTAAAATACATCCCCTAAAGCAGCCCATTCGTGAGGCCTGAGACTGCTAAAGCTGCAACGGGGCACAGCCCCGTGTGCCGGGTGGGGGTCCCCGGCGGGGACAGGGCTTATCTGGGGGGCTGCCGGCAACGCTGACGGGTGCGGGTGTCTAATACCACATTGCCAGCGGTACCTGGGGTGTATTCCCCTTGGCTTCACCCCCAGCGAGTAACAGCCCGGTGGGTACAGCCTCCAGGTACCAGAGGGATGCTCCGGGTACCACCAGGGCTTGGATCAGCAGAGGGACGCTACGGGAGATGGATTTCACCTCGTCCCCGTGTTGCTTTCTCCTTCTCCCACTGCTTTGCTGTTGGACACAGGGCAGGAGAAGCGTTTGACTGTGGCAGAGGAGCGTTGCTTGGTGAGGACGGGGTGATTGGTGCTTGGGATGGCCCAGCCCCCCCAGGGATGCATCAAACCTTCAGCTTTAATTGCCTACTAGCAAATACAAATCGACTCTTCACTGCAAACAAGGCCCCACTGAAAAAACACTCTGGAAGTAAGTCAGTTGTCATCATGCAAATGTATTTCACGCTTTGAAGTGTTTCTTTTTTTTTTTTCCAAAGTAATTTTAAAAGCCCTGGCACAACAACATCGCTCCAGGAAGGAAGACACGGGCATCTGTGACACTTAGAGAATTCCTCACGACTCTTGTTTCCCGGAGGCTGGAGCAAAATGGGTCTTTCTGGGGGTGAACACGGCTCTGATGCAGCCTCGGCTGAGGATACTAATTAAAAAAAAAGACCAACAAAAAGATTGTGAACTTGACCTTGGCAGAGGAAGGGGTGGGAAAGGTAGGGCAGCTGTGGGGCTCCAGGGCTTTGAGCTTGGGGACACAGCTCAGCAATAACGTGGGTGCTGGGGGAGGACTGGTTATTGGGATAATTAGCAGCCGGCTCATTAATCAGTGCAGTTGACAGGTATTGGTGTAGCCCTTCTGATTCCGAGTCTCCAACTGGCTCTTATGTCCCTCCAGGGATCACGAGGCCAAGGTTTAGCAACGTCCACGGTTCCTCTCCTCTGTGAGTCTCTGCCAGCTGGGATGAGCATCCCCTTCCCCTGTCTGATCCTCTGGCATCCCGCTGGGATAATCCCTCTCCTTAACTCCCATCTGGGCTGAGCAGCAGCAGCAGCAGCAGCAGCAACTTAATTGCTTTCTATTTAAATCCCCTTCCCTGTTTTGCCACCAGTCTGCACTGGAGACAGGCCCTGCCAAGCGAGGGATCTGAAAAAGAGACACCAAACCCACCGGTGCTCCGTGCATTTTGTGGCTTTTGGGTTTTTTCTGAAATGGGGGAAAAAGTGGGGTTGTTTTTATGTACTTTCTATTGATGCCTCTTTTAGGTTACCCTCATTTTGCATTTTCAGGCTTTACTTGAGTTCCCATAAGTAAGAAAAATGGGGGGACAAGCTGTGGGTGGCCAGAGGGACGCAGTGCTGGTTTGCTGTGGGCAGAAGGGCCACGGCGCAGGGCTGTCACCTCCTGCCCTGGCGAGGGGCTGCGGATGCCCCCGGGAAGCCTGAAGCAGCTCCTTGCAGCAGCCCAGCAGTGATGCAGCGGTGCTCTGCGTCCCTCTGCCCTAACGGGGAGCAGTGGGGTGGCCTTCGTGTCACCTCCAGCTCGGTGGCAGCACCTGGCTCCATCTTCTGCTCCACCTAAGGTCTCGCAAGTGGTTTGCTCTCATTCCTGGGACAGACGATTTAATTTCTTCCCTATACCCATGGCTTTTTCCATAGTCCCAGGGTGCCTGTCCTGGGTACAGAGCGATGCCCTGAAATTGCCACAGCAACCGGGTTTGGGGGGGTCTGGTGTCGCTGCCAGGGCTCTGAGTCCCTCCCAAGGTCCTGCTGCCATCTCCAGGGTGGCCACTGTCCCCAGATGCCACTTGCTAGAGGGGGCTCCATGCTGGAGGTTTAGTTTTAATCTGGTTTTTTAGTACGGTGCTGAGATCTGTTTTATGCTGGAGGGATTTGGGGAAAGAAAAAGAGAAGAAAAAAAAAGTTATTTTCTTTCTGACTGAGCTGTCAGTGAAGGGATTTTTGGAGGGATGGTGGGTATTTTTGTTGGGTTGTATTTGTCTGTTAGAAAGGAGAAGAAGGGAAGTTAAGCCAAAAGAAAAGGCTGCTGGATGGGTGTCCCAGCTGCTTTGGGCATGGAAAATATCGCTGGAGCTGCAAGACCAGCCTCTGGTCCTCTTGCTTCCCAAAAACCATCTGCTGGAGCTGGCCAGGCTTTTTCCTAGCAGGGAAATCCCCCTGAATGGGGGTGGACACGGGATTCAGAGCACCCACTTCGTGGGAAGGAGCCGGAGAGCGGGTGGGAGAGCTCAGCTTTTGGGGATACTCTTTGGCAACGACAAGACGAGGGGCTGCAAGTGATGAGGACCATCCCCTGCCCTCCCTCACTGGCTTTTTTAACCAAATGACCCGCTCTTTGCAGGAATCGAGCCTGTCTGTGCAGATTTTTAGACCAGTTTTGGTGCTGGGCTGACCTCTAAGGGAGAGCTCGGTTATTGCAGTTATTTGGGCTGGAGCGATGCTGAGCTGGGTCTCCCCCAAAGTTCTCCCGAAAGCCCCAAAGGCCGCCCCGGCGCTCAGGGCGCTTTCTGGGGACACAGTGAGGGGGAACGTGGAGAAGAGCTGGAGCTTCGTGCTCCCGTGGGTCTGGCCTCCCTCGGTCCTCTGAGCCTTTAGCATCAGCAGATCCGAGCCACAACCCCCCGGCGAGGTGTGGGGTGCCCCATGAAATACGACAGCCAGGCTCCACCGGGCTGGAAGGACACAAACCTGCCGGCTTTGCAGCGCTGTCGGCTGGATGCCCACCTCTGCCCGGGTCTGCTCCACCCCACCTGGCCTTCCTTATGGGTTTCTCCATTTTTCCCTATTTTTTCCCCCCCTATTTTTCCCCCGAGTGAGCAGATGAGAGCCGAGGGGTGGTTGAACACCGAGATGTCTGGTTTAGGTCATGAGCACTGCTGTCCTGGGGACGCGGTGGTGACCGTGCTCCGCGCACATGGGATGAACGCGCCAGTGCCACGCGCTGATGATGAAAAGCCGTTGCCATCTCAAAGCCACGCACAGCGGCATTTTCACTGTCCCTCATCAAAGCCATAAAAAAAATAGGAGAAAAAAACCAAACCCAAAGGCCCTGGGAGCTTCTCGGCTGTTTATATTTTGCTTTGAAAGAGGGCTGGGGAGAGGACCGGGGACTGCGGAGGGGTTTGGTGGCTTCGGTGCCACCCGAATGTGCAGGACAGCTGTGTGCAAGGTGGGGACAGGCGCTGGGAGCAGCAGAGGGGGTGACCCCGGGGGCCACATCTTCGTGGCTTTGCAGCTGAGCAGGACCCTGGTGGGCAAAGCCACCGCCGCGGCGTGCTCGGGCACCAGAGGGCATCAGGGACCCGCTCAGCCCAGTGCCACCAGTGAGACCAGTGGGCTCTGCCCCAGGGACTGGGCAGGCGGCGGTTTTTGGTCACCCCCCTTGGCCAGGGAGCCTGAAAACGTGTCCTGTTTTAAAAAGCCAGCTGCATGTCAGCGAGATGTACACACTCTTATTCTTTTAGCCATCTGCCCTGTATAACAGCTGGTTTATCTTTTTTTTTTTTTCGTCTTCTGAGTTTTACAAAGGTTCAAGCAGAGCCTTTTAGGCGCTGTGCTTGGTGGAGCTGGTGGCATCACCCACCGGCGAGCGTGAGGTCCGAGGGCGCAGGATGCCATCCCGCTCTGCTCCCACCCCCCGGTCTAGGTGCCACGGGCCACCGCTCTGTGACCTGCCTCCCCGGCCACGCTTTGGGAGGGCAGGCACGAAAAAGGGCTTCCTGGAGACCATACGGAGAATCCTGGAGGATCATGTTGTGTTATAAATCCAGTTATCGCCTTGTTTTGCTTGCCAGGAGCTTCCAGTGCCAAGCAGCCGGATTTCCTCCCTCTCCTCATCCTTCTTCCTAGGAGGTGTTTTTGGCCAAGGGACCGACGAGCCCAAGCCCTGCCACGGCCCTGGGGGAGCAGCTGCGGAGTCCCTGAACCCCGCTTCCCTCCTGCCAGCCCCACCAGCTCCGTAACGGGGAAGGGGGTGTGGAAATAGAGCAACTTTCACCCGGGAGCGTTTGGTTTCCCCGTCTGCGCCTGGGTGGCCCGGGGATGGGAGATGCCGCGTGTCCGGCTGCTGGGACACATCTCCTGCGGGAGCCGGAGGGAGACGCCGCCGGGCGAGCGGAGCGGAAGGAGGACAGAGGTTGCCGTCTCCCAGGCACCAGCTTTTCATGTATTTCCTCCTGTTTCCGTGCTGCTAAAAAGAAAATAATAGTCTGTCTTCCGAAGCAGGGAGGGCTGGGACGCAGCGTGTCTGCAGCAGGAGGGGCTCAGCCTGGATGCAGGGGGGAGCGCCTGGGGACAGGGATGTCTCCGTCCTCTGTGGTGGCTTCTTCTTGCTTTCCAGGGCTGGAGAAGCCACCAAGGTGAAGGACACGTTCATTTGGATAAGACCTGTAGCTTCCGTGTGGGAGCCCCAGGGAGGGGTGACAGGCACGATCTGCACGATGGGAAGCATCTCCAAGATTAAGGAACGCCGAAGGCAAAGAAGAATCAAATATGATTAAAAAATGATTAAGGCTGAGTCTGAAAAACAGGACTCGAGGACAGAAATCCTACGAGAGGAGCAGAGGGATTTCACTGCACGCTCAGCACGGTGCAGCGTGTGAGTTAATGGCTTGAGCTAAAGGAAAGCCACAGAGCCCGAGTCCGTCTGACCCAGCCCAGACCTCACAGATGCTGTTTGTGAATTTTGTGGGGCTTTTTTTTTTGTTTGTTTATTGTATGTGGTTTTTTCTATTTGTTGCAGTGAATGGAGCCTGCTGAAATCTACGGAGTCAGGAACTGAAACACTCCGGTCCCAGCAGCTCAGCTTCTCCCAGCCCGGGGACTGGGGGGGAGGATTTCTCTGGGATTTGTGCACGTGTTGGATGGGACCCATTTGGACCTTTTTGGGTCAGATCTTTTGTTTCTCGCTGTGCCTGGGCTTTGCTTGCTGCTCCACAGGTGCTGTGCATGGATTTGGCCCAACGGGGCAGAGCAAAGGTGGTGATGGCTTGTGCTCCCCTTGTACTGTCCCCACGGGGGCTGCTGAGAGCCACAAGTGCCCCAACAATGGCCAGGTTCTTCTTGAACCCCAACTCCCATTGCATCAACTCATCCTTTTTGGCCATGGCACTTCTCTTTTTCTGCTTTCCTGCAGGAGAGTGCCTTGAGGGCACTAATAGCCGTTAATGGCCCTAAGGAGCCTCACCTGGGACCCACACCCACGGGCCCAGGAGCACATTTAAGCTCAGTCCTGGCTCCCCAGCCCTCCCTGGGCTTTCTTGCAGAGGTGCAGGGCTCCAGCTCAGAACTATCCCACACCATCCCAGGCCGTGGACCTCATTGATCCAGACCCCGACGCATGGGTTGACTTCCCAGCCTGACCGTGGAGCTACTTCATCGCCGTGAACGTGCCTTAGTTGGCCTCGGCCACCATCCTTGTCCTGCTCACCCTGCTCAGGTACCGTGGGGCCAGCCCCTGCCCTGCCAGCTGGGTTATCCCCCTTGGCCAGCACAGTTGGTGTCAGCCCTGCTGACCTCAAATGTCCCTAAATACCCCCAAAGGGTGCTCTGGGGCCGGGCAAGAGCCACCGTGTTTGGAGAAGGGATGTCAAAAGGGCAGGATGCCAGAGACCCGCCAACGTATAAATAAACCAATCCTTTATAAAGCCACACGAGGCTGGCTACGTTTGTTCTCGTGCCAAGAGCTGGCTGAGGAAGACTCCCTTCTCCTCTCCACGCTTCGGAAACGCACGGGAAGGTTTCCAGGGCATTACTTTGCATCTCCAAAGGGTGGGTGCAGATGGGGGAGCTAGGTCGTGCTACTTCAACTGGTCCTGCAGAGAAGGTTTCTCTTGCTGGTGGGGAGGTGGTGGTGAGCTTGGCTCCACCTTGGCCATCGGGGCTGCGTGCTGCTCCCGGTGGAACGCAGGCTCCAGCTCGGGGCGCCGCTGTTTGTGCTCCATCTTCAGCTTGAGCTTTGGTTAATCCCCTTCCAGTGATGCAAGAGGTGGGGATTTGCTGCTTCGTCTCTGTTCCCTGGGTAATTTCTCCTTCGCTCAATTTTCATGTGCTTGGCTCCACCCTGATTATTATTATTATTTTTTTTTTCCCCTTTTCCTCGGGAATACCCCACCCAGCACAATGGGGCTTTGTAACACCACCTCCTTCTTCAAACCTTGGTAGATGCCTTTCCAGCCCCCCCTGCCTCCCTCCCGGGGCGAATCCTGCCGGCGTGTCCGTGCAGGGGCTGGGTGCTGGGAAGAAAGGGCGCTCTCTCGCACGGGGCTCGGCGAGAAAAGGCAGGAACTCACATGTCGGTGCCCGCACGCGTTTCCAGCATGTCTGAGGACCTTCCTCCTCCGCCCCGGGTCGTTGCCGTTGAACGGTGACGCGCGAAGCCGTGTTGGCTTTGATCGGGAGGTTTGCTCTGTTTGATCTGATCCGTTTGATCTCATCTCCCGCTTCCCCGCCGCGCTCTGCTACGCTTTTCTGCCTCTTTTTTTTTTTTTTGCAGCGTGGGGAAGTGAAATTCCACGTGCACATTAACACCACGCCGAGGATGTGCTGTTGCCTTCCCCAGGCCCCTAGTCCTTTTTGGAGAAATCATTTGTTTGCAATAATAAAGTGCTTCTTGGTGTGAAACTGGGGGGGAGAAGGAAAAAAAAAAAAGTGAAATCTGGAGCTGAGCCAGCCCCAGGGAGGGAGGAGTTCTGTTTTCTGCTATTGTTTCTTCCAAAAAAAC
This sequence comes from Xenus cinereus, assembly GCA_025774025.1. NCBI lineage: Eukaryota > Metazoa > Chordata > Aves > Charadriiformes > Scolopacidae > Xenus > Xenus cinereus. The sequence continues at coordinate 1,590,914 of JAOXJK010000062.1, forward strand.
CCTGTGAACCAGTCTGAAATAGAAAACTCCCTGGTGTATGCCTAGAGATTGTCCATTAGCGTGACTCTACCGGCTGCAGGGAAGCACTCAGTTTTGAGGGCCTGAAGCAAAGCCAGGTCTTGCTGCTCCTATTCTGCACCCGAAATGTCTCTCCTGGCCTCACGGCGTGTTATTTTTGCTCGGTGGCTGCTCGCTTGGGTGCCTCGGGGTGGAGGTGGCACAGCAGGGCTTCTCCAGGCTCCCACCCATCACAGCTCGGAGTCCCCTTTGGGGACGCGGTTGTGTCATTTTGCTGTGCTGTGTTTTACAAAATCCCCCAGTATTGACCCAAAGCAGCGTGAGCTCAGGTGCTGCTCATTGCTGGAGCAAGCTGCTGGGCTCCAGGTGGTCTCGAGGAGTGAGTAACGAAGCATTAGTGAGCAGGGTGGGTTCGGGCACTGGGCACTTGGTGGTTTATTGTGATACATCAAATGTCAGCCCTTATTTAGGGCCTTTTCCCCCTCTTCTTGAATCCTCTTATAACATTGACCCCTCTGGGAATATATTTGGCTGCTGCACAGCATCTTCAGCTCCTTGTTTTAGGTGTTTTGAGGGCAATGAGAGAGAGACCTGTGCCAAGGAGGAAAGGGGAGGCAATGAGACCCCCAGAACGAGAGGGTCCGGTAGATTTGTCAGCTCAGGCTCGCCCAGGGGGAGGTTCACCTCTGTTTGTCCATTCAAGAGAACAAAACCAGCCCTACAATTTTCTAGCATCTAGGAGAGATGCCGGCATCTGGATTTAGGAGAGACACTTAGCTCCTTGGGGAGATGCTGTGACCAAGGCATCACGTAACAAAGGAAAAACTGGCCATGAACAGGCATTTTTTGCCATTAAACCTGGGATAAAATGTCCTCAGCATCTGTACCACGGCCATGGCGCCACACACTTGGCAGCCCATCCCAGCGAGGCTTCTGCAAAGCCATTGCTTTTTCTCCATGGAGGAATCGGTTGGGATTTTTTTTCCGGTTGAAACTGCTAAAGCCGCTTCTGGTTTTGCTGGAGCCACCGGTGGAGCCGTTTCTCACACCGGGCTGAGCCGATGTTGCCGGCGCTGTGCGGATGCGCAGGGATGCTGGAAGGATGAGCAGGGATGCACAGGGATGTGCAGGGATGCTGGTGTGCAGGAGCCACTCCGGGCATCGCCCAACCTCCCCCAGAAAGGAGCACGACCCATTTGCTGGTGCAATCAGCTGTATGAAAGGATTGTTTGAATTTTTTTTTTTTTTTTTTAAAAAGCAAATAATAGTGATTTTATCAGGGGCAATGGATTTGGCAGTTGAGCAGGAGCCTGCAGGAAATGGAGCTGGTTGAGTGCTTCTGCGGTGAGACAGGTAAATTAACCCAGCCTGACAAATAAATCACCAACTTTTGGCTCCAGAATTAATGCTCGTTTGAAGCGAGACCTGTATCATTGTGTATGAGATGTAGCTTTTCAGAGTCAACAGCTGGCAGCTTTGGGGCTATGATGGTCTCTGGCTGACTGGGGCAGAGCTCTCACCCTGGGAGCTGTAACATCGTTTTACGGACCCTCCGGCCGCCGTGAATTCAAGCCCCATGAGCGATGGAGCTATCGGGGATTTTTGCTTTTGTGGGTGCTGCCGGCTTGGGCAGCAGCCTTGCCTGTGGCTGCCTCCCCCCTGCTCCTTCTGCTGCACTGGATCCCGGCAGCGTTTGCTTCCCAAACACAGGAGACCGTAGTTCCACCCCAACCCATAGAAAATAATGGTGCTGCAGGAGGTTTGATGTTAAAAACGTGGTTTCCCAAGCATCCCGAGTTGGGGAAGCAGGGAAAACTTGGGTGTTTGCCAGCTCTTTCCTCAGTGCCGTTTATCCTGCGAGGTATTTGCAGTGTGTTTGCGAGGCACGTGGTTTTTTCCCCATGTTTAGCGAGTGGATCCCACCGGCATCGTCCCCTCCCGGGCACGGAGGGGTGCTGGGAGCGGTGGCCGCCGGGGCCAGCCCCGGTGCTCGTTTGCAGCGTGCTATTAATAACCCACCGGCGAGGCTGCCGGGCTGGAGGAAACGAAGGAAATGAAGTTAATACGTGGAAATGTTTCCTTGTTTTCCCACTTGGTGCTCGGGGCCCTGCCCGGGGCTCCCTGCCCCTCCGGCCCAGCCCAGGCTGTGGCTGAGCTCGGGCTGGGTGGTACCTCTGGGAGAGCCCAGTTTGGGGAAAAAATGTTGAAGAATAGGGATTCTGGGGATGGCGAGCAGAGAGAGAGGAAAGGGCTGTTGAGGCATGTCTGAGCTGCTTAGAAAGAGGGAGAAGAGGGGTTTAGGGGCTGTTCCTTGGGGGAGAAGGGGAGAAAGGGCACCTTTTCTTGTGGATTTTGGGGGCAGCGTTGCTCCTTGCCAGTCCCCAACGAGAGGCTGGAGCCTGGGAGAGCGGCTGGGGCGCTGGGGACGGGCTCTGCGGGGCCGGGGCGACGCGGGGTGACTCAGCCCGGCCGCGCTTCCCACGCCACCGCTCTGCCGGCAAGTCCCTTCCTGCAGCCGCCCGGGGCTCTGCCCGCTTTGGGCACACGGGGTCCTGGGGTGCAACTGCAAAAATAAACCCCCCCAGCCTCCCTTTCCCACCTCGCTTGGGGTATTGTTGAGCAGTCCTGTCATTCTTCTCCGGGTGGCCACTGCTAGCCAGGTAGGTGGGGATGCTTTCCCCGGGGGTGCGGAGCAGGATCCTTGGCTCTGACCCCGAGGGCAAGGCTTGAGCTCAGCGAAGGGCAGTTTCGCCCGCACGTCCCAAGCCCTGCCAAGGTGGACATCGCGGGCCACCGTCAGAAATGGCTTTTTGCCTTCGGGAGAGGGCGAGAGAAACGGCTCCGGCTCCGTGAGGCGCTGAGCAGCGGCGGCCGGAGTAGGTGCCAACTCCTGGTGGAGTTTGTTGTTCGCTCCTCTGCCAGTTGGGTTCTTGTTAAGACGAGATTCTCCTCGGCGTGTTCCTGGGAGGAGCCGTGCCGGCTGCGGGGCAGAGCCCTGGCTGCCGAGCTGAAGTCTACGCCACGCTCTGGGGAGGGGGGCAGAAAAGGGTGTGCAAGGAGACCCCTATGGCAGATGGTCGAGCGAGAGCCGTTCTATTCAAACCTCTACAAATGGAGCAGCAAATCCGTGGTGCTGCGAGACGGCGAGACCTTCCCCGCGAAGCGCCGGCAGGTGGAGTGGAGATGGCAAAAAACACATCTTGAAAACTTTCTGCGGAGTTACGGAGAATCCGCCGGGCATCACAGCAGGAAAGATTTTGTGAGAACCACCTGAGGTCCCGCAGAAGTGGAGCCACCCCCGTGGTGTGCCCCGTGCTCTGCTCTCGCCTCGGGGATTTCATCCTTTCCTCCAGGTTTCTCATCCTTAATTTGTTTCCCGCTGTGGTTTGCCACCCCTGGGGCTCTGGGGGCGCGGACGATGCCACGAGGGCTCCTGTGTTGGTCCAGGAACATGCTCCTACACTCTTTTTCCCCTCCCTAAAAAATTACCCTTGCAGATGAGGAATAAGCAAGGCCCAGGGCAAGAATAGGAGTCACCCGAGAATAAACCCAGCATGTGTCCTGGGTCGGTGAAAGAGGGGACAAGGAGCACAAATGAACCCTCATTATAGCATCGGGAGTTAATGAGTGTGGTTTGGTGATGTGCTCAGGAGCAGAACATTTCTCTGCCCCATCCTCCAGCCATAAAAACTTTCAATGGGAAAAAACCCAAAGTCTCCAATCTCCTGTTCTGGGTGGACTCGTTTTATCTTGATGTGCAGCTGGAACCTGAAAGAAAACCAAACCCTCCGGTGATGGGGTGTTAACTCCAGGGTGAGGACGTTCATTCCCCTGCCTGGGGGGACAGAGGGGTCACCTCCTGCTGCTGGTGTGGCCAAAGCTGCTTTATTTAAAAGGGGGAATAAATGCTGCTGGTGGGCACCAGGCTGTACCTTCCAGCCCACTGTCCTTAATTCAGCATCCAGCTGGTGGCGACTCAGTGGAAGCTGTCCCTGTCCGTGTCCCCGAGATCATCAGGGCCTACAGGTCACTTAAATGAATTAATTGCAGGCTATAAAATTGGGTGCTGGACTAAGCCACCCAGTGCCTGTCTCCTTTGAGATGGCAAACCCAGATCCCGTGAGTTTCATCCCATCCCTGCCTTGTCTTGGGTGTTTGCCCGACCCCACGCCAGGTCCCACCTGGAAGCCAGAGGGAGCACCAGAAAAATTGGACGAAGTAGGGAAATTGCCTGGTTTTAGGAAGCTCTGTGTTTGGATTTGACCCCCAAGCGCGGGGTGGCTGGGCCTTTCTCCCCCAAACAAACGGGTGGGTATTTCCAGCTGCTGTACAGGGGATCAGGGAACAGAGAGTGGGCACAGCGGGGCAGCCCTGCGTCTAATATGTAATAGAAAATAGAAAAATATGCAATAGGAAATGAAAGGAGATGATCCAGGTGCTGCTGGATCTTTATAAAGATAAAAGATAAAGAATAAATTAGGAGTATGAAAGGGCTTAACCCTTCTGGGAGGGGGAGAGGCGCTTGTAACACCTGGTCAAGGTGTCCGAATTAAAAAATGAGGAGCTGTGATTCTACGATCTTGTGTTTTCATTGATTTAGTTCAGGCATCACAATTTCTGATGCCTGGGTCACTACAGAAACTTTGTTTGGGTTTCTAAGAAGCTGTTAATTCCTTATCACTTTTGTTTTGTTTTGTTTTATTTTTTCTCTCACTTCAGGGATATGGAAGGAGCGGTGTTTAGGCGTCCCTGGGGCAGTCACGTCCTTGGTGGTATTTGAAGCGCGGCATCTGCTGGGGCAGAGGTGAGGAGGGAGGGAAGGGATGAAGGGACAGAGATTGGGGAGGCCACCACATCTCCTGTGGCCCCAGCTGAGCTGCTTTAAGACGACAATTTTTGCTAGACACAGAAAAATACATCAATAACCAGCTCAGCGTTTTCTTGTCTTTCCTTCACCTTCATCGGTCCTCGTGGTCCCTTAAGTTTGTTTTTCTGTTGAGGGGCCTAAGGTAATATTCAAAGGAAAGTCCATTTGCTCCTGTTTATTTCTTGCCTGGGCTCCATCAACCTCCTCTTTGAGACAAGAATTGCCCATCTTCACCGTGAGCCTGCCTGCAATTTCAGCCATTTAGTTCTCTGCAGAGCGCTGGAAGCGAGTACCCGGGAATTTCCCTGGTGGAAGGAAGATTTAAGGACTTTCTGCTGATTTTAGTGTCCTTGGCGTTTTCTACGGGGTTTTAGGTTTCTACTCGAATGAGCTCCTTCTGCCTCCGAGCAAAAGCCCGGGAGCAGGAGCCAAAGGCTGCCTGGAGCTCGGCGACTGCAGTTCAGGCGCCAGCGAGGGGCACGGGGTGCTCGTGGGGTCTGGCCCTGTGAACATCAGTCGGGGTGGGAATGGGTGCCGGGGCTCCATCGCCCAGAGAGGTTGCGGTGAGCTCGCGGCCATACCCTCCTCCTGCAAAAGAAGACCCGTTCCAGAGCCCAGGAGCTGCTGGGGCTCCCAAACTGGAGCTGAGGGTGGTGGCCATCAGGCACGGTGGGACACGAGCACTTTGGCACGAGGGGCCGGTGGTCCGAGGGGCGAAGCCGCTCATGGGAGAAGGAAGATTCAGGTGTATCACACGCACGTGTGCAAGGAAGGGATGGGAAAAACACATCCTTAGTTAAAGGGGGTGTGTGTGAACCACAGCATGGAAGGACCATGAGCCACCCAGACCTGGCCCGTTTTGGGGTGCGGCAGGGCCAGTGGTGATGCTGAGGAATGGGGGACAGCCCCCAGGGGCGGCTTTGCACGAGGGCACTGCTCCCTGGTGGGATTTTTTGCAGCTCAGGACTGAAGGGCGCCAGGGTGACTGCTGCCAATTAATTATTGCCTACAGCACCCACCGCAGCATCTTCCCCGGCCACCGAGCGCCTCCCCCATCGCTTAACGAACACTCAAACCCTCCCCTCTTCCTATGGAAAAGGCGTTGCTCTCTGCCCCTCTGGGACTACGAGAGCAGCCACGGTTTTGCCTGACGATCTTTCCCCCCCCCCAGATCCATCCTGCTCTCGGGTATATCGATAAATCTCTGCAGTAAACAATCAACTAAAGCGTCAGACTGCACGAGCTCTGCGGCACCGAGGCACCTCGGCTCTACCCCGAGCCAGGTGGGGACGGATACGGACACTCGGAGAAGCGCTGGAGCAACTGGGGTGGATTTCTGGCCCTCGGGTTGACTCCCCACGAACGGGTCGATGGCGTAAGAAGTTAAGGGGCTTTTTGCTGCTTGTGCCCGAAGCCAAAAAAAAGCATTTGCGGTTGGGTGCCTCACTGAAACAATCAGAAAAGCAGGCGGAAAACTCCGAGCTTGTGCTGCTCGATGGAGTGATTGATACGATGACCCCAATTACACTTAATTGTGGTTATCCTATTAATAACACCTTCTTTCTGTGGCACACACCTGCCTCTCCATGGGAAGCGCTGCTACTAGAACTTAAAACACCAATTACATGCAATGGAAAAGCAGCAATTAAATCCCCTAAGCCGTGCCTAAATAATGATTTTGTTTCCCTCCGATATCTTTAACGTTACAAAGGCTGTTTTTTAAAACTAAGACATTTCTTTTATCTGTGTGATCTCCCATTTACCCGTGCAGGAACCCCTCCAGACCGGGTGCCGGTGGGGGATGCGGGGCTGGGTGGGGGGGCCCTGCATCCTCGTTATAAGTGTTCAGGCAGCGCTGCTCGGATATTAATTTTCTCCAGGAGTGTTTTTTCTGGGGTGGGAAAAGGAAGCTGAGCTTCTACTGGGGTTGGGGAAGGGGCTGGTGAAGCTTCGTGCTGTTTCACCAGGTGTCTGTGGGTTGTCAAATGAGTCATTTGAAACACCTGGTCAAACCCAAAAGATCTGGTTTTTTGCCCCCCCCAGTGGGCTTGTGGCTGTGGAAAAGGTCTCCATGTGGGAGAAGGAGGAGGAAGAAGTGGTTTTCCTCCCGGAGAGGGAGGCAAAAGAAGCCGGAAAGAAGTTTAACAGTGAGCCCAGCCCGCGATGGGCAACCCCAGTCAGGAACAAGGGGCCTGGATAAAATGGAGGTAGTTTTTTAAATGTCACCATACGGGGGGGTTCAAAAGAAGCTGGGGTGAAACCTGGTGTTTGTTGGTCTGGCTTGTGCCCGGGGCAAAGTGTCCTTTTGCCATCGCCACCTCCACGGCCGGGGACGTTGGCCCGAGTGGGGCTGGGGGGGCCCGCAGAAGAGGCCAGAGGTGGCCAGGTGCCTCTCCTACCACGATGCCACCGCCATCCTCCTTGTGCCTGGTGGCTCCTCGGTGACGATTCCCCGCACCCCAGTGTCCCCACGGCGGTGTCCCCACGGCGGTGTCCCCATGGCGGTGTCCCCATGGCGGGGCGGGACGGGGCTGTCACCCCGGTGGCCCCACCGCGCCGGTGGCGGGCGCAGACGCGGCCGCGCTTCCTCCGATTGTTCGTACCGCGGTGTGTGTGTGCGGGGACAGGGACACACACACAGGGACACACACACACGCACACACACACACACAACCCCCGTGGGCTGCGGTGAGCGGAGGCGGCATCTCCTCAGAAAGCATCTTCCCCCCCCTCTGGGCATCGCAGCCCCGGGGCGGGCCGGGGGGCGCGGAGCCTCCCCCGCGCTTCCTCCGCGCCCGCGGAGCGCAGGGCGGGCGGCGCCGGGCGGGGGGGGGCGGTGAGACCGGACGGCTCCTCGCCGCACCGGCTGCCGAAAGTTTCCCTCCGGGCTCCCGCCCCGTCCGAGCCCGGGACCTCCTTAAAAAATTATAGATATATATATAATTTATTTTTTTTTTTCTTAAATTAAATTTTTCTTTCTCTTATTTTGCCTTGTTTTGGGGCGCGGCGAGCAGCGCCC
>JAOXJK010000062.1:1606261-1619335 GCA_025774025.1 Xenus cinereus
GTGTCCCTGCCCAGGGCAGGGGGGTTGGAACTAGATGGTCTTTAAGGTCCCTTCCAACTCTAACCATTCTGTGATTCGGGGTGCAGGGGGGACCCCCTCCTTGGATCTAGCACCGGCGGTGAGGGTGTCATCACCCGGCTGGCGAGGCAGCAGGAGATGGCATGGGGACTTCTCTGCCGCTGCAGCAAACTGCTGGTATCTCCGCTTCAATAGATGTTGGCGTCAGTTCGAGGGCTCTGCTGGGTTTGTGGAAACAGGGTGGCTGTGTGCTGGCGTGAACGAAAAAGCTTTTGTGATGCTGCCATGGGGAGTGGAGCAAAGCACGTGCCTGGCAGAGGGATGGGGAGCCTGGCAGTAGCCGTCCTGTGTCCCTCCTCTGAAGAAGCCACACTGGGAGCGGTTGTAGCTCATTTGCTCCTGCTGTTCCTCTTACGCCGGGGTCTCAACTGATGCCGTCCCGCTGCAACTGGGCTGGCATTGTCTGCCAGAGGCCTCCCATACACTTGGAGACTTGTTTGAGAGAACCATTAATCAGTTTAAAACTGCCTCGTTTCACTTGCGGGTATGAAAAACGCCTATTGTGTGTAAAAAAAAACCAAACAAACCAACCAACAAAACAACAACCAAACAACAAAACAAAAAAAACCCCAATGCTACCGATGTGAGCTTCTCCCCTCAGCGCTGGAATTGTTCAGCTGAAGTGGAATGAAGTCACACGTCTGGCCAGAGCGGTCGCAGAGCCTCTGGACTCTCAGCTTTGGCCAAGCGGTTGGTGTTGGCCTTCACCGTGGCACCAGGATGCCATCGGCTGGGTGGCTGGAGGGTGGCACCAGGGTCCTGCTGGAGCTCGGGGAGAGTGAGAAGGAGGAGAAGAGCAGCATCCACCGGGTTTCTGAGCAGCACAAGGCGTTGGGTTTGCCCTGGAAGGGCGCTTCCCAGCGAGCGAAAACACCAGCCCCAGAGCCCGTTACCATCTTCCCATCCCTCCCTTCTGCCGCAGCGAGTCCGACAGCGTCCCGGGGTGCAGATCCTGACCTGCTCCGCTCTCTGATTTCCACACCATAGACTGGAGCTGAAAGACACTGGCAGCAGCGAGAGCAGGTGAGCAACGCACACCGTGTCCCTCGGTGACCCTCTGGGATCACGCTCAGAGCATCCGCTTAGAGATAACAGGGAAAGGCAGGAGAAGAAGCAGGGCTCAAGGTGGTGGCCTCTAAGCATTTTCACGCCATGCGGCTGGGGTGGATGGATGGGATCCCACCACGGCCTGCGGGATGCTGTCTGCAGCCACGGGGGATGATGGTTGTGTGCGTTTTCCAGTGAAGTTTTATGCAACAGCGGCCGGTGAGTTTACTTTATATGGTGTAAGTCCTGCCAAAACAATTTCTTCCTGTTATTGCTCCTCCAGTCTTAGTGGAGTGATAAGAGCCTTTCGCAGGGAGCTGGTTTCTCCCAGGGGTTCTCCTGCTCCGAGCCAGGAGCTTTGGGCAGCGGTTCCCAGGGCGACTTTTCCTCAGTCCTTTAGCTAAACTTCAAAGTTGTGTTTAGTTAAATGGTAAAAGGAACAACTTGAGTATAGTCTGTGTAGGGTCTCTCCACAACCAAATGGATTGGGTTCATTTTAGGTGGTATTTCCCATGAATTATGTCCTCAGTTGCCCAAGGAGGTGGTTACGGATGGCAAAGACCTTGGCCTTGAAGACAAGGCTTGTGTTAAGATACATTGAAGTGGAAGCTGAGACAACGTGGGGCTTTGCTTGGACCTGAACTGGAGCTGGGAGAGTGCCACAAGTCTCATCGCGTCCCCGGCTCAGACCTGGTGGCTTCAGCTGATGATTTGTGTTGCCACACCATTTTATTTCCTGATGCTGAACAGGACCCAGCAGTGCCCTGCTCTCAGGGCTGCCGCAGTGACCGTGGTGGGTTTTACTTCTCACCGGAGGGCTGCGGGGATACCTCATCCTCCCCAGAGAGTCAAGTACCTTCCTTTTCCCACCTAATTTTGGCCGAATTAGGAAAACGGCATGGAATTTCAATAGCTGGGAAGCTGCGCAGGCTGGAGGAGCAATTTGAATGGAGAACTTTCTCAGCTTCAGAGCAAGGAAACAGCCTTGCTACAGAAATGCCACCGTATGGGGGTTTCCACTCCTGCAAAGGAAGATCTTTTAAGGCCAAGTTTTAAATATTCTAATGGGAATGAAGATGGATCCTAAAACTCTTTCTGCTTGGTTTATAATTCCTTTTGAGTCAAGGAACTGAACCGAAAGCGGAGCCACAAGAAGGTGTGCTGGGTTCCAGCGTGGGCCGTGGCGGGTCGTGTGGGATCAGCCACAACTGCTTACAAGAAAGAAGTCATTTCGGGTTCCCCGATGGCAGACACGGCGCCGGGGCTGGGAGGAATCTTGCTGAACGATCCAACTGAAGTCAACAGGCTCCGCTCCCGTTCACAGGAGTGGGCTGCTGAAAGAAAAATGGGGGGAAAAAAGCCAGTTAGTGGCCAGGGTGAGGGGCTGCCCCCCTGAGGAGGGGTGACAGGGCAGTCCTGTGGCACCGCTGTGCCGGTGGAGAGCGAGGTTTGGGGTGGATGGGGTGCCTGGCACGGCGTCTCTGGTTGCCCTGCGACGCCGAGAGCAAAACTGCGATGCTGCAAACTGCTCGTGTCAGAAGTGTTTAGCCACAGAGCAGCTTTGTCGCCTAATTACGGTGCACGCTGACGACGTTACCAGTCTCCCACTCTTCCCGTCGCCTCGTTAGCCCGGCCGCAGCTTCTGCCGTGGGCGATGCTTGGTGCCCCGCAGTGCCCGGGTCCTGCTGAGCGCTGCCGGCAGTAAAGGCACGGCTCGTGGGGGGAGGCAGAGAGAAAAGGGGGCTGCAAAATCCAGGTGTAAATGAGCAAAGGTCTGAGCGTGCGGGCTGATGTGCAAGCAGGAATGGGGCTGAATTTCTCATCTGCCCAGGTCCGATGCTATGAATTGCGAAAAGTAAGTGGGTGCTCGCAAGCGGGGATGCTGCGGAAGGGGTCTGCCGGGGCAACCGCCAAACCTTTGCTTCTGACTCTTTGGTGGTTGGTGGTTCCTCGCTCGGGGACACTACGGCAGTGCCCGAGGTAACCCCCGAGGGCAGGCGTTGCCTTTCTGGCCTCCCTCTGGTCTGCAATGGTCCCTGCGACTTCTTGCCGTAGTAAGTTAAAGGCAAGCGTTTTAAAAAAATTTTATGAAAATAATGAGTTGTGTTAGGTAGAAATATTTGTATAAAAGGGAAGCAAATAAACACATTTCAGGCCATCAGCCAAGCCATGTTTGACACACCTAGAGGCAGTTTTCTCCAAGGCAGAGGTTATTCCATAATTGCTCGTTAGTGAAGTTCTTGCCTCCTTCCTCTGAAGCATTTGCCCTTGTCCAGAGCATGGGAGGAAACAGTGGGTTATGTGGTAGCCTTGTGTGATCCGGGCTGGTGTGTCTGTGCTCCCCAACGCTCCTCTCATTGCAATCCGTGGGTTTTGCACCCATAAAGAGTAAGGGCAACGCCACGTAAACTGTCTGTAATAAACACAGGGAGTCTGTTCATATGGTTTCAGGCTTGAACTTTCTGAGTGATAATTACTCTATAATCTTTCCAGGCACCTTGCTTTGATTCCTGGAAAGTTTCACCTTTATTTACAGCTAGAGTTGAAAAAACAAAGAGATTTGCGGGAAAAAGCTTTGCTGCAGGATGCTGTGGGACAACTCCATGGATCTGGACAGGGCAGGAACACGGACCCTGGTCAGAAAATCCTTCAAACACACTCATGAGAGGAGGTGCAACTTCTGCTGGGAGCAGGAAGGAGTCACTGATTTAGGTGTGTGTACACCTAAATGTGTGTACACCTTTACAACAGGTGTAAAGTTGTCTTTGGAGACCAGGTCTGTCTGCTGGTGTTGGAGGAAGCCCTCGGTGCTGCATTTCCCTGGTTCTTTCTGTACCCTCTGCTGCATGAGGATAAATACGTTGCAAGAATGATTCTTGAGATCCCTAACTCGAGTTTAGTTTTGGCACCTACATGCGTGTTTAAGCACGTAAGTGGGAAATCTGATTTTTATGATAAAGTTTTCCTCCCTGGCAGTCGGGGCACGGCTGGGTAGGGGGTGTCTGTGAGATGGACGGGCTGTGAGCGTTTCCTGAGTGTGCAGGAGGGTTTCTAGAGAAGTAGTAATCTGGGACGGGATCTTCTGCAAGGAGTCCAGCAAAGTACCCTTTGGAGCCCTGTGTTAATCTGCTGTTTCTTTCTGCTGATGGCAACAAGCTGGGGTTCAGCCTGATCTGGCTTCAGTTGTGATTTCCAGCCATGAGGGTGTGGGGAGACATGTTTTGAGCTGGGTAAATGACAGCCAGGTTCGGCCTGGAGGCTACGGAGCCGCCTTGCTGTAGCGATGGGTCAGAATTTCATATTCAGCATAAAACCCAACTCCTGAACGAGATGCTTAATTCATTTATCTCGTCCTTTGCCCCTTCTCTGCTATTGCATCCAACCACCATCGAGGCCGGGGAAGCGGAGAGTGCGGGTCCCCCTTCCCGGAGATGGGACGAGGAAGTGCGGCTTGGGAGGAAAGTTCAAAGCAGTCGTCTTTCGGGGTTGAAAACAAACCGAACGTGGGCGTATGCCTTTGACGCGAGGACCACAAAGATTGGGTTTAATTGGGTACACGGGCGCTTCCCTTTGCTGCCTCTTTCCTGACGTCCGTGGACGTGTTTGTGTCACCCTTCCCAGCTGCCGCGTCTTTCGGGGAGATTGCTTTTGGCACGCTGACTGCGTCGGGTTTCTCGATTTTCTTGCTGCGAGTGGTTGTGAAATAGTGGCTGTTCTGGTAATGCCAGCGATGGCTTCCCTGCCATCCGCCGGGGCCCTGGCTCTGATTTACACGCTGCTGTGGGGAGGAGGGAGGATGTGTTTGAAGACAGAGAAGAAAAAGCCCAAGAGCGGTTAAAGGCAATGGACCATCCCTCTGGCTTCTGTGGGAATTGAGTTTTGCTCAAGTTTTCTGCTGGACAAGCCCGTATTCTTAAATGCTTTTTCTTAAGCACTTCTTTTGTCTCCTCTGAAGGAAGAAGGGGTCACTTTTTCCACGCCGCTGACGTGAATGGTGAATCACAACCATTGTGGGAAGGTGCTGTTACCGGGACTGGTAACCTGTCAAAATATTTGCCTTCTTCATCCCGATGTCCTCAGGCATTTTGCAGCCCGTGTGCCAAATGGTTGGGTATGACCACATTTCGGAGTGCTCTTTTGATGCTTCTCAAGTGGGATGGACAGGAAGGATTGACTCCTTTAAAGATTTTTTTTTTTTTTTTTTTTTTTTATTGCAAGGGAGCGATACAGCCTACCTATGGGAGAGCCCGTTCGTTTTACTACAGGAAGGAAACGTGCCGGCACGTAGATCCAGCATAGGGCCTGTAAGCCAAGGTGATTTCTGCCTCGGTACCGAGCGCTAGCTCCAGCCAAATAAAAGACGCAGCTCTGGAATAACACCCAGAAAGCTCAGCAGATTTTGCAAAAACCCTGGCAGCGCTGGTGAGCTGGAGCCAGGGCCAGCCCTGCCCTGCCTGTGCGGGCAGGTCGAGCGCCGGCGTGGGAGTTCCTGCAGCTCTTGCACCAGCTGAGCAGGGTTTGAACCTATTCACGGAGAAAACACGAGCGAGTGCGCCTCGCCTCGCTGTGGGCTGGTCCTGTGCCTCCAACAGGGTGCATGTCCTTGCAGAAACATATACGCTTTTCTTTTCCAAGGTATGCAACTGTATTTGCAGTCCGATGCCCGGCTTTCCCGCTGCTGGGGTGGTCCAGGGCTTTCCAGAGCTGTGGCAAGAGCATCCCTGCTGCTCCCTGTTAGCTAAGTGCCGTGATGTGTTAAGAATTAGCGTGGCATGAGCTGGCAAATCAGCGTGTTGGGTTTTTTGCACGACAGCAATGTTTGTATATCCACGCCGTGCAATCTCCTGCACAAATGAGATGTTGCCTGCGTGTGTTCCCAAACCGTTTGTGCTTTTAGAGCGTGGGTGAAGGTGTTGGTGAGATGGGGAGATGCACCTTCAGAGGGGATGCGAGGGGCGCTTTCAGGGCGACTGGTCCTGTCCTTTCCTGCTTATGGTTTTTGTTTTGTCCCTTGCCACCTGTAGCAATACATTCACTTGCTGTTGAAAAGGAGTTGTTGGAGGGGCTTAACAGAATATGGAAAAAGGTGAAATAAAAACATGTCCAACGCTTGGAACAAAATCCCCAGCTCCTTGTAAAAAAGATTCAGGCGTTGTTCCAGAAATGGTGATAAAGGGAGCCTTTAGCTGCTCCTGCTCATCTGGGCTTTTTTAACCCTAAGAAAGGGATATGTGTATCCTCGAGGAGGGCAGGGTGGGAAGCAGAGGAGACACGACTGTGTGTGCACAGCCCCATCCCGTCGGCTGGGGTACGTGGTGGGGGCTCAGCCGCGAGATGAAAAAGCTCATCAGTCATGATGCTAATTGAATGCGATGTTGCTTCCCTGTGTTCAGAGCCCGCTGCTGCCGCCGTCGCCCAGCGGAGTGTGGCTGGCTCGAGCGGGGCCCCGGTGCGTGAGGAATGTGAGCTGACAGCCCCCTTTTTGCAGGGAAAAGCCCCGTCGGTGAGACCGTGCAGCGTCCAGACTTTTAAGCCGTGTCTGCTTCAAAGCTGCTGGTTTGGTTTAGTGTCCGTAGCGGGCTGGCAGGGCAGGATTGAATCGACAAACTAAGGTTTTGAAGTCTTGGGTTAGAAGATGGGCATGTGAAGACCAGCTCTGGATGAGCTGGGCTGCACGAATGCAGGGTAATACCTACAGCAACGGCAGCACTCGCCCCAAAACTGGGCTCCAAACCCACTGATGGTTCCTGCAAAGCAACCCCCATGTGCTCCAGCCTGGGCTGGCTCTGTGCTCATGGCCGCGCGTAACGGCTCTGGAGGCAAATAAGGATTATTTTCCGTTATTGCCACTGAGGGGGAAGGCAGAAGAAAGGTGTCTGCATGTCTAGGAGGCACCTTGTGACTTCTGAGGGTTCTGGGCATGAAGTGGGCATGGATTTGATGGTGCGCCTGCCTTGGGAGGGAAGAGTAAGGTCCAGGGGGGTGTCAGACCCCCAAAAGCTCTGTCCCTCTCTGGAACGTACAGCCCCAGGTAGAGAGCAGGGCAGGCACCCAGCAGTCATGGGGCTTTTGTAGAAACACAAAATTAGGTTTTTCACATGCCTAAAAGCAATTTTGTGCAAGGCCACCTGCCTTCCCAGGTTGGATATCCCTGAACTTTGCAGTAGCTGAATGCAGAGCAGGTGTCATGGGCCTGTTTGGAACATCAAACCTCCAAATACCCAGAAATCGGGTTGATTTTACTCCAAAGCAGTGCAGAAGACTCCTAAAGCAATCGTTTGCCATTGAAGGTGAAGACACTGGTAGTACACCTGACACCCTGGGCTGCAGCCTGAGAATTGCCACCGGTTTCAGAGCACGGTAAGGCCGTACCTCACCTTCTAATTAAAAGGCTTTGCTTGAGGAATTAGGTTTTCTGTAACATGGGGAATTGAGAGCAAACCAGCAGCCAACTGTTGTGTTTGGAGGTGTTGGTGGCTGCGGTTTGCTGTGCTGTAAAGCCAGGCTGTGTGGTAGGTTTGTTCCAAGCAGCCTGTTGATGAGAGCTGGGAGCATCCCTCCATCCGGCATCCTTGCCTTTCCCTTTCCCTCCTTTGATGTGGCGATGCGTTTGGCCTGTTTGATGGAGAAACCTGAAAGAAACGATGGATCCTGTTCAAAATGCTGTAAGGAAAAAGGGCAGGGGGTAAAGAAATGCTGGGGAAATCCCATGTAGCTGCCTAAAGCCAGTAGGTCGCTCGATATCTATCTCGAGATAGAAATAGGGCTTAGAGGAGGCAGTTGAGTATGTGTGAGATGTCCTTTGACATCACCAGGGCAACGTAAGGGGGTTGCTGAGCGTTGAGACGCTCCCAGCCTTCGCCTGTGAATTTGGGGCTGTCGTTGGCACTCGGCTCTTTGTGCCTGAGCCTGAGCTGAATGCGCCGAACATACATTAAGAGAGAAACACGGCTTGCAGGGTCTGTAACTATGGCAATATATATACAAACGTGACCCTCCGCACCTAATTTAATTGGCATCGATGAGCTGCCTTGTAAGATGGCACTTATTTTTTCTAGTAGTAATTCCATGTCAAAGAGGAAATATAGATAAGCTCCCCAAACAAAAGAAGCAAGGAAAAAATAATTCTTTCAAACATTTGAGCAGGAACAATAGGGTAGGATATGCACTCTCTGGGGAGAGCTAATGGCTGAAACCGATAGGAGCACAGTGCCTGCCTCGCTCTGCTCTGTAATGAGCACAAACCTTTGCTCAACCGAAGAGTATTTATAGCAAATGTTATGGCAGAAGCATGTGTGACCTGTAGGCTCCCTGCTAGGGGAAGAGCTTTCCTGTGCTGTCTCTGGGATAC
This sequence comes from Xenus cinereus, assembly GCA_025774025.1. Classification (NCBI taxonomy): domain Eukaryota; kingdom Metazoa; phylum Chordata; class Aves; order Charadriiformes; family Scolopacidae; genus Xenus; species Xenus cinereus. The sequence goes on from JAOXJK010000062.1 coordinate 1,614,738, forward strand.
AATAGACAATTATTTAGACACTATCTTTGTCTCAAGATACAAACAATTAAATGCCGGCTTTTAATTGTTTCTGGTCTTATGTTCAGACTAGGGGCAGCTGTGCTTCTTTACTTAAGGATTTTTGGAGAAGGAGAGGAATTTTTAAGGGGCTCATGGCGGAGAAATGTCATAGCTGTAAAGTTCCTGAGGCGTCTCTGCTAAATTGGCTAATTGGGAATGCAAAGTAATGTCACAGACATCATGAAGTCGTTGCCTCCCAGCATCCTCACGAAGGGTGGCAGCCAGCGGCGTGATGTAGCTCAGCTGACATTAATGGGGTGTGTTTTGGGTGTAGACCCCTGAATCTGCCTCTACTGCTGTGTTTTAGCTCATCACTGTGGTATTAGAATACCTACATCTGCTGCTGCCTAGTAATTAAATGTTCTTATGTGTAATTAGCTACTTTGAACTGACTGCAGAACATCTTAAATAATCTACATGTAACGGCAGATATTTCTATATTATAATGGCAACAGTCGGTGCCAAATACCTGGGAAGACTGGGGAAACAGCTATTGTGCATCAAAACATAACCTTATTATGGAAGATGACTATTTTTTTCAGCCTCCCTTATTTTGTTGTTGGTCCCGGTGCATCCTGGGTGTCAATAGGGAGAGTTTACTTTCAGGTCTATGTGGTACTCACCTTAGTTTTATTTTCTGTATAGGAAAAGGATTTAGAATTGCAAAAAAGGGCTTATGAAAATGCGAAGGAGCGTGCAAGGGAGAATGCTACCACAAACACAGTGCTGGTTAAATGGGCAAAGGGTGTATTCTCATCTGCGACTCACGGGTCGGCTCTGTGAGTCTGGAGGAACGTTTGGCAACAGGTACAACGCCAAAGCCTTCTGGGCTCTGGGCAGAGCCTTGCTCTGAAATTCAGCTTCAGTAGGATCTAATCTGTTGCATCTTCATCTTTTGATTCCAATTAACACAGGCTTTTATACCTCTGTGTTTTCTTCTCGAGTTTCTCCTGCTCAGGAGAAGTTAGGTTTTTTGCAGGAGGTGGTAGGTGATGGCTCTGTCCCCTTTTCTCTGCAGGCTCTGCACATACAAAGCTGTTGCTGGCTTGGTGGAAGGTTTTAGGGCTCAGCGTGATGCAGAGCCAAGTGCTGGTGCCCTGAAAAGCTGCCTGGCACCTCTCTGCACCATCAGCAGGCCCACCAAGCCCCAAGCGTGGAGCCGCTGGTGTTCGCCGTGGGCTGGTCCCTCCCCTGGCAGCACCAGCACGAGTCCAGTTCATCATCTGACGTGCAGTTGAGCAACTCTGTCTCTCCCTTGGCCGCAGGCAAAAAGAGTCTCCTGCTCTAATTTCATTGTGTTTAGCCATCGCACAAACTCTAAAGCTCCCCGAAATGGGAAGGAAGTAATGTTTAAATTATACATGAGTGAACTGATCTACTCAGACCAAAGTTTTGAGTTCCGTCCTTATGAATACAGGGCTGGGGCTATCTGTGCATCCGTCCGTCTGCCCGGTGAATATTGAATTAACAGAAACACAAATGCAGATCCAGTACTGTAAAAGCTTTGGCTTAAACTAGAGAAAACCGTGCAGGGCAGATGTATGATGCCAGAGGGAAAGCGGCGGCTTTGCCCAGTGGTCACTTGTCTGGTCGGTTGCCCTCAGCGATGCAGCGAGACCGTTGCTGCAGATTCCCTTCTGCCACCAAAAACTCAGTGCTTCAGTAGGATCAGTCCACTCCCGACTGGAAAGGGATTCAGGCTGCTCTCCTGTCTGCCTCCTGCTCCTAATGAGGGGGTTTAGCTTCCTGTGTAACGTATTTTGCAGAGCATGTAAAATGCTGGTTAAATTCTATGGTCGCTTCCTATGGGCACTTGCTCAGCGCTCCTCGGGGAGCCCAGCACCGGAAAGTCGTAACTGCGCTTGCTAATGGCCTGGAGATCCCTTTTACAGATGTTTCATCCAAGTGAAACTCCTCTCTGTGCTCCTTCCACCTCTCCTTTAAAAAATGAATGTGCCAGCTGCAGTACCACCATACCCGGCCGAAGCTCAGCAGCAAACTGTCCTCCTCGTCCTGTAAACAAGAGATGCTGAACTTTTGTAGGGGCTGCAGGAATTCATGGAGCTGTGAGCTGGGGATCTGCTGGTGGGGATCTAGCAGTAGGGATCTGCTGGGCAGGCGGGGGCTTGAGTGTGGCCAGCTTCTGCCTCCATCGTCTGGGAGGGTGAAAGCCCGAACGTGGTTTTGCGGTTGGTCCTTCGGAGCGGCACCGAGAGAGGCTGAAACGTCTGCAGAGACATAAAGAGAAAGGGGGTGAAGTCACGATTCTCTCCCTATTTATTTGACCTAAATACACTGAAGTAACTGTACCCTCATGAAAGAGATAATTTCCTGACGCTGGAGAGCTTAACATCTGTTTCCTCCCATTTTTTTTCGGTGGTAGAACATGGTAGCGGAAGAACTGGCGGGGTTTTCTTTCCTCTTTTTCTTTTGTATAGCAAGAGGCGCTGCATGCTTGGGCTAAATACGCTCTCCGAGAGCAGACAGGTTTCTCTCAAGGGTTATATGATCATTTGTTCTCTATTTTCTCTCCTTCCTGCCTCCCCCCGCCCCTCCTGGAGAGGAGCGGATACACCGAAGCCCAGGCAGGACTTCCTTAGCTCAGCCATGCCTTCTGGCAGGCTGCGCCGCGTGCCCTCTCCCCGTCACCCCCCTTCACCGACAAACAATGGCCAAAGGCTCCTTCTTGTTTGTTGTTTTGCATCCCGCAGAGGAAGAGCCGAGTGGAAGATCGTGTCCCCGGGGGCCCTCGGTGCATTCCAGCCCCGGCTGCCGCCTTGCAAGGTTGCCCGTGCCTTTGCCGTGCCGTCCCCAGGCCTTTAGCACAAATGGGCAGTGCCGTGCGATGCCGGGGGCGGCCGATGGGTTTCGAAGCAAGTGTAGTGCTGGTGAGAGGTGAGAGAGGTGGATGGAGAGCCTTGGAGGGGTGTCTCGAGTCATTGCTCCCCAGCAAGAGCAGATCTTGTCCTTTGGACATCCAGCACAGTCGTGGTGCCAAGAGCAGCTGGGCTTTTGTACCAACTATCTCTGACGTGGCTTGAACCCCCTCGTATGCTGGTAGTTGCAGCTGGGGTGTAGTGAGCCTCAGACCCTCTGTACCCCAGCCCCAAAACCCTAGAGGTTGACCTCAGGTCTCTCTAGGTGCTTTCTGCCAGAGGCTCTGTGGTGGACAGCACATTTCTCACGTGTGGTCCTGTCCGGACTGGCCCAAGGGCTACCCCACCACCAGTTTCCTCTTTGATCTCTTCAAAGGCTCCTGCTCCTCAGGACCTCGGTCAAAATAGTTCTCCTTTCGGGTCACTTGATTGGGGGAATTCACAAGTTGACTGTAACCTGGAATATGCCTTCTCCAGAATATCCCACACCGCCTTGGGATGTCTGCATTTCCTTTTGTTGACTGGTGGGGACTTGGGTGTTATCTTGTTGAGCGCATCTATTGGGATGTACGTCCTGCCACCCAGAGACTTGGAGCATGCCTTGGAGCATGATCCCGTGGGGCATTCCCAATTAGTTCAGTCCTTCCAAAATATTAAAGCCTGAAACTGCAGTGTAGGTCCCCTTTCCTGACAGAGGTCCCAACTTTCCAGCATTTTTGGTGTCTTTTTTTTTTTTCTAGGTAGGGTGCAGCTTTACAGCACTAAATATTAAAAAAAAAAAAAAAAAAATTCTGCTAGTTGCCTGAAAACTGCAGTGATCTGAAGTAGATTTCAGGAATTGTGTGCTGCCAGCCTTACAAACAGCCTGTACTGTGCGGTGTTAAATGAGCAGTTTATTTCCATCATTGGGATATCTTGGGTTTACTAAGGGCCAGCACAGAAGAACAAGATTTCCCAGCAAGAGCATCAGTCCCCGAATAGTGGCTTGTGGCAGCCCTGATGGCGTGGGCATGATCCGGTGTCCTTTAGGAGAACTGTTAACTGTGGGTGTCACCTGGGCTCGTGGTGTTATTTCTGCTCTTGTATCCGTCTGCTAAATCACACCTAAAGAGGAGCGAAATTGCTATTACTCCCACCTGTATCATGCAAGAAAAGCCTTGCTGCCAAGGAAATGTTATGCAATCATGAATGAGATAACAGAGTACCTAGTTCTTTCTTTTTGGATAGTGCAAAAAAAATGGAAAGAATTTGGAGGGGGATTTGTGGTCATAGATAGAGATATTTGTGTGCTGTTTGCTTGGGAATTTGTGCACTCCTAACTTATTTGTCCACCTCAGTGACCTGGAAAAGGAAGGTGAATTTTCAGAAGGAAGGGTTACTGCTTGTGTGATGGCAAGAGCAGGGTTTTGTACAGAGGACCTTTAAGATCATCAAGTCCAACCATTAACCTAGCGCTGCCAAGTCACCACTAAACCGTGTTGCTCAGCCCCACATCTACGCATCTTTTAAATGCCTCCAGCGGTGGGGACTCAACCACTTCTCTGGGCAGGCTGTTCCAATGCTTCACAACCCTTTCAGTGAAAAATTTTTCCTAATGTCCATCCTAAACCTCCCCTGGCACAACTTGAGGCCGTTTCCTCTTGTCCCATCGCCCATTACTTG
>JAOXJK010000062.1:1619446-1668939 GCA_025774025.1 Xenus cinereus
CACCCTCCTTTCAGGGAGTTGTAGAGAGCGAGAAGGTCTCCCCTCAGCCTCCTTTTCTCCAGGCTGAACCCCCCCAGTTCCGTAAGCCGCTTCTCTTCACCAGCTTCATTGCCTTTCTTTGAACATGCTCCAACCCAGCCCAATCCAATCCACCAACCCTGCTCCTCTAAGTTGGAGCAGTTTTCAGCGTTTGATAGCTGTGGTTTTATGAAAGCATTTTCCTCGCCAGGGTGAGATGTTGTGTGTTTCGTAGACCAAACACACCAGCCACAGCCACCTGGGCTGGAGGTAATTCAGAGGGTAGTGGAAGAGGTGTAAGGTAATAGCATTACCTCATGTTTTCTGTGGTTAAAGTCCCGCACACGGAGATGGTAGTCGCAGCTTAGCTGCTGGGTGGTAACTTGCTACGACTTGACGTCTGCAACTGCGCCTGCAGCCCAAGGAGGGGAAAAATAAGAAGGTGGTTGACTAACTGTTGTAGTTTTCTGGCCAATAGGTGTTCTCAAAAATATGTTCAGAGCATTTCTTTAAAAGCTCCTTCTCCTGCACCCCAGAAAGACGAGTAATGGTTCATCAGATACATCTCGGGGCTGTTCTTCTCCATACTCAAATTTTAGTTTGTGGGCCTTAATGCCCCAGAGCTTGTGTGGTTTGGGTGATAAGGCCACATTTTTCCCTTTCGGCTTAATTAAGCGTAGGTTTCCTGCAGGCAATGCTGCTGTTGTGTGTTTGCACAGTGGCAGACACTAACTGTGGCAGCTGTATGAGTTGACGGAGCGTAGAAGATTTTGGCAGCTGGGCGGGGAAGACTGAGCAAAGCTGGCTGAAATTTGTTGAAATGCAGAGAATTTGCCTCAGTGCTGGGAGGATTTGCTCTGGGTGAGGCAATGCCAGTCCTTGGGCTGGATCTGGTTCAGGTGATGGTGCTGGGACCACGGGTGTTAACGAAGCTGTGCCGCTGTGAGTTGGCTCCTGCCAAGGTTAGCCGGTGATTTCAGTGTGCACGGGCCCGCAGGCTTAATTGGTGCAAATTAGACAACAACAAGGTGCTTTTCTCACACTGAATATTTGCTAGCAGTCTGTCAGAAGGCCTTTTGAGCACCTTACCGGTGTCCTGCTATTCCATTTATCCCTCAAGGAGAGCTTTCTCAAAGCAACGATGATGGTTTCAAAAGATCAGGAGAGGTTCAGGTGAAGCTGTGGTGGAAGGGAAGGTGGAGAGGAGCCACCAAGCATTGGTCCCCTATTTACTTAGAGTGCTTAGGTCTGGCTTCGTGGTGGTGGCTCAAATTTACATCTGGTTTAAAGCTGCTTTTAAAAAAAATTAAACATATATACATATTAAATTTTAAAGCCACCCTTGCACCTCACATTTCTGGGTTGTGCTGCTTCTCTGGGGAGGGCTGTGCAGGATCTGTCTCCTGTTATGGGCTCTCTTTTGCTTGACACATGAGAAACAGCACTCTCTCTGTGCTAGCATCCCTCCAAAGCCTTTGCAGACAAGGCTGTTCCCTTTGAATCTTCTTTCTCCATGCAGGATCCACCCAGCCAAAAACAATAAAACATAAAACTGGAAAGAGAAAAAAAAAATAGGGACCTTTTGTGATTTTTGTCTTTTGGTGCCAGTTGGCTGCACAACTTGAAACTACTCAAATGCTCTTTTTTTTTTTTTTTCTCCCCTCAAGATCCATTCAAATGTGTTACTCTTTAAATTGCAGCAGGGATGTCTGTGAATAACTCGCAGACCCAGAGCGACAGCCTGGGGAATGCGGAGCTGGTCTCCTCCTCGAGCACCAGATGGAGGAACAGTCCCACTAAAACCTTGCTTTTTTTGTTTGTTTTTTTTTTTTTTTGGGAGGGGCGGGGGGTGGACCAAAAGCTTTCTGTGGTCTCCGTACAGACCCAGGGCAACACAGCTCTGGTGTGAGTTTGTGCTACAGGGTTTAATGAGGCGCCAAGGCCCCACAACTGGCCTTTGCCCGGGGACGGAGGTTCTCTTTTAACATCTCCAACATGGCGAGTACAAAAGGCAAATGGCCAAAGGAGAGCGAGGCGGTATGTGCGGAAGATAGTTGCTGTACGGTTAGGCTGTGTAACCATGTGGGGTGTATTTGTCGAGGTGTTGGCATGGCTGTGAGGGAAGGGAGAGCTGCCCCGTGCCGTTCCACAGTGGCCACACCACAGCCCGTCAGCGCCTCTCTGGAAACATGTAAAAGGCAGGGCAAAAATGCCAGAGAGGAGTGAGGGGGGATAAAAAAATGTGAGAAACAGAGCTGTGAACCCCAAGGTCAGTGAGGATGGTGGGGAGGAGGTGCTGGAGCTAGGGGGATGATCCCAGAAAGGAATCGTGGCCTGTGGAAGCCCCATGTAGGAGAAAGTTCTTCTGACAGGAATGGTAGCCTGCGGAAGACCCATGTAGGAGAAGGTTCTTCTGACAGGAACCATGGGCTGTGGAAGCCCCATATAGGAGAAGGTTCTCCTGACAGGAGTAGCAGGCTGCGGAAGCCCCATGTAGGAGAAGGTTCTCCTGACAGGAACCGTGGCCTGTGGAGGCTCCACACATGGGAAAAGCATGATGAAGAGGGAGCCGCAGAGAGGTCCTGACTGTACCTCTCCCGGGTTTCCATCCTAGTTCCCTCTTTAATACCTTAGGGAGGAGGTAGAGCCATCGGGAGTGGAGGAGGGAAGTTAAGCCATGGGAAAAAGGGGGTAGGTGGTGTAAGGCATTGTGTTAGTTTTATCTTTGTTTCTCATTATCCAAATCGATTTCAATTGGCAATAAATCAAAATTATTTTTTCCCAAGTCGAGTCTGTTTTACCTGTGACGGTGATTGGAGAGGGATCTCCATATCTTTATATTGACCCGTGATCTTTTTCATCTTACTTTTTCCCCCTGTCCTGTCTGGGGAGGTGGGGTGGTAGCGCAATGGGGTGGACATGTGGCAGCCAGCCACGGTCAACCCACCACAGTAGCAAACATTCATTTTTGCTGCCCTAAGTACTGTTGGTGCCAAAAATGCTCAGCACAACCCCTGTGTCGTGGCTGCAGTGAAAGCCAGATGACTGTTGTTCATAAAAAAGCAGGATAGTAGCTGTTTCTATTAAGATTTTTGACCTCAGTTGTCTGTGCTCTGGTTCCTTGGTGCCTCTGCCATCTGTGGAGGTCTCATGGATTATCACGTATTGAAGATAGGTGTGGTGGCAAGGTAGAAACAGGTTTATTTGACTCAATGCAAGGGTGAGCCTTTCCTTGTCCATGAGGTGTCCAGGGCAAGAGCTGCTGCATTAATAATTCTAGTTTTAATAGAACTAGTGAGTGTAATAAGGGGTTTTTTAATAGATATGGAGACTGTAGAGCAGTAAGAGTGAAATGGGCAACAGCGGGAGTGAGCTTCATGCCTTTTGTGAGCGCTGCAGTGTGACTGCCTGTTCTCCCTCTGCTCGGGGAAAATGGGGAGTTTTTCCGTTGTCAAACCCGAGTCTCTGAGGCTTTACCCCTTCTTGTTCCCACTTTTGCTTCCTTCCTCCTCCTGAGAGTAGGATTGGGAGTTGAGGGAATTTAACCCTGTTTAGTGCCTGACATGTAGTTCTGCACGGTGCCAAGGTAGGCGGCAGACCCAGGACCACCTTATGAAGCTGTAGCAGCGAGACAGGGCAGAGGGACACCAGTGGAAGGGAAGCTTCCCTATAAGCAGGAGTTCCCACAAAGGGTTTGGAGCGGTTCCCATTGCTGTTGCATATGGGGTACTTGTAGTTTTAATCCCGTTCGCTTAGGATAGGACTCACTTGAGGGGAACATGTGTGTTTTGCGTAGCGTTGAGTGGTGGCCAAGCACCTTTCAGTTCACAGTCCAGTTCCAGCGAGGAATTCCCACGCTGGTGCCATAGCTATAGCAGGAAAAACCTGGCTTGGATATTCCACGGGGTTTCTGATACTGTTGTATTTCAGAATTGCATCGGTTCCAGGAAAAGGCTCATCCTGACTTTTCTTTGAATGCCTGCCTGAAGAGACTGAACGCGTTGCCGGATGCTGGCAGATGGGGCTGGGGAGGATGACAGAGACGTGTGCAGGGATGCCTTACTGTAATTTCCTCTTTTGCTCTCTGTCATGTACTCTGACGTGTTTAGTCCTAGCAATTTGCAAAATGAAGATGTGATTTATGGTGTTCTGCGTATACTTTGTGGTAACTTTATTAATGCAGGAAGTTTATTTGTGGTCACTAGATCTTCAGTTATTTAAATCAGATTTTAGTTCCTTTAAATTTTAATATGGTTTGGGAGCAAAGTTTCAGCCTCGCTGAAATCCATGTCAAACCAACACTGCCCCTGGGATTGGATTTGACCTGTGGTGCTTCAACAAGTGTGTCTTCTAAAAAAACTTTCTGCTTCTAATTGCATCCCTTTGTTCTTTTTTTCCTTTAGTCTTGTGAGGAGAACAATCTGAAGACAATGCATCTGTGACCCCTGATACCAGCTTGCGAGTCGGGGCGATGGAAGTTATAGAGGGCCGCCGGCATCCTGGTCCCATGATAGCTCCAAATGGATACGCAAACAGGATTTTCCAAGCAACCATGGAGGGAGGGAGTACTGACGCGCTGGAGGTCTGTGGTGCTGAGCACTGCACCTCCAGCGATGCGATCCCGAGTGAACGGGAGGAAGCACCCAGGTATAAGAAGGTGACCAAGGGCAACCGGATCTGGAATTTCGTTAGACGAAGGAAAGGACTCTCTACAAATAAAGAAAGACCCCAGTCCATGATCCTACTGGGAGTTTCCTCTGAGGTCTCAGAATTAAAAAAACCATCCTTCATGGACAGGGTAAGGCCCTCAAAAAAGGGAAGAACCTCCAGAATGCCTAAGAATGTGGATTTGAGAGCATCCAGAGTCCAGGTTGCTTGTGACCCTGATGAGGACCATCATGCCAGTGGGCAAAGAGCTGTCTACAGGGTTAAGAAAGTGGGTGACAGTCGGAGACCCTCCCGCCACTCGTATGCGGGGTACATTGATGATTTAGATTCTTCTTTTGAAGACATAGAGCTGAATATCAGCATTCCTGAAATTGATGCCAATGAAAGTAAATGTCTCAGGGATATTAGTGCCAGATTACACAGCGAAGATAATGACAGTAACTGCCATAGAACACCAGCTAGAAAGAGCGAATCTTTGAATTTTGAAAACTTTAAGAGTCCTGCAATTACAGAGGGGGACAATCAAAAGAGGTGTACTGTGCTCCCACAGGAGAGCAGAAGAGGAAGAAGCTCTGATGTCTGGAGCTATCTGAAAGGAATTTCATTAACTAGCAAAGATAATTCAAAGCTTTCAGATCAAAGGGCTGAAACCAATTTCCAGAACTTAGAAAATATAACTGATCATTCTACTTCTTATTTGGACTTTGATACGAGATGTGAGGAGAATCTCAGCCAGCGGAAAAAATCAAACAGCGCAACCAAAGCCACTCACTTTGGAGGTGTCGTGAGGTTCTTCACCAGCGTGGCTGAGGCAGCTCGGAGGCTGCGAGGCTCCTCAAGGGGATTTTCACCTGATGAGAAAAGGCCTCAGCGGAGTTTCCGAAGCTGGAAGCAGGATGTTACCTCCCACAAAGAGGGCTTGGTTATTGAGAACGAGAGTGCAAGGGCCTTCTGCACGGTGGGAGCGTGTCTGCAGTCCCCGGATTCAGGCACGTGGGAGAATCTGAGCTTTGAGAGTTTGGTGGGGAAGGAGCCCTTGCAGCATTGCAAATCCACAGAAGTGCCACAAGACATTGGTTCCTCTGCCCTGGGTGGCGAGAATGACAGATTTAATGAAACATCACTTGCCCCCTTTGGGCCGGAACCATCCATCTCCCACCTGCCAGAGCTCGCAGATCGCTCTTTCACTGAGTTAAATACTAAAGACCTCTCTGAGGATCTGATCGACTTCCCACAGACGCCTCAGGCTAAACAGATTCAGGATTTGGGCAGTACTCCAGAGAAGACAGAGGTCCTGGGCAGGGACCTGCCGTGTTCTGAAGGTCTTCCTTTGAACAATCTGGATACTGTGGACCTGGGCCATTCTCCAGCTGCAGATGGTGACTCTTCTGCAGTGACTGAGGCTCTGATCCACCTTCCACAGACATCACTGACTAAACTTGATACTGAGGATGTGGCTTGTGCTCCAGTGGTTGCTAAAGACACGGACCTGTCTCCAGCAGAGGCTCAGGAGCTTTCAAAGACAGAACTGGATACACAGGACTTGAGAAATCCTGAGCTGCCTTTGCAAGACTTGTCCAGAGGTGAGCTGGGGATTCAGGACTCAGACAGTACTCTGGAGACGACAGAGGTCCTGGGCAGGGACTTGCCATGTTCTCAAGGTCTTCCTGTGAATAATGTGGGTGCTGCAGAGCTGGGCCATTCTCCGGCTGCAGATGGTGATTCTTCTGCAGTGGCTGAGGCTCTGATCTACCTTCCACAGACGAGCCTTGCTAAACTTGATACTGAGGACACGGCTTGTGCTCCAGGGCTTGCTGAAGAGGTGGATCCATCTCCAGCAGCGGCTCAGGAGCTTTCAAAGACAGAACTGGATACGCAGGACTTGAGAAATCCTGAGCTGTCTTTGCAAGACTTGTCCAGAGGTGAGCTGGGGATTCAGGACACTGGCAGTACTCTGGACACAACAGAGGTTGTGGATATGGACCTGCCAGGTTCTCGAGATCTTCCTGTAAATAATCTGGATACCGTGGACTTGTGCCATTCTCCAGCTGCAGATGGTGACTTTTCTGCAGTGACTGAGGTTTTGATCCACCTCCCGCAGCCAACACTGGCTAAAGAGATTCAAGACACTGGGATTGCTCTGGAGAAGACAGAGGTCATGGATAGGGACCTGCTGCATTCTCAAGATCTTCCTGTGAATAATCTGGATGCTGCAGACCTGGGCTGCTCTCCGGTTGCTGGTGTTGACTTTTCTGTAGTGACTTTTTTAAAATGTGCCACAGTTAAAGGGCAGGTTTTACAGCAGACTGATTGCCGCATTAAAAAGCGCGGAACCGCTTCATTTGTAGAACAAAACTCTGTAGAGATAACGGACACAGGGGAACAGTTTAACTGTAACAACGAGTGTCGTCCTTTCCAAGTGCACGTCTCTAGAATCGTCTCGTCTGGACGGCTCAAAAACGGAAAGGTATGAGTAGCTTCTACTGTAGTGAATAAGACCATACTGTTATATGTCTTATGAAGATGGTTTGCACTCGAGAGCATTTTTGTGTATCCCTCGTTGGGATTTTCAGTTAAGTAGACCGTCATATGAATCATGGCAGTAGACACAGCTTTTATATCAGACTGAGAGGAGTCAGTGAACTGGTGTATCTCAGGGTCTGGTCAGAGCTGCCTTGCATCTGTCTCTACACAAAATGACATGGCCCTTTGGGATATTAAATACCCAGCCCTGAGTGAAAGGTGGGCAATAGTGGTGGCTCTAATTGTGGCAGTGCATTCCTATTTGTTATAAGCAAGTCTTTCAAAACCCTTTAAATTTAAAATTGTCAAAACATTCAAGAGGATGTGGCATTTTGGACTAGGTTCTGAGTAGTACAAATCTGTATCGTCCAATTTAACACTAGGAAATCTGGGAAGTGCCGTGGATGAGGGAGATGTGTGTGCGGAATGAGGAGAGGCCTCCTGAAGCCCATAGACTCCCTCGTTAACTCTCAGCCCATCGCTGTAGCACCCACCCACCCATCTCTGTGCGTGGAGCAGAAGTCTGTCAGCAGTAGCAGTCGTATCAGCTGTGTCACCATGCCCCAGCATTGTGTCTCACAGGAGAGAGGTTTTGTGCTCTGCTCAGCCATCGAAGGCTCTGCTGAGGCTCATGTCGCTCCATGCCAGTTGTGGAACTGGTACAGATCTGTGGACAAACCATGGTAGGACCCAGTGGTGAAGCCCAGGTGTTTTCCTTTGAGTCCCTGCTCATTAGCTGAGGCTGAAGTGATTATTTTTATTTTTTTTAAGGTGACAGGTAGGGAAATTGTGTCAATTCATGATGAAACTTTCTCCTTCCCTTTTGGGCTTGAAGAGACCAGAGATGTTACAGAGATGGTGACGTTGCTGCCTGTTGGAAAAGGGATCACTGTAACTTCTGAGCCAAGAGGGGAAGTGTTTGAAAATTGGCAGCAGATTAGAAATATGGGGGGGGGAAATCTGAACTTCTGACTCCCAGCTGAAATGGGCAGTACTATTGTTAGTTATTCCTGGACTTGTTTTTCTGCTCCATTTTTTGTAATACAATAAAATAAAGACAGTTCCAGACACTTATGAGGTGGGGTGAATAGCGGTTAGTCACTTCTTGTGGTGTCTGGAAGAAACGTTTTTAGAGGGAGGTTGAGTGAGAGGGCTGTGGTTTGATATCCCTTCACACAGACCAAACTGAAAGTATTCCGGGCAGGGGCCAGATAACAGAGGCACGAAAGGATTGAGTGGAGCAGAGGAAAATACTGGTGCTCTTTTTCTGTTAGCTGAGGGCAATGGCTGCACGCCTCGTCGCAGAGCGCTTGGGGCCAAACGTGAGCGATTTCCCAGGTCAGCTGTGTGAACAGGAGATGCGGTAAGCCCCAGCTCAGCTGTTGCAGCTTACAAACATTACCAAGAAACTTAAATATGGTGCTTGAGATAACTGGACAGGAAACCTCCCCCGAGTTCCCGTCGAGTGTGGCGATAGCAGTGCGACCTCCGGACTGCCGCGGCTTCCGGCTTCAGGGAAGGCCTGCAGCCTGGCCAGGCAGCAGCGGGATGGAAGGGAAAGCGTCCGGCCCGCCATGGTTTGTGAACGCCTTCTGCATCCCAGAAACTCAGCCCTAGAGATTTAGAAATGACCTGGCGGCATCATCAAACCCAGAGAAGTCAAGAAGCGAGGGTGAAGGAGGGATACTCTTGGGTAGGAATGGACCTAGAGAGTCTGCCAGCAGCTCCAGTAACAAATGTCCTGAGATACCCGAGGGATTTGCTTGTCTATCTGTCATCAGGGAGCGGCACTCGGAAACATTTTACCAAAAATAAACATGCAAGAGGAATAACTTCGGCCGGAGCGTGACAGCAGCAGCAACGTCCAGCCTCTTATTGTTTTAGGGCTAAATCCAGGTCCTTGCTGGCACCTGTTCCCCAGGACAGTTGTTGGACCTCCTGCCTCTGTATTAATTGAAGGATTTGGATTTCAAGTGAAACGCTCAGCTACAAGTAGGGAGAAGGTTCTGCCAGGATGGGGTGGCTTGGCTTGGCTTGGCCAGCTGCTGTAAGCAAGCGCTCCGGGAGTTGTAAAGTGTGCTAGCAGTGTAGAGCAGAAATAGCTCCAGGGAATATTTTTAAAAGAACCTACACGTTATCCCACAAAAAGCCCAAAAGCAGCGTCTCTCCCTGAGGCTCCCTGCCCAAACCTGTTGGGAGGTGGTATAAGAGACTGGGGGAGCACTAAGGATGCTGGAGTGGGATTCAGGGGACCTGCGCGTTGGTCCTAGCAGTGCAGCAGATCTGTTTAGCTCTACCCTCCTGCAGTTAATGCCCCTGTTTCTTGCCTTTTAAAATTTGAATGTCTTTGGGCGGGAGCTGAGTGATGTTATAGGCAAGTAACAGCTCAATGGGATCTGATCTTAATGCTGTAAAGGAAATAGCATTGCAGCAGCATCCAATAAGAAGGGCAGCTGTAGAAAGGTAGAAAGAAAAGCACTTCTCAAACTGTCCTCCTGCCTAGCTGCTTTCAGACCCCATCCCAAGTTCTCGTTTGTCCCAGGAACTTGTGAAACAGAGGAGATAAAAACATTTTTAAGAATCGAAAGAACAGTCAAGGTCAAAATAGATTGTCAACGGGAAATGAATTACTGGTTTCACCATTCAGTGGAACTCTGCAACAAAAGTGCCTTCCTTATTTTGAGAGATAGGTATGGAAATGAACTGAAGGATGATATGGAGGTTTTACCAGATTTTGAACAGTTGTGAACTAGAAAAGTTTCCATTTCCCATGTGCCTACTGAAGGGAATTGTCCTCGCCCCACCTCTAAAAACACCACAGCATCCCAGCAGGGAGAATGCAGCTGCAGGGAGTCAGGCATAGCCCCAGAAGCTGTATTTGGCCCCTGCCAGTAGCTTGAGATGATGCTTAGGAGGAAGGAAGCTTTGATACCACATAGGCTACTTGGCGGTTGTGGCTTTCCTGTTGGGGTTTCAAACCATCTGATGTGTCCTTGGACAGGGTTTGTGGGGGATTTGATACCTCCTTTGGGAATGACATGAGGAAAGGTTGCAAAATACGCCTCTGACTTCATATTTCAGGCATCAGTTTAGGGCTTTTTAAGACCCAGGAACTGATTGAGGCTCATTGCTGGCCGAGGGGTCCACTCTGCTCGCCCCAGGGGCACCCGCACAGGACTGGGCACCCCAGAGCGTTTGGGTTTGTGTCACTCACACAGTGAAGGAGCAGAGGGTTCTCACCGCAGTCTTTCTATGCCCTCTGCTGGCTTATTCGTGAAATAAGAGTTTATTTTTCTGGAACAGAAAACCTTACCTTTTTCCTGAGGATTTTGAATTTTATCTCCAGAAGCTTTACAGACTGTAGCTTGCCGCTGGCTGGGCGGCTGCACATAGACACCATTGGGTCGGTGTTCTAGTTTGAGGCATTTGTGATGCCATTTTCTGGGGGAATTTTGGTTGCCAGAAGTGTGAAAATGAGATTCCTGCAGGCTTGTCAACCTGGGCAAAAGTTGTCTGTCCCATGGGATGAGGTCCCAGGCCGACCTGGGGTGCCCCAGGTGTCTCAGCCAGTTTGGTTCCAGAGCCCCGGAGGGGGCCGTCTGATCAAACTCACTTCTCAGCATCACAGCAGATGGTTGCAGGTGTTTCTCTTGAGCGGCTGTTGAGTTTGTTCCTCTGAGTCCCGTACTTGGGACCATACTGTCCAGGTGCCATAAAGGCACTCCCTGCTGGTGGCGCAGGACCGGTGCTTTCGTGGCGTTGTGA
The DNA here is from genome assembly GCA_025774025.1 of Xenus cinereus. Lineage (NCBI taxonomy): Eukaryota > Metazoa > Chordata > Aves > Charadriiformes > Scolopacidae > Xenus > Xenus cinereus. The sequence continues at coordinate 1,630,421 of JAOXJK010000062.1, forward strand.
GGCTTTGTGATTCCTGTGCAATAGCTTCACGCTGTGTTGCTCCGTGTGGGAAAATCAGAGACTCTCCCAGTGCGGTGGGTCCAACTGGAAGCACAGGATTACTGATTTGCCTGCGTGTGTGCTTGCCAGAGGATGCGTGTGCAGATTTGCGATCCGATAGCTGGGGCACATCTCAGATCCTCCCACAGCTTTGGAGTTTTACTTCAGTCCAGCGTCTGCAAGTGCCTTTTCCCGAGAGGAAGATACAGCAACTTTCTTTTTCTGCGTTTGATGAGGAATTGCAAGTGAAGCGCAACAAGTTCTTGTGGTGACCTTTAGCTTCAGATTGTTTTATTGTCTCTCTGCTACAGAACGTTTTGGGAGCAGCTGCAGAAAGGGGACTGCTGAGTCCGTTTGTCTTTTCTCTCCCTGCTCTCTTGAATGGCGTTAACCAGGAAAAAGGGTATTTCTGAGAGCTGATCTTCAGAGCTCTCTTCACCTCCTGGTTATTGGCAGTAAACTGGGTTGTGTCTCAGCCTTCTGCTGGTAGTTGTGCTTACAAAAGACTTCATAGTCCTTCCAAATTAAGAAATAGTACTTTAGTTTCTAAATCCTACCGTTGTCAAAAGAGCACAATACTCCTGTCTGTAGCGAGGTACAGTTTAGTTGCAGAATGAGGATTCTGTGTATTTATGGCTTTTAATATGGTTATGTCTGACAATCATCTTATTTTTAGAGGAGACAAAACCTCTAAAGCCTATCTCCAAGCTGTTCAGATTTTTGTATTTTTAATAACCATGAGGTGCTAGCAAAATCTTGAATTAAAGCCTATATTTAGTGCTATCTATAGTGGGGTAGGGTTTTTTTTGGGAAACATATTTTTAGCATTGTCAGAGAAAGGCAGGTTGAGTTTGCAAAGCTGATAGGCTTTACGTGTATATATAACCAGCCACGGAACACATGGATAATTCAGATTTCCACATGTTTTCTTAAAATCCTTGTTGGGTCTTACCTCAAAGTTTCAACAGGCCACCTTGGTGCCATCAGAGTAGTGATATGAATGGGGACCTCTGGTCATTGCTGGCCTATATGCTAGGGGATTATGTGTCCAAAACTTCTCTGGGTGGAAGATTTTCTTGGCTTTTACCTCCTCCCAGCAGTTATCCAGTCAAGAGAAGTGTACTGGGTCGCTGGACTGGTGCTGGGAATAGGAGATCAAGCCTTAATTCATCCACAGGCTCACACTGTGCCTTTGGGGTAATTACGGCCTGTCTGCTTCATTCTTCATCTGTAAATAAAGGTAATAGCGCATCAGTGAAAACTGGGGCTGCTGGAGTCTTGAGGACAGATAAGACTAAACCATAAGAGGCACCCAGTTATTAGCAGAGCTGTGGAAGTACGACAAGTCTGTCTCTAACTGAGGCTAAAAGCCTCCCAGCGAGGAACTCTCCTGTTTTCTTCTCCTGACCTTTGTAAACCGAGTTTTCGGCTGATTTCTTGACTCTAAGATTATACACAAAACTTCCATGATGTCACATGTCACAGAACATAAAATGAAAAGTAGGAGTTTCGATTATGATTTTTTTTTTTTTAAAAAGAAAATTCCATTCTGCAAAATAGCGTTGTACAAGTTGTCCCTTTCAGCATCTTTTCCTCCTGAAATAGAATAACAGAAGTTGGAGTCACCCAACAGTGAGGGAAACTCCAATGTTTTTCTCCAGTTAGTTATAAATGCTAATTCATTCTTTGGATTGACGTCACGAAACATTAAGCTATAACTGGGGTATTTGACTGTCTTATGGGTGCTTCAATCAATTGTAAGGATCTTCCTGTTTCAAGTAATATTTTGTAGGCTGTTGATACAGAGGATGTCTCGTTAGCAGTTGTTACCAGTCAGCTTCCAGAGAAACTACTGTGATAGTTTCTGCTTTTCTCTGTGAATCTTTCAGGAAAAAAAAAATAATGTTCTAGTTTTGCTGAAAACATACCTGAGCATTTTCAGAGAATGAGGTCTCAAAGTTTTTTTGAGTGCTGTGGTTTGCCCCATCCTTGCATTTGGGCCACCTGAAACCTGGCAAGGGCTGTAACTTGGGTTCTCCCTGGAGACGAGGCACACTATGATAACTGGGAAAAACCCCAATTGTGGAGTTGTTCTACATATGTTAGAGATAAAATAGTGTAGAGGGGTGTGCTGTTGATGGGCCACTGTATCGGATGTTCAGAGGAAGGTTCAGACCAGCCCTGTTTGGTGCGTCGTGCCCGGCTGTGTGTGTGTGTGCACTGGGTGCTTTGGGACGTGGTTCTGGTCCAGATGGTGGTGCTGCCAAGAGCAAACATTACAAATTTTGGGCAATGTGATTGGGAGCTAGACTTTTAGCAACAGTAGCAGGACAAGGGACCTGTTTTGATCAGTGGGGAATATTAGCTGTGTTTCATGGCCTACAATAAGCTGAAACCCAATATTTTGGGAAAAGACCTAGAAAAATTCATAAGGGCTGAAACATGGTCAGAAGCTGATGGTCCTTGGTGCATTTGGTACGGAGCAAGGCAAGACCATCTGCAAGCAGCTAGGTGCGTCTCCCCAGTCACACCAGAAGCCACCAGGAGAAGATGTAGGGCAGGTAGGAAGCATCTTGAAAGAAAAGCAGCCATGCTTATAAAGAGACTTCATTTTACAGATACTCCTGATGTCTCCAGCAGCACAGCAATATTAGCAATGCTGTTATGTTTATTCACCTCCTGTCCTCTTCCTAGACCATCTGTAGGCTTCTTTTTATGGAATTGGAAGAGACCTTATGTGACCTCTGGAAATACCTGGAAGGGAGTGTTTTGTTAAGATTTTTGGGAATGAGGCAAATGACATCCTGTTACTAATTTAATTCATTTTTACATGGATCTTATTATCAGGAAGACTGTTGAGTTTTGCAGGAATTGTTCCTGATGGGTATCCCAGCTTTATTCTAAGAACTTGTAACTTTTATTTTTATAATAGTATGGGCAGATCCTATTATCATACTGCTGGATGAGCACACACATAAACGGACTGTTCTCCTAAACCTCACCATTGCAAACTCATTGCTTTGCTCCATGACTATGTCTTTCAAGTGCTGGAGATCTTTCTGAAAAACCTTCTTGTTCCATTTTCCACTTCTTACTCACTTTTCTTGAGCATGGCTGTCCATGGGGACCAGTGGTGACTGATAGCTGGAACCCGGTAAAAAATCCAGAAATTAGTAGTCTCTTTCCTGTAGACCACCAAAGGATGCATCTCCCAGTTCAGTTCAGGAGTCCCCATTGAAGCAGACCTCCCAGCTGTCCACCTTCACTGTGCTTTGAATGCACTAATTGCTCTTAACGACCCTAAGCAGTCTCACCTGGTGCCTCCACACCACACCCATGGGCCCAGCAGCACATTTAAGCTCTGACCTGGCTGCTCAGTCCTTCCTTGAGCAACGTGGGAGAAGTGCTGGTCTCCAGCTCAGCCACTGGTGACCAGCTCAGCCTTGCTGGGCAAGACACCAACGTGGAGGCTGATTTCGTGACTTTATCTTGGAGCTAGCTCACCACCATGGACCTGCCCAAGGATGGCAGGGCTTTGTCTGCAAGTCAACAGAGTCTGCAAGTCTTAGTCTTTCAGTCAAAAAAAGAAAAGCAGGTGCAGGTTGCAGTGAGAAAAGGTGTGTTGCGCCATCTTGAAAATTATATGTATCGTTATAAGTTCTGTGATTGATTTGTCTGAGGTTTGAATGTATTGGTAAAATCCTTTTCTGACCCTTTTTTTTTTTTTTGCTAGCCGATGTCTCATCCTTCACAACCATCCCCACAAGCACCACCCTTCAAAGTCCTCGTGGAGAGATGTCGCTCCGAACCCCTCTCCCAGAGCACCCCGATGGGGCTGGACCAGGTGGGAGGGCGCATGCAGCACTTGCTCAGGAGACGCGGTGAGTACCTTTGTGATGTTTTTCTCCCAGGCTTGGTTTTTTTTTTTTTTTTTTTTTTTTGCCTCACCCCTCCTGCAGAGCAAGCTAAGGGCAGCACGGGTTGAAAAGCCACAAGTGTGGTTTGCACCCATGCTTCTTCCAGCCCTGGAGCCAGGTGAGGGAGCTCTCATAGCCACAGGTTGAGAACTTTCTTGCTAGCTAATAAGATCTTTTCGTATACAGTGTATTTATGAGATAAGGCTATTTTCTCTCTTTAATATCTCTGAGCACAATGCCCGTAATTTGGTTACAGGAAGATGAACAATAGGCACATGAGGTGTAAAAGCTGTTCAGCAGCAGTGAGTTCTCATTTGGTAGTTTCCTCTTGGCTTTCTGTCCTCTCACCAGCCTTTGTTGTGAGTATTTGCCATTTGGAGGTGGCAAGTGGTGGTAGATACCGAGATCACAACTCAAGTCTGAAGTTTATTTGGAAACACAGCAAGAAGTGAGGTTTTTTTATTCTGCTGTGCTCAGTTACTCTTCCTGATCGAGAAGAGAATCTCGTGAGCCCAAGGCAGACAAGCCATCCTCTGCAGCGCTTGATTAATGTAACTCTCATTTGTCCTGGCCACATTGACACCAGAGAAAGCGCTACAGAATGGATTTGCTGGAAGGGTCTCGTGTTGGCAGGTAAATAGGCTGATGGTTGAACAGCTGACATCATTTTTTGAACCTCTAATTAAAAAGATTGATAATTAGAGTAAGGAAATAATTTCCTGAAGGGATGCTGTCTTAACACCAAGAATCCTGGGATTTAGCAACGGGCGATTACGGGAGCGCTGCCAGAGCGTGCTGGCGTTGCTCGGGAGCACACGGGGGATCCGGGTGGTTAACGATGGTGGCAGCACAGCGGGGTTAAGAAGAACGGGGAAGGAAAAGGCGAAGCGGCCGCCTCTTTAATTGATGGCTCTTCTGTCGGGGTGCCCCCGTTCCTAGCGCATGGGAAATAACGCGGGCGTCTCTCGGAATGTGAACATCACCGTGTTCGCGCGTTGCTCCCGAGTGCTCCGATGTCGGCACGTTGCCTCTGGAGCCTGTGGCAGCCTCTCGCTGTAATCGGCGCTCGCGCTGCAGCTCGATTCTCTGCGCGTCTCGAAAGCGAAACGCGGGTTGCTAAAAATAACAGCAGGCTGCCTGCGTCAGCATCGCGCTTAGGAAATAGGTCTCAGTGCAATCTCTCTCCCAGCAACGCTGGAAGAAAATCAGGATTGCTGCCCACCCAGCCGTGCCAGGGCTGCAGCAGGGTCCCGGCTCTGCCGCACGCGGTGCTGCTGTCCTGGGCAGGGCAGAGTCCCCACCGATTTGATTTGGGGACAGGGAGCGTGGGGGGTCTGGGGGGGTGTGTGTTTTGCCCCTGTAAGGTAGAGGTGACCTAAACCCCAGGAGTGGGAGAGTGGAGATCACACTGATTTACCCTTTGCTGCCTGGTTTCAAACCCCTCGGGACTGACAGAGTCTGAAACCTCTGCCTGGGCTAGAGGTGAGTCAGAAGATTAGCCTTGTGCATCTTTCAGGGAAGAATTCCAGAATTCGGCTGTTTTCTGTAGATGCCTTTCTCCATGAACAGTTTGACGAGCCTTCAGGGGATGGGAACACCTCTGGGTGTGTGTGCACACACAGGCACAGAGAAACACCCTGCCCCAGACCAGCACCTGCCGACAGGAGCCTGTGTGGCATCTGCCGTGGGGACATGAGCGGTGGCCACCTCTGTGTCCTTCCTCCCAGTGCCTGTCACTTCAGGCTAGGGGACGTAAAGAGTCCTGGTGGAGGAAGGGATTAAAATCTAACCTTGCCAAATGTGGGAGGGAGAATCCCTGGTCTCACACAGAATGGCAGCCTCACCCCAAAACCAGAACAATAGGATGGGGAGCTGAAAACTTGGGTTGATTAGAAGAGCAGAGCATAATTTTGAAATGTGAGTCGCCAGCCCTCCTCCACCATTTGCCTCTTCTTTACAAGCTGTTTTGTGCCTGGGTATGTCCCATCTGTAAAGCCAGGCTGAGATGTGGTGTAAATGGTATAGCTGGCTTAAAGCTAGATCACAATTACATCTGTGAGGGACTGGCCTGAAGTGCTTGGGGTGAGAAGTAGCCTGATTTCTTTGAAAAACAGCTTTTATGGACGTTCCCGTTCTTGTTTTCTGCAGAAGTTTGAGGAGCTGTTTCTTTTTTCAAGGCATTGCATCATATGGACCACAGCGACTGTAAAGCTGGGATTTCTGCAGGTCCAACCTGCAGAGGTGCTGTGGGCAGTTGTGACCCAAGGAGCTCTTGCACTATTAATGTTGGTGCATGCAGATGAGGCTCTCGTGCCGTCTGGTGCTCCTGGGAGAGCGTCCCGCCTTCACACCCAGCTTCTCTGACCCCACCTGCTTCCTCCACCTCTGAATTTGCCTCTCAGCTCGTAGTTTGTGCCTGCGTTTTTGTAGTATCCAAGCTGCACTATTTTTCTTGTATCCCAAGAGCACTGAATAAAGCACCTAAATATACTCTCTGCTCTCTTTTTCGAAAGGAGAGGTTGAATGAGTCTCTTGCAAACAATTTTGTTGCTTTCATTTAAAAGAACAGCCTCCGCCCCCAGCCTGAGCTAAAGCACGGCATTTATCTTTTGTCATTCCTTTCTTTTTTTTTTTTTTTCTTCCTGTGGATTTTATCCTGGCAGCTGAGAACGAACAGGCTTCAAAGACTCTGAAGGTGCGCGGGAACTGCAGGAACGGTGGACGTCGATGGAACCTCTTCAAGCCTGGAGCCGAGAAGCTGCAAATCAGTAGGGTAAGGCGGTGTTTGGAACACGGCTCTGCCTGCGTCGGGGCGGGAGGGATTTACCTGCCGCATGTTTAGCTTCGGAAACTAACAATATGCTTTACTAACAGCTTCCTGAACCTGTGGTTTCTTCAGTCACAGCTGGGGATTTGTTTGTTATTGGAGTTATTTTGTAGCGCTGGAAGAATAGGTGCGTTCCCTTCCATGGCTGTGGAAGGCTTTATGGCCTCCCAGAGGCCTTGGGCCGCCTGGTTCTTTGGCTGAGAGTTTCTTGCAGGTGGAGGGGACTGTGACGTTTCAGATCACCTAGAGATTTGCTCTGTGGCTTTGACGATTTATTTATTTATTTCCTTATTTTAATTTTTCTTAATCTCTTAAGAGGAGCCATGTTTTGCATTCTTCATAGCAGTCCTTCAGGCCCTGCTTGGAAGCCGAGGTGCTGTTCTGGTCTGACACAGTATTGCTGCTGAATGCCCGAGGAACACAAGGGGCTGTGTCCTGAGTCATCTCAATAAAACCAGAGCTGTTTCTGATTGCAAACAGCGCCTGACATTACAGCATCCTTACAAAGGCTGTGGGAAATTGAAACTTCAGCAAAACAAAAATACCAAACCCAGAAATTCAGCAAAACTAAAAAAAAAAAAAAAGTTTGGGAAGGGTTAGTTAAGAAAATTTGCTTCTCCGGTGTTGATACTTAGGAAGGATGCAGAATTGGAAAGGGAAATGAGCTCGTGAGCACAGAGGCCTGTGTGTGATGTTTGGCTCAGACACGCGTGTGGCAAAGACCCGTTCCTCACCGGGACAGAGAATTGGGTTTGGGTCCTGATCCAGATCCCTTGGAGACTTGTTCAGCCCTGCCAGCAGGCAGCTTGTTGCTCAGCCTGAATTATGGCGAACAGGCAGGTGTGAAACCTGTGCTGGGGTTTTATAAATCAGAGGTACCGCGTGAAGTGCTGCAAGAGGAGGATGTATAAACGTGGCTCACAATGGCAGCGCTGGAAAATTCATCTGTCGCCGCTGCCCCAAGCTGAGGGAAGATCTACGGGTCTGTAAATGGCCTCTTTGCCAAAAAAAATAATTTCTTCTTTGGCAAGATTGATAATTTTGAGGTAAGATTTGTGGGGTTGGGTGTCTCTTATCAGGTGCATTCATTGACAGCTGATGACCAGTCAGGTGGCAGAGCTAGCACAGAAAGAGGTGATTTACTTCCAAACCGGAGGGCAGGCTTCTGCAGAATCTGTGCCCGATTTCCATCTTGAATGGAAACGTGTGAGGTGGAGGAGAGCAGGAGGAGACTGACAAAGCAGGGGGCTTGTCTTAGCAGCATTGGTGCCACCTTGGCCCTGAGAGAGATGTGGCTGGTTGTGCAAAAAGGGCATTGGTGTCACTATATGTCACGTCAAAATGCAGACCTGTTGATGGGCAGATGCCTTGTGAACCCATGGAGGCTTATTAATCTTTGCTCTGTTCATTGTGCAGATTTTGGCAAAAAACATTCCCCTTCCCTTTCTCTTTTTTTTTTTTTTTTTCCTGGGGGGAGAAGGGGAGGTAGAGTTGTGTGCATGGTTTAGAAATGGCATCTCTTAGCTACCTGCTAACCTAGAAGTCTGGGCTGAGAGGCTGATCCAAAGCCCAAGGAGCAATCCCTCTTGTCAAGGCCACTGTTTGTCACTGCTGCTTGTTACGTCTGGTGACAGTGTCCATCATTTTGCAGCTGGCTGCATCTTAATGCATCTGTCCAGACAGCAGGGATGGCCAAATGCAGTTGCAGAAAGTAAATGGTGGTAGCAGGAAAGGAGAGAAGGGCGAGTGTCTGATCCTGTGCTCCATCTCGTCGTCATCCCAGGAGTGCTCAGGTGCCTGCACAAACCTAGGGTTTTTTTTGCTGCTCATTGCTCTCTTCTCCCACCGGTCATGCCCAAGCTGTCCGAACCACTGAGTGTCTGCAAGTCTGGGCATAAGCTTTAGAAATTTTCTATGGAGTAGGTAAGGTTTATTGTTTCCACTTCCTAGGTGGGAATAAGAAAACTGAAGCCCTGGAGGGTGATACATGTAGAGCCATGTGATTATTATTTTTTTTTTTTAATTTGTCTCCTAATTTTAAGACGCGGGAAAAAAATAAATAGGATCAAACTGAGTTGACTTTTAAAAGCTTTCAGCATTTCTTTTTTTCCAAAAATACACTTCTCAGCCTGGAGAAAACAGTTTATGTGCAAAGCATTTTGTTTTAACACTTAGAGCCTTTACTTTTATGGGAGCAGTTGGTCTTGATTGTGCCAGGCTTGCACGGGACCTCAGGGTGCCCAAGGCTGCAGGCTTTGCTTGCAGCAGACAGCTGAAATGCCAAAGAGTAACCCAAAACATGGCCCTCGACATCCATTATGCCTCTTGTGATTTACCCTCAGGCAGGTCCTGCCAGCTGGCACTTGGCTTGTTCCTGGGGACAACGGACAAGGGGAGAAAGGAGTTACTTTCTCCAGCTCCAGAGCAATCCTGGGAGATATTTCATGGTCTGGATGGCAGAAGCGGAGGGTGACAGTCCCATCCTAGGCTGGCTTCATGCTGACCCAAATCACTGGGGTCATACTCCAGAAGGAGGTTCAGCCCATCGTAAAATTGGATCCATCCTCTCGATGTGTGTGTTAGTTCTCTCTATCTCTGTGGCTAGAGATTTAATTTTTAGCCTTTAACTTAGCAAAGATGACTGCAGACATTCCTGTTCTCTGCTCCTTTTCCCCCTTCCTGTCCTGCGTGGCTCTTGTACGAGGGACTGGAGCCCAGATTTATATGCTGGAGGAAGCCACCGTCTAATTAGTTAGAATGGCAACTTTGCATGAGAGCCAGCGTCTTTGACATCCCCTATGCTAATCAGAGGCAGACCTGCTGTGCAAAGGTGTTGAATATTCACAAAAAAATCACCAACCCAGCCTGTCCTTTCTCCTCGCTAAGTCATGAGCTGTTTTCAGAGGCTGGCGGGGGGTTGCCGTTGGGATGATGGTGGATATGTGAGTCCGCAGCTCCCCAAAGCTAATTCCCCTCCGGTGTGTTTATGAGGAATAGGAAATTTAAACAAGGTGCAGCCTCCAGGAGAGGAACAGAGTGAAGGGAAAGTTGATTTGGGTTCTCTCTTGCTCACGCTGTGCTGCAATGAATAGGGAATGCTGCTTGATATTCAGGACCAGCTCTCCTGCTTTCTATTTTTATCTTCCAGCATAATGCTGAGCGAGCATTTTGTTTAGTGCGGTTAGTTTTTTTTATTATTATTTTTTTTTCCCTACTTGAAATGTGTCCTGCACCATGTTTCTCTTGCCTCGGTACTTCGGGGAGGAAGGGGGTGTGGTGGGGATCATGGACTGCTGCATCCCCATACGTGAGCTGGATGAAATCCCTGTCGTTTTTTCGTCCTTCTCTCCATGTGAATAGGCTGATGGAAAAGCATGGTCCCGTGGCTTCCCTGGTGCTAATTAGTTTAAATATCAGTGCGCTGGTTATGAGAGGTTTATATGCACATATGGAGGGCTGCCAGGAAAACGTATCCTTGTTGAATCTCTTTTCTCTCATTTTAAGCATTCGGTGCTTCTGCGGGCAGGGTATGTCTGATCTGTATGTTTTTTGGGGGGTTTGTTTTATATCTTGATAAACCTACTATGCTGATCTACCTAGCAGTGCCCTGAAATCTTGATACAGTTTTTTCCATTGCTTTTTTCCATGAAGCCACTCTTAGCTGTTTATAAATTGTTTTTTGCAAGTTCTGAAAAACTCTGTCCGTGAAGTATTGTTACAAAAAATAAAAAATAAAATTTAGCTTGCTCATTCAAGGAGGAAACAGCAATTTGGTCCAGGCTGACAGACCCTGATGCTCCTGTCTCAGAGCCCATAACTCTCGAATGCTGTTACATGGTCCCCATCTGTCTGCGTGAAGAGTGCTCTGAATTAGTGGGGTTTGCAGCAGTGGGCAGGCTTTTAAGCACCGAGGGTCTGATGTGTCTAATCCGATTTAGTTTACGAACTGGTCAGAGCACAGAGAACATTGAATGAATGTGTATAGTCTCCGGTGAACTCTAGGTCATCCCTAAACCCATTTGCATCCATCTCGCATGAATGGGCAGTGCTTTGAACTCGCTCCCTGGTGACTGTGAGGAATATTAGTGCAAAATACACTTTAGGATTCCTGGTACCACAAGTGAGCGGTATTTACAAACTCACCATGCTCTGCTTATTTTGTCTTGCTTAGAAAAAACATTTCAGAGTGCTGTGTTTTTACACAGAACAGTGCTGGGGGGGTCATAAGTCTCAATTACTTTGGTGTTACACCAACAGTGCCATAGCATGGGTGTTTCTCCACCACACCTGGGGCCGGACAGGGCTTCAGTGAGTGTGAAGAAGCTTGAAAGGATGAAATGGTGAACTTTGAGTTGTGGGTTTCTGTTCTGCGTAGCACAAGAGGGAGATTTGAAGTTCCAGGCTTAGAAGAGGTTCTCAGCTGCTTAGAGGTTACATATTAAGAAGAATCTCAGTTTCCAGGTCATGATGGTCTTTATAGTGCCATGGGACCTTGGGGTGTTTTCTGTGCAGGTGGTAGACACTGCACCCTACATAGTATTAAAGGCATGTGTAGCGGTGACTGTACATAATCACCTCTTTGTGGTTCAAATTAAACTCTCCATCCTCATCTTAAATATAAGTTTGGAATGGATCCTTTTCCTACTGCTTGGTAGTTCCACCTTGATTGCTCTGCTTCAACTCATTACTCAGCTCTGTCACTGTGTTTCACTCTGGGATATGGTTTATACAAAAGAAGCTTTTATGTAAACTCAATTTGTGTTGCATTGCTAAAGCCTTAATGACATTTTGCTTGGCAGCAGTATGGACTCTATGTGGTTTGCCCTTCCCCAGTGCACTATGTTCTCAATAAACTAAAGTCCGTGGTAGGTGTAGCATGAAAAAATCTCTGAATAAATATTGGAACAAATGCTTTTGTAGCGTTTCCTAAGCTCTGGCCGCATTTGTGATTCAAGGCCACTGCAGTGTCACCAGTATTTAGCTGAAAAGGAGCTAAATTTGGGAGGCAAAGGAGAAAGCACAGGTCATAGCTTCAGAATCTCTTCTGTAGCTGCTGAGATGTGATTCTGAGATGCATCTTCCATACAAAAGTGCTGCTGAAGCCACTGGTGCCTGACTAGGTGAATGCATCCAGAAACTCATCAAGGGGTGGAGGGGGAGCAGTTTCCACGTGTGTGGCTCCCTGTGCTCTCAGAGATGAGGTCTGGAGTGCTTCACTGCATCATCAGACTGAGATGGCCAAGGGCAATTCCCCTTTGGCTCCTGTGATGGAGAGCTGCGGTGAGGAGGTGGGAAGGCTGTCCTTCGGCTCCTGTGGTGGTGTGAGCTGTGTGTGGTGCCGTGCTGTGTCCAAAGCTCTTGATTTATTCCTGTTGACACCCTGGAAGGAAGATCTGGGACCATCCCCTCTTTTCCCTTCCCCTACCTGTTCTAATCTGATGATGCTCGGGTAATGTGGAGAGAATACCTTAATAAAAAAAAAAACAAATGCAGTGCACACAGTGCACAAAGCCACACTGCTGTGATGCTTTAACTGGTATGGGAAAATCTGGGCCTTGCTTTGGCTGGATTTTGCTGTGTGTTTTGAAATCAAGAAGCTGAAGTAGGGTTTGGGCAACAAACTGCCACTACCTAGTACCACAGGTAGGAATAAATGGTCTAATTTTGTCTCTGGTTTTGTCCTATGGAATTATAGTGGTTTTCATACCCGAAGTAAACTTGGGACATTAACGCAGCACTGTGCTTGTACTTGGAGAGTGAGGAGTATAAAATTAACAGGATGAGAAGCTGCAAAGGGAACTTGGGTATTATATTAGTGAAATCACATGTCCTGCAATGAGCTCCTCGATGAATCAGGGAAAACTTCATCTCTTAATGGACTGCACAGAATATAGACAATAATTCCCGTAGTAAATCTCTCTCAGTCTCTAATATCTAGGGAAATACATTATCCTGTTGTCCAAAATCCTTGAGACATCAGTCTTATCTGCACAAGAGTAGACATTTCATGTTAGCTCTGTCTGGTGTGACAGGGTCAGTGGTCGCAGTCCTGTGCAACTGGAAAAAAGATGGAATAATAGTATGGGTGCAGTACTGCTCTTACGAGTATTAAATACCGTTTGCCATCCCAACATCAAGGCAGACTCTGCACCAGCAGGATGTATTGCAATATCCTTTGAAGAGCAGGGGAGGCTGTAGAGCCCGCAGAGAAACCACCCCCTTGTTAGGGACGCAGCACGGAGCCTGTGGCCATTGGGGGCCACCATCAGAGAAGTCTTTGGCCACTGGCCTTGAACTCACCCTCAGCAGAGGATTTAACTTATGCTGAAAGTGGGGAGCCGCTTGGGCACTGGTCGCTTCCCAGGTCAAGATGTATTTTCCTGCAAATCTACACGCTAACGAAGTGTTGTCTTTGCAGTTCTGCTTCTCTGCTGTTGCTTTGGGTGGTGGTGTCAGCTGTAGGGTTTCTCCCCAGAGATGTGATACATGATTTGGTAAGTGAAAGGAAGGCAAAATAATTGCTGCGAGACAGAAAAGGCCTGCTGTAAACTGCAGCTGGAGTGGGATGCCCGAGAAGCAGATTCCGCCTCAAGTCGTGCCAGGGGAGGTTTAGGATGGATATTAGGAAAAATTTCTTCACCAAAAGAGTTGTCAAGCTTTGGAACAGGTTGCCCAGGGAAGTGGTGAAAGTCCCCATCCATGGAGGTATCTAAGGATGTGTAGATGTGGTGCTGAGGGGTATGGTTTAGTGGTGGCCTTGGCAGTGCTGGGTAGACAGCTGGACTCGTTGATCTTGAGGTCTCTTCCAACATCAAGGGTTCTATGATTCTACGTTGCTAAGCGGTGATGGGGCTGCCTTTGTCGCAGGTGTCTTCCAGGTGCTGAAATGGGCTGCAATCAGGTGAAACTCTCTAGAGAGCAGGAACACAGAGAGGAAAAGGTAATGTAAAGCTTTTCAAGGCTTCGCCACGGCAGTGATGCACTCGGGTGTCTTGGCAATGATCTCCGTGTTCCTGGAATTGCACAGGGCAGCGCTGACAGCAGCTGCCTTGTGGGATTGCCTTTGGCTTGTGAGTGACTCCCAGATGTTCAGCTCTGTGGGCCACTGGTGGCTTGAGCACATCTGGGAGATTTCCACTGTCTTTGCAGTATGACAGCCCGGGGCTCTGCACCGTGAGCCTTTCGGCTCCACAGCAACTCCACGAAATGGTTAAGAAGCTAATGCAGTCTTTTGCAAAATAACGGGTATGTTATTTTGTCTCCATCAAGCCTGTGGAACAGTGTACTGTCAGGTGTTTTCCCTGTAATTGCACGGTGTGGTACCTGCCGTGTAATTCCCCTGCTGAAATACAACCCAGCACAACCAGCCAGCGCCGTGAGTGAAGCTCCCAGGATGTGATGTTTCAGTGCAGGGTAAGAAAGATGTTTCTAGACTCTCCTCCCATCTCTGGCAGCTCAGTGATTTATGCAGGTGAGGAGTTTCTTCCTAGAGATGAGGGAGAGCTATTTCCCCACCACAGCCTCTGTCCTTTCTCTTCACTGTGGCTGGGAGGGATTGAGCTGCTCGTGCTCTTGTGTTATTCATTTATCTGTGTGACTTCACCGGAGCAAGTGAGTATGGAAAGTGAAATGCCTCGAGCGCTTTTAGTGTTGGGTGTGAGAGTGGGTAAGGGTGATGGATGAGGGAGGAAGATAGTGAAGATGTCTCAAGTATAAACTGAGCAATAATCCTGCCCAAGTGTGAAGTTCTTGCTCAGGCAACACCATCCTGGGAGGCAAAGCTTTGGCTGGGAGTGAAGCGAGAACCTGAAGCACCGGTCCTTTCAAAACAGGGATGTGCTAAAACAAAAATGGTCAATTCTCCTGGCTTAGTCAGCTGCAAAGAGTAGGAGAATGTTCAGTCCCACCTCTACAGCATTTCACAGTGACAGAGTTGTTCTAGAAATGGATTTTGTCCGTCTCTTGCCAGTGGTTGGGGGCTGGTCAAGAAGAACCAGTGGTTGGATCTTTCTGTACACGTGATTTATTTCCCTGCGTTCTTTATTAGGGTCATCTCTTTCTCTTTTAAGATGTCTCGCTTTTATTTTTAACGCTGGACAAATATCAAATATTCCTCAAGAGATATCTGTGATTGCAGCTCAGTTTTGACAGTTGAGAATAGTCCAACCGACACACTCGCTTCATCCGAAATGCTGCTATTTTGAGCTCTGCTTTTGTTCTTAACCATCAGTGATAAGTTTGCATTTCCTGTGGATGATATTTTGGGCTGATGTGAGTTGTTACAAATCAGGTCTGCAGAGGATCTGTCTGTAGCGTTTAAAACTCCTTTGTGTAAAACGCTTATCTTCCGGTGTGAGTTTTGTTTCATCTTTTCTGTTTTGATACTTTTTCACCCAAAACAAAGCAGAATTAAATCCTCACACCCCAGCTGGTCATCACTAAATAATTTGGTTTACATCTTGCTGAAGCATTCTATAAGTGCTTCTGCAGAAAGACTTTTTTCCTCCTTTTTTCTTTCTTTTTTGGCCTTAAGATAAAGACAAACCGAACTTTACAGGCACTTCTTTGGGAATCGGATGTTTTCCAGCTATTATTTTGCAAACTATTAGAGCGGCAGATCATGAGGTGGGAACCCAGTTATGCAAACAAAGCCTCGTCACTCTTAGCCAAAAATAGCTTCGGTACGTGTGCATTAAGGTGGAAACGGCGGCCCTTGGTGCACATACAGCAAACAGCGATGGGAGGGAGGCGAGAGGGGAAGCTGCAGCTTTTTGTTTAGAGCCTCTCAGGAGATATTTAGAAAAAGTGTGTTTTGCAGAGACAAGCTTATAATTTCAGTGGGATTGGAGTCACTGCCTTTCCTGTACAAAAAGGGAACCAAGGGTTTTGAGAGATGGCACTCTGTTCCCAGGGGCGTTAATAATTTTTAACATCCAGGTCCCAAACAGAGCATGAAGAAATACTGGAGAATAGTTAAAAAATGTTTTCTTTCCTTTTCTTCCTCTCCTCAGTCCATCTCAAGCCCAGCAAAAGCCTGTTCGTTTCTGCAGCCTCGTGTGATTCTTAAATAACCCGTCGGTTCCTTGCTGCGGGAGATGGTTTCACAGCTCTTTGCGGAGATGTTTCCTTTGCTACCTTGGTTGAAGTGTTCATCTGTTTTCATTTCAGCCTCATCCGGCACTGCAGTGCCCTAAATAATTTGAGATCACCCCACTAGCTATTTGCTGTGTGCTTGTGCACATGCTGCCAGTTAAGTTTACTGGGTATTTGCAGCAGGAATGTGGCCCGGCTTCCGTTAATATGCTGCGTGTTACTCTCCACCAGGCTTAAAATAAACTCTTTTTTAATTTCTTCTGTAATATTGCTACGCTGAGCTCCCTTTGCAGTGATGTGTTTAATTGCAGTTTGTTATCTGGCTGTTAGAGATCGTATAGCGCTTCTGGCCCAAGATACAGTTTTGGATAAAGAGAGGAGATAAAGTAGGAACTCAGGTATGGAAAATGCAGCTTGTAGGTGTGCAGATGTAGTTTCCATTGGATTAAAGCCTCCTTTTTATGAAGACTTGCAATTTCTTATCTCTCAATACTTTTCTGGGATGAGTGGAAAGGGGCCTATAAAGTTGAACAAAGGCTTGCTGTCTTCTGTAATGGGGAGCGCCATTCCCAGGCGCTGTTCATTACCTATTCCTCACAGACATTTTTTGTCTCAATTAGAAATCTTGTTCACACTATATCTGTGTTCACACAGAATTGCAAGTGCCTATCAGAATATCTTACTTAATGTGTTCTTAATGTACTCAAGGAGTTCTCTGTTCCCGCTCCTTCTCTTTCCAAAGTTATGAATAAACTTTTTCCTCTGCAAAAATTTCCAAACACAGACTTTTATTGTCTAGGTCCCCCCTCCAAGTTTTGTTATAGGATGTGTTGGTTTCTAGCATTAGGATGCTTTGTGGTTTTCAAATTTGAGTGTTTTCCAAACAGGATTCCCGTGCATGTTGCTCTTTGGGTTGTGCCAGTTGAGAATGGCTATATTCTGAAATAGCTGACCTCAGCTGAACATCAGCATGCACAGCTACCCAGAAAGGGGAGATTAGTGCTGATTTATTGGCTTGTCAATTAAATAAGAGCACTAGGATTCTCACTGCGTGGCTGAGAGGTTAAGTATTGTGGTCACAGCAAAAGATCAGCTTTCTTAAATGTATCTGCTCGTTTCTATACATTTACGTTTAATTAAAATATTCTTACATCCTGCACTCTTCAACGTTAATTCTGAGATTTATTTTGAACCATTGCCAGGGGAATACATTGTTATGGCATCCTCTTTCCACGTCTATTAGCAGGAAGAGGATAATTGAGGAAATCTCACACAGATTTAATTGGGGACTGAGGGCAGGAGCAGGGAGGGGGGAGAAACACAACCCAGAAGTAGGTCAGAAGTTTGGCGGTGGATAACTCTTGCTTGACACCGAGCGACTGAGCTGAGCGGCGCTGGGGTAGGCAGCCGTGGCTCCGCCGCGGTTTTGGGGTTAATCAGGTAATCGGTGGTGGTGCGAAAGGAGTTGCCTCCCCTATAGCTTATATAATGTGCCGCATACAGGCCAGCGCGGGTCCAGTCACCTCGGTGGCACGGAGCATGGTGCGGGAGTCCCAAGGGCGGGCGGTGATCCCTCCTGGCTTTGTGCAGCAGGGGTAAGGAAGTGGGGCGGGGGGTTTAAGAGCAGCTCAGCCCAGTTTGGGGGCAGGCTTTGTGCAATTTTAAGCTCTAGGGAGGAAGGAAGGCGTCACGCACCGTTTGGCAACCGCCTGCGAGATGCCGGCGAGCAGCGTCCTTGCGAGGATGAGCCCGGGGCTGCGTGGGGAACGTGTACTCCCTTTGCACCTCGTCAGCCCCTCCGCCTGCCCCCGTGGAGCCACGGCCCCTGTGCTGGCAGCAGCACCTCTGAGGCAGGGTCAGGATCTTCTTCCAGTTACTATTTCATTATTTGCTTTTTGCCTGATGTGGCTGCAACACGTGGGCACTGTTCTGCAAATCTGCATTGGGCGTTCCTTTCGCTGATGGCGCTTCTGCTGTCTGGTTAGATCCACACGCTGAACTCTGGACGCACGGTGCAGATGCTGGCGTGAGGCCACGTTCCAAAACCTCGTGAAGCTGCAGTCTTTTGGTCAGGGCTCTAAAAATGTGCTGCTTTTCCTTGAGACGCTGCTCTCTTGTCTGGACCCCTGGTGTGGCGGCTCCTCCGTCCAGCTTTTCGACTCTAAAATCCCACTCACAGGGTAAACTTTGGGTCTATGCTTTGGACTTTCTGCTCTGTGCCTGGACGGTCCCTAAGGCAAACCTGTAGCACGTATGGCCCCTGGGCTGGGCTGCACCCCCAAAGCAGGTTCCTGCCCACTGGGATGCTGACACACCAGCGTGACTGTCCCCATGCACCATGAACTGACTTAGGATGCACGGATAGGACACCCCCTAACCAGCAGCACATGGGGTTACGTGGGCATGGAGGGTACCTCCTCCAGGGACAGCAAACTTGGTGTGGGAATGTGGCAGGCGAAGGCAGCAGGGGAGAAAAACCTCGGTGGTGCTTGTGACTGCCAGTCATTTTCATTAGTAGCTCATTTGCGGTCTTTACCAGCCCACCCTGCCAGCGGTTGTGGGCAGGAATGAGTTAGAGCTTCCACGCAGCCAGGAGATAAACAGCAGATAATCACAGCAAATTGTCCTATTCTTTAATATCCTGACTTTTCCGACTCACGGTGTGATACTGGAAAACTCCTCTCTCTTGTTGTACTTCAGCATTCCCGTCCCCAGGAGGGGCAGCCCGGCGCTGGCCTCCCTGCAGCAGCGTGGTGAGACTGTCGCATCCCGGTTGGTTGGATGCGAGAGATGTTGGGTATCAAAACATGGATAGATGGATGGTTGGATGCGAGAGATGTTGGGGATCAAAACATGGATGGATGGTTGGATGCAAGAGATGTTGGGTGTCCCTGCCCATGGCAGGGGTTGGGAACTAGATGATCTTCAAGGTCCTTTCCAACTCAAGCCATTCTATGATTCTAAAATGTTCGCTTTGGTTTTATGCTGTTGGGATGGCGGTGCTTGATGCAGTCGTGTCCCTTGGGATTTTTTTTTTTTTTTTGTGATTGGGGGGGAAGTACAGCACCGTTGGGTGGGGGGAAGGCCAGTAGTGTGGATGTGCAGCACAGACTGGATTTGCCGGCTGGGATCGCCGTATCCAAGGATGCTCAGGGTTAATGGGAAGAAAGAGGCCGCCATGGGATAGTCTGTGGAGTTGGCCAGTGCCCGGGAGGAGAGGATGAACCACCACATTCTAGATGGCAGCCGGGCTGCCCAGGGTGCTGCGGTGATGACCAGGAGCAGAACTGGGTGCATTTTGCACGTTGTCTCCCAAAACTGGAGCTGGGCAAAGTCCGGGACTGGTGCCTTTGGTGGGCCTGGCCCCGGGTTTAGCTCCAAGCTGGGAGCAAAACAGCTCGAGCGAGAGATGGCCCAGCCGTGTCTTTGTGGTTGAATATAGCTCGTGGCCTCTGGTCCGGACCCTGTCTGTTGTTCTGAGCTTGTGCAAACAGTAAGAAGCAGTGTTTGCCCTAAAGAGCCCACAATGCAAACACAGAGAGACACTTTCTAATAGGCAAAGCGAAAGAAGAGAAGGGCTTTAATTACAACTCTTGCTGTTGAATATTTTTACTGGGTTACCCGAAAGCCTCTTCCACCGGCATTGCCAACCTGAAGCATCAACAAATAGATTCTGGCTTAGACACTGATGTAATTAGGAAATACAAACACCCAGAAAAGGGTAAGGGTTATTTGCCTCTGTTTTTTTCAGCCTTGAGGGAGTGTCTTCTCAAGCTTTTTCATCTAGTCCCACAGAGCAGAAACTTTTTCAGCTTGTATTAAAAAAAAAAAAAAGGGGAAAAAGAATTATTCTCATGGTAGCAGCAGGTCACAGGCTGTTTCTTAGGCTGTAATATGGGGCAAAGCCCCGCCTGCCACTCGGGGCTTTCGCTGCCGTACCTCGATGCCAAGGTTTTTGTGTTTCTTTCCTCATTACTGCTTTCTAGGATCCTCCCCCTGTGGAAGCACCGCACTGTGGGTGCTGCGGTGGTGGTTAACCTGTGTATTTTCTCTGGGATGAGTCTTTCTTTCCAGCTACCAGTTGTACAGCCCACTGGGGCTGCAGATGTGTCGGCTTGTGCTGGAACAGAATGTACAAAAAAATACAGTCCTCAAGGACGTGGCTTTATGTGCTACTGTGGCTGATGTCAGAGGATGGAAAAGGTCTTGTTTTCTCCGGAAATCTTTATTCTTAATGTGCATTCGAGAGAGAGAGGCAAAAAAGTGTGTTCTGCTAAACCTAAGTTAAGAAGCTTGTTCAATTTTTAAACAGTTACATAAAGCCATCAAAGCCTGACAGGAGAGAGATGCGAGTTTGTGCAAAAGAGAAAGGGAAAAAGAAGCTGAAATGGAGTGTTGAAGTTAATTCCCCCGGGCTTACACCTAAAACAGCCTTAACTCATAGATGAACCCTTTCCTGCTCTTTTTCTTTTTTTCCTTTCTTATTTTTTCCCCTGTCTTGACAAAGGTCTTCATGTTGCTGAACTGGCTGAGTGTGAATGTTTCTTGTGCCAACACACTGCTGCTTTTACCAAACCAGCTCTGCGTCCAAATAAGCTTTTCTGTGCCACCCTTGGGGAAACAAACTTGTGGATGTAAACAATGGGAATAGGGCTTGTCTGAATAGGGCTTGACTCCTGCATGTTTTAGCTTCTGAGCAGCTAGGTCTAGATGAGAGTCCCTGTTTGCTACTGCAAATGTTAATATTTGGAGTACTCGGAAGTACCAAGACTCAAAGCTTGGTGGGGAGAAAGTGCTGGTTTGGCCCATGGCTCAAAGCCATCTAAGCCTCCCCCAAAAAAGTCTGCCAGTTCCTGATGGTGGCTTTTTCTCAATGAAAGAAGAAATTGGAAGCGTTACTTGATGCAGCTAACTGCTGGCAGGGAGTGGGTGCAGGAGAAATTCGGGACACGTTCATGGGAGACATGTTGTCCCTTCCAAAAGGAAGAAGTAGGGATGTTCTGCAGGGATAGCGTTACGGTCACACTGTGCTGTAGTCGTCTCACAATCAAAAATACACCTATCTGTGAAAGAAGAAATAGCGATTAAACAAAGTTTTGATGCTGCCTCTGCCCTTCCTAGTTTTGATGCACCAAGGCCAAATCCCTCTTTGTCACTCTGCTGTCAATGGAGCAGTGATGAACAGTCAGAGGGACATCTGGTCACAACAGCCTCCACTATGACTGTGTAAAATGCTGGAGGAATTCAGTTCATGCTTTTTCTGGGCTGCTGGCTGTAACAGGACGGGAGTATGAATTCTTCTTAGGAGCTCAGAGATGGGAATTCATCTGCCGCCTTTGAGGGTTCTGAAACACAGTCATGGAGTTCAGACCTGGCTCTGACCTCGTGTCTGCCGCTTGTACTTTCTTGGCTGGTTGTTTGACACGAACACTGACATTCCTATTTGAGCTCCAGGGTTGGGAGGGCTCTTTGCCTCCAGTCTTTGGATGCAATTTCCCGATCGTTAAGTTTACTGAATGCCAGGCTTTGGGGTTAGTTCTGGTTGTATTTGTCACTCCCTTTGTGAGAAGAGATGGGTGAGCGGACTTTGAGCAACTCCCCAGCACCTCTTGACCATTTTCTTGCAGGAGCAATTCAGGAGCTGAACGGTGTGCTCTTCATCAGACAATACATGTTCAGTAAGAACTTGTGCTAGAGGATCACTCCCCTCTGGATAATGCATAGAGATGTTCCAGGTTTTTGAGTAATATTAATCTATTTATATCTACTACCTAGATACTAGAAATCCATTATATCTGGTTCTGTCTAGACATGATCAAGGACATACTTTCAACTCCTCTTATTTTTCGATGACATTAATATTCAAGCATGTCTTTGTCTTAAAATGTATTCTGAAAGCTGTAGTTATTGAGGAAATTAATGAATAAAAAGAAGTCCTCTGACAAAGAGGATGTCATATCGCAGAGGTATACTAGGAGGGTAGCTGGCAGGTCTGCTCTCAGAGCGCGTTCCTCCGACCACCACAACGACTTGTGGTCTATCCTGTGTGTGCGGCTGAATGGGCAAATGAAACTCAGAAAAGCCATATGATTTCCTCCAGGTCATAGAGGACAGCTGTGGCAGAAATGAATTAACTGGTCTTGACTCCCTGACCTCTGCATGGGTTACGATCCTTTTTATTCAGCTGCCAAACTTTCTAATGTCGTATTCAATATTGGGAACCTTCCTTTGGTTAACCTTAGCCATTCACTTTCTTCACATCTGCTGTAAAGGAGATGTTTAGATGAAAAGATGAAGTTACCATGCTTCTGAGCATGATAATTGTTCTGACTGACTCTTCAGGAAATCACGGTTGAATGCTGCTTGGTTGGGAGCTGGAAGCCCTGACTTGCCACTCTTGAGAGTGGAGTGGAGGAATCTTCTACTGAATTTTCCTTACATAATAAGAGGTTTTGTCTGGAATGGATATATCTTCTTTCTTATGCACAACAAGGCTTTGTTCTAGGAGAGGGATTCCTAGAGAAAACCATTGGGAGAAAAAATGCTCAAAATTCAGGTTTGTAAAAGTCTGCCCTTTAAAAAATTAGTGGCATTTGAGACTCTGAAGTGCTCTCGTGCTCTCTGCAAATTGCAGCGTTTCCTTCCTGTGTTTGAGAAGTGCCTGAACCTCCTCTGAGCTCTCCACAAGCTGCAGGACGTCGATGTTTACTTTAGGGTACCTGACTCGGGGGCATTATCTGTGTCTCGCAGCACTGTCTCCAGCTGAAGGTCTGAAAAATCTGTTTTCAACACGATCAGAGCATGAAAGCTTCTGGACTCTTCATGCCGCCCCCGTGTCTGCATGGCGGTGTCCAAAGGGACTGACTGATTTGGTTGGGCTGTGCCAAAGGTCTCAATGCTGAGAAACTCGCTGTGTAAAGCTGTTTTTTTTCCTGCCTTTTTGTCAAAGGTTGGGGAAATTTTCCTCCTTTCATAGCCAGATCACTGTGCACGTTGAAGAGCTGCCAGGTTGGACTGTTGAGGTGGTTACATTTTAGGGATAAGTAAAGCGCTTCCCCTCCTTTAGGGTGCTGTGGGAGTCGTCGGGATCACAGGCACTATATAAATGCAAGTAATTGTCATTAGAAAAACTCAAAATATTTTTGCTCGCACAGCCTCGGGTGAAAGACTAATAATGAAGATGGGCCACAAGGGAGCCAATTCCTGCATAATTAAACCCACTGGTGTTTGTGTGACAGATGAAACAGAAATACTTGGTCTTCTCAGTGGGGGTACAGTCACTGCTCAGTCAAAAATCGTGTGGCAGGAAGAGACAGAAGAGTTTGCAGTTACTGTGCCCTGTGTCGGCCTGTCTTAGGGTGAGAGGACAGCGCGGTGGGAGCTGAGGATGGCTTCAGCCAGGTGTGGAAGGCAGGAGGCCATGAATCTTGGTGGTGGAGAGCACTGGTGTGGACTGATTAGAGAAAACAAGAAGATTGACCTGCTTTGGTGCATCTCTCCTATCAACACCCAATTTCCCAGGGATTAAAGAAGGTTTTTTCAAATGAGCAGCAGAAGAATTTTGACGAAACAGCCATCAAGGAACAAAGTGTGCTAAGTTGGAGACGTCACGTGGATGCAGTGTCTCCTGGTGTCGTGTCTGCCTCCTGCGGACTGCCACACCTTTCCTGTGGGAATGGTGAAGTGCCGGCATCCTCATCGTAGACATGGATAATGGGGACACTCAGAATTGACCTTTAATTTTTAAGTTGAGACGTGTCGGCTAGACTTTGTGTGAACTTTGGAGAAGGGTGTGAGCAAGCCATTTGTCTCACGCCAGCAAGATGATGCTTGGAGGGTGGCTATTTCTAACTTGGCAACGCTTCCCAATAAAGCACATCTCTGCGCATCCCTCAGCTTTAATTGCAGACAGCATTTTGTACTCCCTGGACAGTTCTTGATGTTCATATCTGCCTCTCTTAGTCTGAACCCGGTTTTATACTGCGTCTGAGATGGTTTAAGTCAGGACTGTGCTGGGGACACAGCGATGCTCCCAGCCTCAGACATTTTACCTGTACAAACCTGCTGTGCAGAGCCAGCTTTCTGCCGGATCCACGCTTCCCAGTCCTAAGACTGAACCCCGATTGCTGTTTAAAGCGTTGCAGTGGCAGCTTCTCAGGTGAGCTCTCTTTGTTCTGGATGTGAGAAACCTGGCAGGGCTCCACTTTATTCCCCAGCTTTCAAAGTAGCACGCCCGAAATAGAAACACCGCACAGGAAGGTGTCCAGTAAAAATTACTTCCAATGGGCAACTCTCATCTTGGGTTATCTCCCTAAGGATTCAGTAAGATTTTGTTCTACTTGTTCCCTGCAGGTTCAGTCCTGAGCCGTGTTGTGGTGCCACGGGAAGGGGCTCAAACACCCAGCTGGCTGGTGGTGGGAGATTTTTCCCCTGTTGTGGAGCTCCCTGTTTCTCTGCTCCCACCTGGGAGCAGCAAGGAAGGCAGCGCAGCCAAGAAGCAGCGTGCCAGGAATCCCCAGCGGGTGGAGAGCCCCGTGGGGCTGTTGCACATCAGCATAATTGAGAGCAGTCCAAAGGATTTCTCCTGTGAATTAGACTGTCTTACAGCGACAGCTCAGGGAGAGAGAAAAACCCTTCCCTGCGGCGGCTCTAGGATCTGAGTGGGCTCCCAGCTGCTTCAGGAGTAGGAGATTGCAGCACTTATAACCTCTGCTGTGCTCGGCTGTGGAAGAACAAATTGGAGGTCCCGATGGGACCCATCTCCCACAATTCACCCTGTTTCTGAGTTTTTTGTTAACTGTGTGTCTAGCTCGCAGGTAACATAGGGCTCAATGCTGTCTTTGTCTTTCTAGTGCTATCGGGACTGTTCTGAAAGTCAAGCCAGGACAGTCAAGTCCTGTGTTCCTACCAGAGCTGGATTTTTGTTTTAATTGTTTTTCCTTATGGAGGCTAATTAGTCACGAATCTGTGGAGCATCTAGAAAGAGTGCTCGTCTTAACTCCTCTGGGCTGTCTCTCCAGCTACCACGTCCTGGTGGCGGTTCTGCCACTCAGACTCTTCTGTCTTCTTTCAAACACCGTGGGCGTCCCAGATGCTGCTCTCTGAATTCTGCCTCTCCTCTCTGTTTGTCTCTTCCTTTCTATCTTCTTGCTGAAGAAAAGAGGGGAGAAAAAAGGGAGTTTTGTGGCCTGAAGGGGTTCCCTGGTCTCTGGTAATTGTTGAAGTATCAGCAATCATAAGAAGAGAGTCTAAATGAAATATCTTGCCTTCCTTTCCTAGCACGGCTCAGCTTATCCATTTTGTCACCTGAACTTACAAGTATCCATCAGAGGATGGAGATTTGCATAATTAGTGTTTTTGAGGTACCTTCTGAAATGCAGGAGAAGATACTTTTTACACTTGTACACGTCTCAGCTCTTATCTAATGAGGTGCTGACAGAAAGGTATCCATGGAGACATCCATTATAAGGCACTGTTGTGAAATTGGTTCTTTCCAATGCCTGTTAAAATGCCAAAGGGTTTTCTTAAGCATAATTTATACCACTTTTTTGCTCTGTCCCTAAACAAAAATAATTATGCCTGAGTATGTGGGAACCATCATTTTAAAAATGAGGTTTGCAAGCTTTTATTAAGAAGCAGGGATAGGAGTAAATTGGGAGAAAGGTACAGAGTTTTTTGAGGTATCCTGCGGGGTATTTGAGCCTGTAGCCCTCCTGGCTGCAGAGAGGTGCTGAGCATCACTGACCTCCGGGGCATCCTCAACATCTAGCAACTCACTTCATGTAGAAGCCTCAATAGCGCTGGGGTTGACTAAATTCTGTTCACCCAGGTTGTTTGTGGTGATGTTTTCCTGTGAGAGGGACACCTAAACATCCTCAAGAGGCTTCCATGGCCTCTTTTTGAGGGGTTGGAGTGGTGCGGTGTGTGGTGGCTGCGGTGGCTTATGGTGTTTGCCAGCCTGTTGGAAACTACGGGAAGAGTTTAGGTAGACAGGAAGCAATCCTCTATTTTTGCAGATTTGGAAAACTTAGTGGGGCACATAATTCTGGGGTTTTGGGGGGACAAGTGATAACATCAGTGTTGCAGCGCGTGGATTTTCTTTTTAAATTTCCTCTTTCCTCTCCTCTCTGCCTTTGCTCCAGTCACAGCACTTGGCACTTTCACATCCCTCTTCAAGTCCTGAAAAAGATGTTTTGGGGAAATTGGGCGTTTCTAATGCAAAAGAAAAAGAAAAAACACAAACCCCCAAGATGGCTCTAACTCCACCCTTTCTCCTTGCCTTTCCTGTTTTCCTGCCCTTGCATGGTGAAAATAGGAGTTTACAGGATCCTGCCTGTCTGACTTGGTTATTTATAGCTTGAAGCTGTTGGGGTTTATTTTTGAGTTCAGCTAATGGGTTATTCTTTGTAGGAGCTGTGAAAAGGACAGGAAAAATCTACAAAACATTAGAAACCAGACTGAAGTGATGAGTAAGGTGCGTGCACGCTGCTCTGATCTGTTCCTCTATCCACACAAATGCCCGTAGTTGTGTGTTCATCAAAAAATAAATATCAATCTCTAAAGCAGGAGGATTCTCCCAAAGGGAAGTCTGAACCGTGGGTTAGACTGCACTAGCTGACGTACAGCTCACACTGTGTTGGTTAGTCATGTAAGTCATCTAATTAGAGAGCACAGGCTTGTGACATGGTCTGGAGGCTTTGGCGTGGAATTAGGAGCTTGGAGCTGTGCCGCTGGCTGCTTGGGCAGGGCAGAGGTGGTCCTGTCACCTCTCTGCACCCTACCTTCAGCGCTGCTTCTGCAGAGATCCCTGTGCCGTCAGATCCGCTGAGACAAGGGGTTGAAAGTTTTCTGCAGAAGTATAAAGAAGGTGGGATTGGTTATTCATCACGGAGTTGCAGCATCTCAATATTTGCAGATTCTGCACTGGTTTGTGCAGAAGGAAGATGGGCTTCTTCCTGTACATCTGAAGTAAGTGGATTCTTCCCTTACACGGTCAGAGCACTGCTAGAGAACTGATTTGAGAATTGCAGTATCATCTCAAAGAGAGGTCTGAGCCTAAAACTTTGTCATTTTCTGTCATCCAGGCATTCTCTCTCTCAAGGGAATTTGGGGATTGCTGGGCAGCCCTCAAGCTGTGGAAGCTTGCTGAGCTCCAACAACTGGTGTCTCAGGTGCATTAGTTAAAGCAGTGGTTTCTGAGCTGTGCTCCATGTGCTGCTTTGAAGAGATCTCTAAACAATAACCCAGAGAAGTGAGTCTAAATAACGGACACCGTAGATCTGAGTGATCTGTTGCCCTGTGCTTCTCTCCCTGGAAATTTGTTAGTGCTCTACAAGCCAATTCGTCTGGATTCCACAAGGTGAGGTACCTGTAATAGAGCTGACTGCTCAGGGATGGCCATGATGGAGCAGTCCATCAGCTGTAAATGGACAAAATGAAACTAAGGGTTGCGCTCCTCTGGCAATGGTGAACTTCGGGGAGATTTTCACCAGGATCAGGAAAGAGACAACTCCAACATCTTTTCTGGGGGTGGTGCATAAAATGCTTAGGTGACTGCAAGGATGTGTTCAGGCTGAGAGGGTCTGGTGGTGACATTAGTGGTTGAAGACCAGTTTTTTGGGGTTTTTTTTGGTAATTATATCAGAGGAGGGAAGAAGAGGGGAAAAAAGGGACTTGACTGTTCAGGAAAAGCAAAAAAATATTGAGCATCTCAGGGCATTTGCAAGAGACTGGCTTCTCTTTTCTGACAGTCTCCTTTTAGCACATACTGGAGACATCGGTTTCTGTTATCTGAGCTATCTGAATATTCACGTTGCTGTGGATAATGCAGACTTAAGTGGAAAAAACAAAAATGCGAAAACAACAACTTTCTGCCAGCAGATTTCAGGCTGACATCAGTCTGTAGCTGACACTTTGTTTGGATACTGAGAAGGGTTTCAAGGGGAGGGAGGAGGGTTGGTAGAGCTGGGTTTGTGCTGAGCAGGAATTATGAAAGCTCAGAGGAACTGCAGCCTCCTGGATCTTTAAATACACTGACAAAAACCTCAATGGGGAGCTCCCCCTACGCAAAATCAGTCCCCACCGTCACCTCTGTTCTGCTCCTTCCCTTTCCCGTCCCTGCAGATGCTGTGGCTGCACGGTCTTTGATGTGCAGATACAGTGACGCATGTTTCATTCCCTAATCAGAGCCCGGATAGTTTTGGAATCGGGTGAATATTCAGGGCTCTGGATTGTACACAATGCGGCAAAGACACGGGGAGGAGGCAGGGCAAAGGGGGCAGGAGAGTTTGGGCTTTTGTGTGTGTGAGGGGCAGCAGCACAATGTCGTTGGAGAACCCCTCTAGGTTGGTCCCTTGCTGCTGTTGCAGCCTTTTGATTCTCTGGTCGCGATCATTTTCTCCAGAGATGAGAAGAAATGACATTTAATGGTGGTTTCCCCCATCCCTGCGGCGCTGCCAGCCCGAAGCATTCACAAGTCCTGAGTCAGTCCTCACCACCTACCCTCAAATTATAACACTGATGGGAAAAATTGCATCTTTGTTTTGGATAGAAATAAAAGGAACATGTTAGTTTTGGGTTCTTTCCTTAAACTGGCCTTTGAGCTGGGGCTTTTTGTTGTTGTGTTAGGCTCACGTGTCTCAGTCCCGTGCTCCTCTGCCTCCAGTTTTGCTCGTGTTGGGCACACGCAGACTGCTGGCACGTACAAAGGAATTAAAAAGTAGGATTTGATGAATCTCTGACTTGTAGGTGATCTGTGACTTGAGTCGGGCTTCAAAACCCTTCATACCCTGAGATCTACGTGCAGAGATTAGAGCGCTGGCAGAATTCTGCTGGGAACACCCAGTGCTAGTAAAAGGCTTGAGTAACCAAACTGAGATCTCGATTTTGAAGCAGAGAGTTACTAAGGATCTGTGGTTTTGCTTGAGGCCCATTTATATCTGTTATACAAATTAGTCAGAGAAAAGCGTCGGGGCCAGTTGCAATACAAGACAAGGTGCTGTATTCATCACAGGAATAATCCCATTACTTTCCTTCAACTTCTACTATCTGCAATAACTTCTTTTTTTTTTTTTGGACCCTGAGGATTGGAACAGAAGCGCTTATTTCGGCGTTACACGATGCGATATCTTGCAGTGGAAAGAGCGCTCATTGTTTTCTTGCAAATCTGTCTGTAAAGACGTAAGATGTCAGATTTTTTGACCCTCAGCACTGCTTTTTTCTGAGTTTATTGGTTCCACAGGACTGTCATGGCTTGGACTGTGCAACTGCTCCTTGCCCGGGTGTTGAGATTGTGTGGCTCGGCTTCGAGAGGCTCCAGTGCCGTGGGAAAAGGGATCTTTCTCCACTGCTCAGTGCCCTCCTCTGTGAACAACCGATGCCTCATCTGTCTCTCACCGGCTCAGCAGCGTAGGGTTGGCTTTACGTTACACTTGTGGCTAATGTTAATTTATTACCTCTTTTCTCCTTTCTGGCAGCGTGCTTTAGCTTCTGATTTGGAAATTAAGCTAATAGCATTTCAGGTAATTTAAAGAGTCTGTATGTGAGTATGTGCCTGGTGGGAATATACAGCAGGTAGTTTCCCGCATAAAGAAGGTTAAAGGCCTTTGTGAAAGCTGGAAATTTCCTTTGCTTTCAAAACAGGCTTCTCCAAAAATAGCAGCGAGCTGGTAGCTTGGCTTCTCCTTGTTTATTAGCAGCAGATGCTGCTAATAGATGCAGAGGGTTGTGTGGAGGAGCGGCGTGCACACAGGGCACCAAGGTACCTGCCTGGCTGCTGATCCAAAGCAGACACTCATCGCAGGATCAGACCCTCACATTCCTTCTGGGATTCCCAGCCCCGCTGCCCTCGCAGGGAAATACAGCGGTGACAAGCCAGTACTTGCTCTCAGCTGTCCAAATTAGCAAGGAAAAAATACAACTCAAGAAGCTGTTTTATTCTGTAATAGCTGTTAGCTTTTATACCTGTGCAGGCAGACGTTCCTCGTCTGCATGTGATGGTTATGCAGGAATTGGGGCAGGAGCTGGCATTTGAGTTTTGGGGCTCATCTGGGAAAATCTATGTCCTTCCATTGCAGAATTGTGCAGTTTGTGGGAATACAGAAATGAGGGAAACCGAGCTTCTGTTCATGTAACAAATCTGCCTCTCTCCAAATGTCGGGACTGTCTGCCATGGCTCCTCTGCTGTTCTTATGACTGCATCACGTAGCTGATGTTCTGCTTACAGTAAATTAAGTAATGGTGAAGTGCCGGAAGCTGCTTCTGTGGTTGTTGGTATGTTTTCTGGAAGGTGGTATCCGCGTTCTGCTCCGGGATGGTGCCTTTCTTGGTTGTTTCTGGGGCAATGAGGGACACAGCATGGAGGTCTCCTGTTGAAGACTTTCAGAAATTCAGTCCGTGCTATAGAGTAAGTCCACGTTGTTCGCAGGATTGTAGACCTTCCTCTTGTGGTACCCTGTGTGAACTGGGAGAGTGTTACTTGATGGGAATCAGAGATGACTCTGCAGGGCATTGCTGGGAAAAATCATGCTCTAGGTGTGTTGGAGCCCAGGACATGGGTGGTCTGTGCCTGTTTCTGCAACCCTTCCCTCGAGCTCAAAGCAAGTGACACTATTGAAGAGACTTCAGGATGTAACGTGGTTCCCACGCATCTTCCTTGGAGCCCTGTTGCTTGTTGGATGTTTGTTGCTTAATGACTGTCCAGCGCTGTTAACCCCATCCAGAACATGTGTTGCCACAAACAGTAATTCTTCAGGCTCTCTTGTGGTTCCTGGAAAACTTTTTTGTGTCTAGTGGTGTTTTATTTTCCATTTCTCCCAGCTCCCTATTTTTTTAGCTCATGAAACAAAACAAAAGACCCTACTGAATTCCTGTAATTATAGTCATCCAAGCAGGCACATTCACGATAGGCTTTATAAGGCAGCAACATGTCAAGCCTTTGTTTCTGAGAAGGGGGGGAAAAAAAGTCCTTTAATACTTCAGTACAGTTTATGACTGTTTCTGTGTGTAATTTGCAAGCCATTAAGGCCAGGCCTGGTGGTGGCCCAAAAAGGCAGAATGCAGTCATGAAAATGGAAACAAATTATGCGATTCCCCACTGTTACCCAGCTTGTTGAAACTGAAACGTTCAGGAGGAATTTTAACTTACGGCTTTTGACGCTCAAACTTGTTTGTAGCAGGGATTTTGCAAGGCAGGAGTTAACCCACTTCATTTCCATTTGTGGCGGATGAGGGTCTTTCTCTCTCCTGGCCAGAGTGAGCAAGGAGTGAACATTGAACCGTCAGGTGATTTATCATTTAAAAAGTCTTATTTGAAAGAGATTGGGAATATTGATGCACAGGAGGGATAGCATTCATTTGATCCCAGGGATTCCTCATTCAGTACTGTGTAGTGGGATCAGAAATGAGGAAAAGGGGGTGGCAGGAGCCTGAATGTGTGACAAACACACGCTGGTTGCACAGAGACCACACTGGAGCTGGGGGTGACTCCTCTCCAGTGGGCTGCTGTGATTTGGGTCAAAACCACCCTTGTCTCTTTGGGTGGCATCTCCCCAGCAGGGAATTTGCAAAATATGTGTTCAGTTCTCTAAAGCCCCTTCGGTTTTACAGCAAGGGTTTTAACGGGAATGCAAAGAGTTTCACATTATTGTTCACCACCTGGGTGTGCAGTGGTGTATGGTCTTTATTAAAGTGGAGAGGAATTGCCCCTTGAAGCTGGCCAGAGGTTCTTCCTTCCTTATCCACTGACAGATATTTGCAGAAAGCCCAGACCTTCCAGCATGATCAGTTTTAGCTGATGTGTGCATTTAGTTCTACCCCCCTTTGACAGTGGGTGTCCTAGAGCTGACCCAAGGGTTTCATCCACGTCTTCCATCGAGTGGCAACAAAAGGCAGAGGCTTTTGGGGATAACAACAGACGGACTGGAGGAATAAAACCTCTCCTGCAGCTGCTGCAGACAGTCTGTTTTATCACCTTTGTTCTCTTTTTAGCCACCTGACTATTCCTGGAAGAGCTAATATTAGCTCTCCCCATCTATTTCTTAGAAGCTGGGAAAACAAAAAATCCGATTGAATGTCCTTGTTTCCAGGTGAACTGATGACTGGTCTGTGCAGTTCGGGCTCTGAAAATCCCAATGAGCTCTTGCATCACTTGGTGTGAGGAGCGGTTATGGAAGTGGCAGTATGAGAGGGATTAAAAATATTCAGCAGTGTATTTAATCCTAGTGATGGACTGTTTGGGAGTTACTTTCCTGCCTTCCCTGGGCATGATGGAGATAGTAATGGAATGTGTTTGCTTTGTATGGCTGTAAAAAAGCAGGGCCTGAAATGGTTTCAGTAGAGGCTCAATTCGAAAAGTCAGAATTTTGGCAGGATACTTATTCAGGATTTGACAGTGTGTCTTGTCCTAACGCTTCACGTCCCATCGTGTTCAGGATGCTTAAGGCTAGATTAGAGACGGGGAAACGAGTGTAAAAATGGATTGCAGAGGTTGATGTTTATTCCCTGAGTGACATCCAAGGCGGTGTTGCTCCGATTACAGGGAAAGGCTGATCCTTTGTGCTGCCACTCTGCAGCTCCACCTGGGACCCGGGACACAAGGGCTCCTTCTGCATTTTAAGGAAACCGGTTAAAAAGACCCTTTAGCTGGTGATTTTGTCAGAGAGACACAGGTCAAAATCAGCTCTGCTTCGTGTGATGTTGCTGAGGAACGAGGAGCAAGCAGTACTTTGTCTCTGCTGCCTGCTGGTGAGTTGGAGAAGGACATGGCACCCTCTGTGGAAGGAGTGATGGGTTGTCCTTGGGCGAAGGAAAGCAAGGCATGATGGCAGACTTAATTTCTCCAGAGCTGATGGGATGTGACCAGGGCTGAGAGGGAGACGGGCTGGGCTGTGTGGTCCATCAGGATGCTTCTTTGCTGGCAATAGTGGTTGAACATTTAGGTGACCACCTCCTCTTTGAGGAGAGCCACCAACCCCAAAGTCTCAGTGAAGGCTAGATCAGGCATGAAGAGCCATGTCTGCCTCATCACGGCCTTGAGACACCTGGAAGAAGGGCTTGGTCTCTTCCAGGAGGGTGTGTAAGTTCAGGGGAAGATGCGTCTCCTCATGAATAAAAGATGAGTGGCAGCCAGGATGAGAGTTTTTAATTAAAAAGCTCACAGATAGCAGCCATCTTGAAAAACAACGTGTGTGGCATCACTTGGTGAGCAGTTGGCATCGGAGCCATCCGAGGCACTGTGAGTAATTCTCAAAGATGCTGTAAAGCCAGCTAAATAATTAAAACTAATAATAAGGAAAAAAATCCTGACAACTTCAATGTTTAAAAATTAAACATTTTGATGAAATATTAAGTGCTACTTATTTCCTTGCACTGGTGGTGCTGGCATCAGTTCTCTTGATGTTAGCAATAGCTTCGCATATCAGTAACCGAAGTGTATTGTCAGCATTAGTATTAACTTACTACAGAGGCCACAATCCCAAAAGTTCTAAAGCCTGTATTTGATTTTAAGTGTTGAATACTTTGAAGTCTGCTTTACTGGATTGGCCGTAGTGCCATGAATACCAAAACCATCCAGCTCAATGCCACAGAATCTTTGCCTGTTTAAAAGAGCCCCTGCTCTTGCTCCGAGGCTCTGGCAGGATAATTTCAATAGCGAACACACTGAGATGGACTTAATCAATACACAAGAGACTAAATGAAAAGCGAAATGAGAGGGCAGAAGTATGTTTGGAAAGCATTTTATGGCTTTCATGTTTTGTGTGTCATTTAAACTTCTAGTCAGTTTGGTTGAATTAATTATTTTGTATTAAAAAAAAAAAAAGTAATTGAACTTAGCTCAGGGTGGGCAGATGAAAGATACGACTGGCAGAAGGAAATGCCCACACACGTTCCTTTGTTTACCTGCTTTCCTTTCTGTATAAGAATGCATCGGTGCCTTGATTTTTAGGAGGATGGCTGCTAATGTCATGCATAAATGAAGTGTCAGTAAACCCTTCTCTTGCTTGTTCCCCCCTGAATAATGAGATACCTGAGAATCCGTCACCTTTTACTGCATATATTGGGAGATACTGGTTTGAAATTAAGGTATTTTCTTTGCAAGAGCTGCAGCTTGGTGTAAAAGAAGTGTGAGAGTTCATATCCCTTCCCTGGCTCCTGACCTCGCTCTCTGGAAGTCTGGGTGGTGGGAGCACCTCGTTGTTCCTCTGCCCGAGGAGAACCGCTGCTTTGAGTCGCTGCGTGGGGACAGCCCACACTGGTGCCCAGTGGCAGTTGGCATTGCCCATGGCATAGAGGCTGCCTTCAGATTGGTGTGGTGTTAGCTTTTTAGGGAGGATGCTTCAGAGAATTGCGGGAGGGAACATTTTGCATGGTCATGCCTTCCCAGAGCACTTCTTATTTTAGACCAGACATGAAGGAATTATTAAGTATTTTTCAATTATTGTTTGAACTGGAGAAATTTTTGTATTTGGGGATATTTGTCCTGCTGTTTCATCATCTCAAAGGCATTCAGGCAGATTTCTTTTTATTTCTCTCCCTCCCACCGTATCAGTTCACAAGTCTTTAAAACATTCTGGTGTGCAGTTTCAAATGGGATTTCCAAAGCAGACAGAAGACGTATGTGAATGCAACATCTGGGAATAAGAGCAAGCGCCTTGATGAAGGAAAAGTATTTGTTGATTTGTTAGAATGTCCCTTGTTAAAGGGAACAACATCATCTCTGAAAGAGCAGCTTGAGAAGGCAGATAAGAGTGGGAGAAGCAGAGGGAGACCGGGGATGATTTGGGACTCCCAAAGCTTGGCTCAGAGTCTGGAAGTGATATTGTGGGACATATTTTCAGGCTGAAGGCGCTTCCGTAACATTGAAGCTTGACATTAAATGTTCAGCTTTTGCTGAATGGCTTTGGAGAGTATGACCCCCTTGCAAGGGCTTTAGATGAGGAGTCAAAGTCAGGTCTTCCCACTACAGACTAAAGAAAAGGAAGCAGCAGCTTCCAGCTTGGTGTCACAGGATTGTGGCGGGAGGGGAATGGGGTGTGTTGATCACCATGCTGTGAAAGAAAAACGTGCTTCTAAAAGGGTAAAGAAATAGTGATTTATTCTTGGAAATAAGTGGGGGTGGCACGTGTGGGACCGATGGCTCAGGGGGCTTGTGCTGAGAAACAGGTTCATTCTAAATTACTGTCTGTCCGGCCCAACTTGCTGGTGAGGAGGGAAAGCCAACAGGGAACTGTACCTGTTTGCCAGTTCCTCTGTTACGGGGAGTGTTAGTGCTTCTAATTGCCCAGGTACCAATATCTGTGCAGAGATGGGAACTGAAAGTGCTTTGAGGGCACAAACTTGTCCATCTCCGTGTCCAGAAGCACTGTACGTGGTGTCCTTGTGTCAGTGAGGAGCTGGTTTGCTTCTTGGGAGAAGCTGGATGAAGGTCCTACCTGGAAGCAGAAGTTGGCCTTATTATGGCAACGTTACGGGAGGCTGAGGAATGGACCAAAGCTTTCCTCTTTTTGGGGTGGTGGTCTCGAAGTCATGGTTAATGAATGGTGCAGCGAGGCTTTTGTTGCTAGTATTTTAAAGTCTCGAGGGTTATTAAACCAGCATCTATACCCAACTCTGAATTTCACTAATAACTTTTAAAAGCAGAAACAATTAGCAGACTCAGTGGGAGAAGAGCTTTCAGGGAGAAGCAATTTAATGTGCTGAAAGACTGTGTATGCAACGTAGTGTACTGTATGAACATACCAGAGATAGTTTTCCAGCAAGCTTCACATAACACTGATTTTTCAGGGTTCAGTGGTCTTCCTAAACTCAAGAAAGCACTAATCTCCTTGAGGGAAGAAATAAAGCAAGTGGACAAAAAAATGTAATTTCATCAAGGATAAATTGCCCTGTTGTTCCTACCAACATGCTCACAAACGTCTGTAGTCACAGGACATTAGCTGTTTCTTATGGAGCTTTTGCAGTGTACCTTCACTTCCCCAGGCAGGTCAGACCTGCAATCCCCCTGTGATCACCAAGGATAACTCCTTGTCAACGAGCTCTGTAGATATTTGAAGGTATTACTAAAACCTGTGTGCTTTATAGGGAAAGCTTCCCGGTGAGGAAACTGCAGGGCTGCCAAGGCTTCCTGCACTTTCTTTCTCAGCGTGGCGTGCTCTCATCCTCGTGGTGGGAAAAGGGTTTGAAATTAAGGATGTTTGCAGGGAATAGCAACTCCCCGGTGGCACCATTGCAGGGCACTGCCTTGTCCCTGGCAGGGCAGTAGACAGGAATGGGCCAGGATTGCTCATCGCATCCAGAATGGTCAAGAAGGGCGTAGTTGCCAGATTCCCTTGCACTCCTGTGGTGGCTTGGTCAAGTTACTTGAGACCTCCAAGAGAAATGGGGCCAGCATGACGCTCCCACATGCTAGCTGCGGAGCTGTGTGAGGTTCCCAGGGGTTGCTGCCCATGTGTATTCCCCTGGGGAGCATCCCTGCTGGCACCACTGCCCATCCCGTGTCGTTAAACCAAGAGCCACTGAATGAACACAACAGCAATATAACATTTTGGGTTTTTGCAAGAAGTCCAACTGTAAAATTCCTGTTGGACCCAGTAGGACTGCAGTGGCCAATAAGACATTTTCCCATTTTCTCCTGTTTTTTCGTCACAACTAACATAGCAGAGATGGACCAGTGTGTACCCAGGCTTATCCTGAACAGTTTCCTTAAGGGCTGCTTGAATATTTTCCCATGAGATTGTGGGTTTTGATCAGAAAACTAGATTTACAACCAGTTTTTGTGTTTGTTCTGCTGCCTGCAAGTTTTTCCCCTTCTTTTTAGGGTGAGGGCTCAAATAAGAAAAATCAGAAAGTTTTAAGGCCCTGAACAGTAATGAAGTGTCTCTGTCGACACACTTAGCTTTTAGGTTGTAGCTGAAACTGCAAATTTTCTCCAGAAAGCTTGTTTAAAAAAAAAAAACAACAACTCCAAACCATAGCCCTCCATAAGCCTAAGCCTGTTTTAATATCTGTGAGCGTTTTGTGCAGAAGCCACAATTTTCTGATCAGCTTCCCGATGGCTACGGTACAATGTGCATTTGAGTGTTCTTACTTTGGGGCTTAGTCTATTGTACAGTATTTCTGTGGGCCGTCAAATAATGGCTGCCTTCAACAACTAGCTCCATTTCAGTGAAAGGGAAAGTGAATATCGTATGTAATTCCTGGAAATGAGTGAAAAATGATTTGAGGTCTTACAAGATTCAGCATTAAGATTATTACAAAAAAAAGTGAGTACTTAAGAGGCACTAGAGCTCAGCCCTATTACTCGCCCTGTTTTACGTAGGCTCGAAGTCAATAGGAGCAGAGACCACCTGGGGTATCGCAGGAGTTGGCCCCATCTGGGCTGAGGGACCAGAGCTGTTATTAAACGTTAAAAATATCATTGAAATACAAGAAAAACGGGGGGTGGAAGGGAAGAAAAGAAAAAGAAAAACTCAGGTGGGGGGAGAGCTCATAATGAGCCATTTTCCCTCTTCATGTGGTTCTCAGAGCCACCAGGGCCAAAACGGTACCAGGAGGTTTATGTATCATCAGAAAATAGAGCCTGAGCATCATGTAAAAAATGAAAGAGTGAGAGCTCTGAATGGAGCAACAAGCGACAGACCAGAAGGATTGAGCAGATACACTGTGGTGCCTAAATATGTCAAATCCAGGCTTGCTGTTCTGAATGCGATGCATACGGGGCAAGAAGTTCTTGTTCCATTTTTTGTTGGTGGTTTTTTTTTTGTGTGTGTGGAGTTAATTGATTTTTGAAAGAGGTTTCCCATTGTTTT
Source organism: Xenus cinereus (assembly GCA_025774025.1). Lineage (NCBI taxonomy): Eukaryota > Metazoa > Chordata > Aves > Charadriiformes > Scolopacidae > Xenus > Xenus cinereus. The sequence goes on from JAOXJK010000062.1 coordinate 1,668,103, forward strand.
TCTTCTAAAACCTCAAAGTCAGAGGGCAAAGGCTAGATTACTGCGGGGGACTTCGGAGAAAAGATAAGACTCCTGATGAATAATCACTCAGTGCTGGGTCCCTCCTGAAAACGTGGCCTTCCTGTCACTGAAGTACTCAGCAAAATGGTTTTCTGGTTTCCAGCTGGCCCTGTAGGTATCAAAGCAACTAATTTAACACAAATGTTCCCTAATGAGCAGCAATTCTAGGAATCTTTGCCAAAATCCAGTTTTTCTTTGGTTTCCAGTAAAGTTTTGTGAGCTCAAAAAACTGAGGAAATGTTTTGGAGGAAATGTAACCCAAGAAACCTGAGCATCAGTTAGAGATACTGGTGTAATCAGAGCGTGGCTGGAGAATTATCTGCTTTGAGTTGGAAAACTTAACTCAGTCTTTCCTCTTTGGATTAAACAAAATTTATCTCCTTGTAGGGGAGAACTATTTTGTTTCCAGTCTAGGACGAAGTCATGTCACTCGGTCATGAGAAATGTGATGAGAAGGGTGTTATGGCAGCTTTCTGCCCTTCCTGGTCCTGGTTGGGACAAACGTGTTGATATTTTCTGAGAGAACAGGAGGCAAATCAAAGTTACTCAATATACTTCATCCAAACATCTCTTGTGCCCCCCAGACACCAAGTGGGCACATAGGGCTCTCATTGGGGAGGGACTCTTTATCAGGGAATGGAGTGATAGGATGAGGGGGAATGGTTTTAAGCTGAAAGATGGGAGATTTAGATTAGGTACTAGAAAGAATTTCTTTGCTGTGAGGGTGGTGAGAGCCTGGCCCAGGTTGCCCAGAGAAGCTGTGGCTGCCCCATCCCT
>JAOXJK010000062.1:1673066-1690840 GCA_025774025.1 Xenus cinereus
TTGAACACCTCCAGGGATGGGGCAGCCACAGCTTCTCTGGGCAACCTGTTCCAGTGCCTCACCACCCCCACAGGAAATAATTTCTTCCTGATATCTCATCTACATCTTCCCCTCTTTCAGTTTAATACTGTTACCCCTCATCCTATGGCTCCCCTCCCTGATCAAGAATCCCTCCCCAGCTTTCCTGGAGCCCCTTTAGGGACTGGAAGGGGCTCTAAGGTCTCCCTGGAGCCTTTTCTTCTCCAGGTTGAACACCCCCAACTCAGTCAGCCTGTCCTCACAGCAGAGGGGCTCCAGCCCTCAGAGCATCTTCGTGGCCTCCTCTGGACCCGTTCCAACAGGTCCATGTCCTTCCTGTGCTGAGGACTCCGGAGCTGGACACAGTGCTCCAGGTGGGGTCTCACCAGAGTGGAGCAGAGGGGGAGAATCCCCTCCCTCACCTATTGGCCACACTTCTCGAGATGCAGCCCAGCATGTAGGTTCTGCTTCCATACTTTCTTCTCTTCCCTCTGGGCATGAGCTGCTTTGAGCTCCCTGACTGCCTCCCTGAAAAGAAAATTTGTTCTTGAGTGAAGAACAATGAAAACAACATCACCATTTCCTAAAAAGACTGATGGCAATTGTATTAGTTCTATCTGATAAACAAATGAGTATACAGAATTTCTCACCATATCTTTCCATCATTTCAGCCAGGAGCGTGTGCCAGAAGTCGATGCTAGCCCTAAAGCACTGTCTTCCTATAACTTGGTCTCAGACATTATCTTCCTCTTCAAGTTCTGCAAAATGGAAACAAATCCTCATTTATCATCAGTTGATAGCTCAGCTGGAAGTGGAACAAATTAAATTGAGTAAGGACTGCTTTACTTCTGAACAACACTGTCCACTCCCTGTTCTAAAAAGTCTTTCTAGTCCCCTTAAAATGCTTAGATTAACGGTCTTTATTCTTTCCATCCAGGCAAATCCTTTTATAAGGCTGATGAAACCCCATCCTTTGGTCTGAAAACAGTCACGACCTTATTTCATATGGCCTGAAGCCCGACAATGTCATCGTAGTCCAGGGAAAGTAAGTTGGTATTAATTTCTTTTTGTGGCATTGTTGCATAATTCTGATATACTGAAACACTAAAAAAAAGTTCCTCACCTCTGCCTAAAAGGATAGGCAGTAACTTTCTGGGAAACTTGTCCCTGATGACATGAGATAGCACTGCTGCTAGTCAGGAAAGCTGCTACAGTCTAGTGTCTGTGGTTGACAATTAAAATCCAAGGGCAAAATTCTGTGTTTCTAATGGGAATTAAGGCTGTGTAACTAAGAGCACCAGGTGGTCCCTAACAGCAGAATCCAGACTATTGTTTTTTAGATTTATGTAGTGTTTTATGCCTATCCCAAATGTTGGCTGCTGGTAATTTCTGCTGCTATTGTTGCTTAAGGTCATCTATAAATGCAAAACGTTTCTCAGTGGGTACTTGACAGCAGTAACCTAGATAAATATTTTCATTTACATAAACATTGTCTTAACAGTTCAGAAACTGTAGTAAATAGTCTCAAATCCCAGAAGCCATCTAGACATTACAAGAATTACATTGTTTTTTGAAAAAGATTGATGTACTGTATTATTTCATTGGTCACCATCCAACACAAGAGGGTGGACTGATGAAAGAGATGCTTAACACATCCAGGGTTTGTGTTGCTTTCTTTTTTCTAACTGTGCTAATAGATGAATTTAATTTGTTTTTCAAATTTTTATGTACCCTTACGCAATGAAAGATAATCTAACTGGACAGGCGCAAACAGTGGAGACCAACTGGCTTTTAAAAGCAAACCCAAAGCCAAGAAACCTCTCTGTAATTGCCACAAAGTACCAAAAAGAAATTAAATTACTTTCTGCCTACTTCAGAACACAAACAGTGGCGTTTTATTTATTAAAAACGGATGCCCCGCAGAGCTCAGTTTGTAGGTGAGTAGCCACAGGTCCCCGTACCTTGTTGTACGTGCTCTTCATGGAAGAAATGTACTCCTGCAAGACCTCTTGGACTCGGAGAGGTTCTTCACTCATGCAGTGCTGCTCCACCAGCCTGTGCCAAAAACAACCGGGCTCCAGGCATTTCAGAGAGGCTAAAGCTAACAAAAAAGAAAATACACTAAATATGGTGCGGGTTGTTTGCATTTGTTCTCTGTAACTCGTTTCTTGTAAGACCAAGAGACCCATCCTGTACACAGGCACTTTGACTCCGAGGATTTAGCTTTGTTTCAAAAAAAGCGCCTGTGTTTGAACAGATCCAGAGGGGCCTTGGGTCACCTCTGAGGAGATCTCTGCTCATTGTTTATGTGGCATAAGCTGAGCACTCCTCTTTGCAGATGGACAGAGCTGCCTCCTGCCCACTCTACAGCCTGAAGCCTTGTAGGTGATGAGGTTTAGGTGGAGTTGATGTGGCTGAATATCTCTCTAGGACAGGTTCACCCACACGCTGTCTTGCAGGGTTGCCATACCAGCCTAAGAAATAATGAAACTAACACCAGGAGGTGAACATACCCTCCTGGGGATTCTGGTGTCCTGTTAGAAGAGAAATCCAGCATCCAGCCATCGATTGCTGTTGACTCCTTGTGTGTTTTCCAGACCCTGTGCTCTGCGTACGTTTTGCAGCCGCAGCATGAGTGTGCGCTGGAGCAGAGCCCTCTGAGCCATTGCATCGCTGCTGTGATCTGTTTATACCCAATCTCAACAGCTAATCCTTCTAATCCTCAAACAATCATTTTAGCCAATACTGTGGCTGTTCAGAATTAGCTGACAGCGTTTCTGTAGTTTGCACTTAATTTAAATCACCGCTGTCTTGTTATGAGTCTCCCATATGACCCAGTGACTTGACTCAAATGGGCACAAACTTGAACATAAGATGTTCCGTCTAAACATGAGGAGGAACTTCTTTGCTGTGAGGGTGGCAGAGCCCTGGAAGAGGCTGCACAGAGAGGTGGTGGAGTCTCCTTCTCTGGAGACATTCAGACCCCACCTGGACACGTTCCTGTGGGACCTGCTCTGGGTGGACCTGCTCTGGCAGGGGATTGGACTGGATGATCTCCGGAGGTCCCTTCCAACCCCATAGCATTCTGTGATTCTGTAATAACCCATAAGCATCTACTGAAAGAAGGCTGAATTTTAGATACCAGCTCGTTGCATCCTCTTCTGCCCAGTGCTGATGGGGAGTGGCTATTCCAGAGGATGTAATAGCTTTTCTGGGCTTATTAGCTGCTGGGGTGATTGCTGCCTGGGGAGTTTTGGGAGACAGACAGAATGGTACAACTCCATTTGTTTCCAGGAATTGCAGGGTCATTTTCCATCCTCTTAATTTCCGAGCCTCCAGCCACTAGAGGGAGAGAATGCTACATATTTATGGTTTTGTACATGTGTGGGGATGTGTGTTTAATAAAGGAATTGCTTTTCTACAGAAGGGCTTTCCAGGCAGTACTATAGCTGGATTTAGCCCCTTTATTTATTTGACCGCAGTTTTATAACTGCTCCTGAGATTTGACCTCTGTAGACTTCTGTTGGTTTATGACCTAAAATTGTAAATGCTCTGGAAGATGTTAGATGATCCTTGTCCATGTTTTACACCCTGTATTTGCTGCCGAGCATCCCTGCTGTGAAATGGCTTGCATGGGGAAACCTTTGGCTCCTCCTGGATCTGCCTGTCTCCTCCTGTTACTGCACACCCCGCTGCACCGGTACGGCAGAACAGCCAGAGTGACAACGCAGAAATGAAAGACGTGGGAACAGCGGGAGGGCAATACCCCTTCCCTCTGCTTTCTTCCTGGTGAGCTAGAGACTCTTGGAGCCTGTGGCCTGTTTCCTCTGCAATAATAAAACAAGCCCAAGAGGGATCTCATTTCATTTGGAATTAAACCATTGAGTTAGTAATTATTGTAGGCAGATGAGTTTTAACAATTTCAAAGGACACCAGCAAGGAGTTGTAGGTTTAGGGAGGGGAACGGGGATGGAAGTTTTAAGAAAAGCAGTGTCAGAAAGAAAGTGAATTTTGTATACTTTTGAAAATGAAACAAGATTGAGACTTCCCATTGCAGATTGAGCTCCGTGGGGAAGACCCACGGACTGGCCTTGTCAATGAAAGTCTGATGAGGGGACTGTGGGGCTTGGAGCCATCCTGAGAAGTAGCCTGGGATGAAAACAGGGTGCTCAGTGAGTTTGAAGAGCTGAACCTTCGGTCTGCAGTGCTGTTTATCAGGTGAATTTACATCCCCCTGCGGATGGTGGGTGGGGAAGAGAGAGTCTCTCTGCCTTTCTTCTGACTCCAGTGGGTGACTCAAGGCAGCGCTCTCTCAGAAGGGAAACCTCATGATGCCTTAGCAGCCTGAAGTCTTGGAGGAGAGCATCCCTCTGGGTAGTTTTCCCGACTGAAAGTCAGTAGTTCCTGTTAATAGAGGGGACTCAGCAAAGAGATTTCCTTATGCTGATAGAAGCTGCAGATGATGCTCCAGCACAAGAAGTTCTCCTGGTGAGGTTGGGGCTGGTCCCAGCTGCTCCTTTCCCTGCCTCTTTCGCTTGCCCAGCTGCGCCCTGGCTGGCCCAGCTGATGGCAGGCATGAGGGAGCAGTGAGGGAAATGCACAGGGAGGCACTGGAAACCTTGAGATTGACCTGACCCAGGCACATTAGAAAAATATGCACGTAAGGACTAAATATACATCATCCTAGAGAAAACGGTAAAAATATTCCTTGGTTTTTTTGGGTATTAGTCACTGGGCTGAGGTTTGGCTGCTCTCTACTCCAGTGGGTGCCCCTCTCTGCACCCCTGGCTTGGCTACGGGTCTCTTACCACGTACTCGTAACTCAGACAAACTGAAGGCACGAAAAGGTGGCTGCGAACTGAGTTGCTTAAGCTCAGCATCTCGGGCCACAGGTCACCGCTTGTATTAAATAATAGAGCTGGAAGAGCGATGAGTGAATATGAAAGACTTCTCCGCATCGCTCTGTGCATTTTGATGAACTGTGGCCGTAACCTTATAAATATGACCTGCTCGTTAAGCCTTCACTCGCCTGCTGGAGATGCGAGGTCTGGGGAGACCAGTCTATTTGCCTTCTGTACAATAGGTTTGTTTATTGAGAGCCATGCTGTAAAATTGTTATTCAAGCAGTAATCTTCTGGACTTCTGAGGGAGCTCTGCCTTGGCTGGATCACACCGTGCCATCTCATGGCTCTGCTTTTTGCCGGTGCAGATATCTCAATGAGAGGAAAAGCGTTTCTGTTCCAGGGTTTTGCATATACTTGTGGGTGTAGGACAAGGTCGGGATGCCGTGTCTGAAAGCACCCAGCTCCAGTGAGATCCCCACTGGGTTTGGGTGGAGGAGAGGGGACAGACAGGAGCTCGGGTGGGAGTCCAGCTCTGACATGGTGACAAGGAGGGCTGTAGGAGCCCCTAGACCATGAGACATGGCCAAGGTGGGAACCCCGGAGGCTCTGTCCTTGGGTCCTGCAAGGGAACATCCCTCCAGGCAAGAGGGAGGAGCACAGATGCAGGGGTATGGCTTTGCCAGTCCCTTCTGAGCTTAAAATGCATGACCTGGGGGAGCATCTATTGTTTCTCTGTAGATAGTCTCATGAATAGTAATGTTAAGCTCTAGTTTTCTTTTTAAAAAAATCCTTTTTGGCTGCAGATCTTTCTCTAAGTACACAAAATGAATTTATATACAAGCATTGTGCTACTTGTAAAGCCCTTTCTTTTTCAAATTTAGTTTCATTCCCTTTTTTTTTAATCTCCATAGGATTTTCCCTGAATAAGCAGAACTAGGGCAGTGCTAGGAACAGATGGACATAAAGAAGACTCGGGTGCTGGAGAGACTTAACGGGCTTGGGCATCTGAACTGGGGTGCTTTCCTCATCACCGTAAGAGTTTAATTTGACTGCAGGTTATTAATTTTTGCCTCTAAAGCAGAGGTCTTAGCAACTGAGAGCGTTCCTTGGCAACAGACTGCCATGCTTTAATTAAAGCAGGTGTGGGAGGTTTAAAAATGCCACTGTTGGAAAAAGTTGAAAGATATTAGCAAATCAAATGGGCTGAGGCATGAGTCGTCTTGTCAGTTAGAGGGGGGTGACGAGGAAGAAGGAATAGTAAACAAGATGCAAACCGGGGAGGCAACTTGGCAAAGGAGCGGATCTGGAAGGGAGGCAGGTACGGGACTTGCATGTTGTGCTGCCTTCCCAGGGGCCGGGCTGGGGCTCGTCCCTGCCATTCCCTTGGGATGGCATGGAGAGGGGTGGGAGGAACCGGCTGCGTGACTGGGAGGTCTTGGGCTGTGAACCGAGTAGTTGACTTCATAAAAAAAAAAAAAAAAAAAAAACAAACAAACAACCAATTGCTTTTTAAAAACAGGTTTCCAAACTGTGATTTTACACGAGGGCCTTCATAAAAGTTGTAGCTTGTTTTTGTGCTCTCAAAAATTCAGTCATTTTGTCAGTAAAATCAAACAAAAAGCTCTTTCAGGAGAGTCAGAGGACACCGTGGCTGTTCTATCATTTCCCTCCTCTACCATGGGAGCAAGCAGTGTGTGACCTGCACCTCTGCCTGGAGCCAGACTGGTGTCTGTTTGCACCGTGACTGCTAAATATAAATATACCGAATAATGCCAAATATACATAATTGAATTAGAAATAACTCTAGTTTGTGCCAGCATGTGGAGTGTACAGACACGTAGCTGATCTGGGCTGGAGAAGTGGTTTGGAGCAGAGTGAGACAAATTTGTGCTCCCGTGTCTGTCCTTGGCGCTGTTTTGGTGCGTAACCTTGGGCAAGTCAGGGGAAGACCTTCTGCACCCCTGGAGTGCAGATGCAAGAGGGAGATAATAATCTTTTTACCTTTCCGTGCTAAACAGCAAGATCCCGATCGCTTACATCAGAGCAAATGATTTTTATGCACTTGTTCAAGTCCTGTAATTTATGACTCAAACTATCCTTGTGTCAGAGTTAGTTCAGGAGGACACTTGTATCTGGGGCTTCTGTATATGTCATCTCCTATTAAGGAACAAACAAACTATCTTGTAATGTACCATAAATAATCATAATACTTTGCAAGAGCCCGAAGCACTGCGTTATTGCTGTGCTAATCTGAGAGGCACTGGGCCATTATGAAAGTATTCCGTAGGGTTTGGGGTTTTTTTCCTGAAGGGAAGGTACGTGTTTCATAGCCGTGTAGCGTGGCTGATTGGTTTATAAAGCCAGGCTGGATAATTCCTAGTAGAGGTTAAACAAATTCCCCTCCTTTCTCATTAATTAACCTGTAGGCTTTGGTGCCTTTTCTTTGCAGTTCAGTAGAGACAATGGCTGCAAGAACACATTTGTGCTCTCTAATACGCAATGGAGAACATCTGCCTTCTGCAGCGCTGAAATAACCGCTGTGTGACAGGGCTCTCCAAAGAGTGTTGTCGGGCTCCTGCTTGAATGAGGCAATTCAGGGATGGAATTTTGCTGGAGAGGCGTTTGCTGGGGGATGTTCTCCACCGCCTGCAGTCGACGTCGGAGCTGGGGAGGAAAGAGAGAGTGGGCGAAAAGCAAAGGAAGGGAAATCCCCGTATGAAAGCAGCGGCAGGGGAGGGAGAGAAGCATCTGGGAAAAAGTTTCCCCATCCGGAGAGCGGTTTGTAGCGGTATTCCTATGGTGGGAGTGAAGAAGGGAGGCCTTGAAGATCTAAAGATCAGAAAGAGTGGTCAGACACTGGAATAGGCTGCCCAGGGAGGGGGTTGAGTCACCATCCCTGAGTGTGTTTAATAGTCATTTAGATGTGGTACTGGGGGATGTGGTGTAGGGGAGAACTTTGTAGAGTGGGGTTGATGGTTGGACTCGATCCCAAGGGTCTTTTCCAACCTGAAGGATTCTATGATTCTAAAGATTTTGGTGGTGATGTGGTAGTGTAATATAGCGAAGAAAAGAGATTAGAGGCAGGTAAAATCGCGTAGTGCTTCTGTGCTTCCTTCAGTGCTCTCGCTGGTTGGAAGAAAATTAACCATCAAGTTTGGGATCCTGGTATAGTGGTTTGGATCTGTCTCAAACTAGGGATCTGCACCCGAAAGCTGCCCTGCGGTGCCGCAACATGATGGTAAATAGAAGTGGGATAGTGGGGTGCGTGTCTGCAGGTATTGGATCGGACAGCAGGTCGCAGTGGGAATGTCGAGAAAGTCTCGTGTGTGTCACTTACATGACTCCAGATGCGTTGGATGAGGTACAAGATGGAGATTACTTTTTGCCTTTTCATCAGTGCAACGTGATTGTAAGTGTCCTTCTGCTCATACCCATTTGCTTTGCTTTTGAATCGCTCTCCAGCTGCAAGTAATCAGGAGGAAAAAAGTTACATACAGAAAAGTGGCATTAATATAATAATTATAGTGCTTATATCAGTCACAACTGCTACTGCAGAGCAGTTTCCAGGTAAACCTTATTCCTTCCTTCCCCGCATCACATCCCTGCTCGTCTGTGAGGTTATTGGTCTGTACAGATTTAGTCCAAGTGGCTGGATTATCCCAAAAGTTGGTGGATCCAGACCAAGAGTGTGGTAAAAGGACTAGTGCAGGCAGCAGGGACCCAGAAGCAGCTGTGAGGCTGAAACACACCGGCTGGTTTTGGTCCTTATTCTGTAGGAAAAGAGACTTTCAGAGTGTGTGACAGGTACAATGTGACCAGACCACAGCTCTGCTGAGAATGAAGGGGACGTTGTGTTACCCATGAGTCATAAATGAGTTCTTACAGGGGACGTATTCTGGAGCCAAAGGCCCACTCTGCTCACCGAAGCAAAATCTATTCCCTGCCTCCCCAGCGGGACTCGGTGCTGCTCTGTGTTGTCTCAGGTGTGTGAGTCCCCCCTGGGGACCCCGTGGCGGCACTGCCAGACCTCCAGCGCTGGGGAACCTCTGCAGAAGAATCCCAAAGATGCTGATGGTGTGGCTGTGCCATGTCCCCACCTTCCATGGCCAATGGAGTGGTGGGGAAGGGAGAGCTAAAAGGACCTTCTTCTGTTTCTTCAGTGCCTTTCTGGAAATAGAGGGATTTTCTCAAATTATTTCAAGCAATATTGAATTATTCACTATCATTGGTAGTAGAAATCACATTTTTTGTAAGCTCGGTCACGGAGCAGGAGCTTGCAGTGCAAAGTCTGTGCCCAGACACTACAGACTGGCCATCGCCTCTGTTTCCCCGTGGGTGATGTGGGTTTTCCTAGCGGTGCGGTGCCCGTAGCTCTGTTCCACGGTGCTCCGTGTGACTCACGGCTCTGCTCTGGCCTTTGAAATCCCCTGTGTCCGCTACTCACTTGCACTTGGGTGTGCTTGGCTGCAACATCCCCTTTCGAGCGCCTGACGGAGGAGCCAAGGTGCGGTGCCCTTTCCTGAAAGGCAACTTTGGGGTTGCTCCAGTGGCGAGGCTGGTGGGTGGCTTTGGCAGGGGGACTCTGGGTTTGGTCCCCTGCCCGCTGGCTGCCTGCAAAATGCTTTGCTTGGAGAACGAGGCAACAGAGGTGCAGTTTCTTGGCAGGGGAATCGCAGCTGGGTTCTTTCGGAGATCGCGTGTGCCAGAGAGAATCGCTGCCCCACTGATCTGGGCAAGATTGGATTTGTGTGCAGGCCGATGCCGATCCGGGGATTTGGCTAATCTCTGCTCCTTGTTGCCTTTTGTCACCTTCGCAGGGAGCAAGAATAAACCTGGCAGCCTCTGGTTTACTTCTGAAATCAGCTTAGGATAAACAAGGGCTAGGAAGTGAAATAGTGGAATGTGAGCCTTATTGACAGGCCTAATCAACAGCTGACGGCAGGAGGAGAGAAATGGGTGTAATTTCTGCTTGTAACAAGCCTCAACAAAAATTGTCCTCCTCCAGATCCACTTCACCAATTAGAGCAACAGGGTGGGATGTGCCAGACAACTTCTCCCTCCATATGCACTGCCAAGGCTAAGACGGGCGTAACTTTGACTGAAGTTAGTGGAGTTACTGGGATGCTACAGTGTGTGTTTTAAAGATGATCTTGTGCTTAAGAGGGTCTTTCTTGTATTATTTGTGTGCGCGCTTGACGATAATGCAGATCTCTCATTTAGTATTGCTTCACAGAAAAAGCATTTTCCCTTCGATTACAGATAACCTGATCATTGCTTTTATTTTTAATCCAATTTTCTGAAGGAGACAACGCCCAGGCATCCAGGATGTCTGTCTGTCTGTCAGTTCTTCTGTCCCAGCTCTCCCTTGCAGCTTTTGAATCAGTTGGGGACGTTGCACTGGATCTGACTGATGTCTCCAACAGATGATGTACCTGAGTTCTGAGAAAACCAAGATGTTCCCATCACATGCAGTAGGAGATTAGGTCTCTCCCCAGGGAGGAAGGTGAGGAGCAGCCCCAGGTTGACAACACGTATGTTCCAGAACAGTTTTCAGAGATGGGGTTTTCAGACCAGAGTCCTCCTTTGGATGTAAATAACTTACCTGGGGTTCCTGTTGCTTAACATAGGAAATTTAGGCAGAATTCCAAAGTTTGGATGTCTGTAAGCATTTGCCTCCAGACTCTTTCTTTTGTCAGCCATCCCTAGGAATAATGATGGCTGTCAGTGCCTGTGTAAAAGGTGATGGGATGCGGCTTGATGTAAGTAGAGCAGGCTACGTGGGGCCCAAGCAATGCAAAGCTGCTGGGCAGCATCCCTTCGCTCTTGCCCGTGCTTTTGTTCCGTCCTGTTTGAATAAATAAATGAAGACACCTAGGCTCTGCTGCCTCGTGCGTCCTGCTGAATGGCGCAGGACCAGCAGAAAGTGGCAGTCACGAGGAGCTGCCGGTTGTTTCCTGACTCCAAATCTTCAGCTGCAGGTAAAAACGTTGCCTCCTCTGGAGGTCGGGAGCAGGAGATTCAAATGCCCTTCTGCCCTTGAGGCAGGAGAGCATGGAAAAAAAACCTCCTTCCATCACAACCTTAAATCCTCTGCAAATGCAATAGAGGAGATTGTAGCTTCTCTGCAGGTTTTGCAGTTATCCTGCGTATGGATCCAGAATATCCCCATGTATGTGTGTCCTGGCTGTGGGCTTCTGTACCCAGAGCAGGACGTCAGCTGTTTCCCACATTGTCTCCACAACATACCTGCCCTCTCCTGCCTCTGAAGCTACTTGCAGGCTTCATCAGCTGCCAAGGAGGAGGTATCAGGCCTCTCGGCGGGGTATTTTGGCCGTGTTGAGGTGTGCGTCAGTCCCTGCCACGGGCTGCCCCTTCCTGCGGGCGCTCGGCTCTGGGAGGATGGCAGAGGGCTGCGGTGGCAGCGCAAGAGCCTCTTTGAACGGCCTTGGCCAACTCCTTTCTGATCTCCACGTCTCCTCCGTAAAATGGGGAGAACCATGTCGACATACGTGTCCCAGCTGGAGGAACCGGGAGGATTCAGCCCTGTTTCCAGCTGGCTGTGCACATCCCATATGCTATCGCCGCCTCTTCTACCCAGCGCCAGACAGACTCATCTCATCTACCCCGGCGTGGTGGGTGGCCGTATCGATGATGAACGCTTAATGGGTGTCTTGGCTTTTCTAACTGGGTGGGGGGGCTGTCGTTTCCTTGCTCTGACCAGAGAATCAGGAAAAAGCAAGGGGAGCGGGCAGAGGATGAAGACCCTTAGTGTGGGTGCCGGGGGGAGGATAACCCGGGGCAGGTGCTGCACGTTTCTGGGCTGGGAGGTTTTGTTTCCTTGGGAAGGGGACTCATCCTGCAGGCGGAGAGCAGAGCGAGAACTTGCTGCCCTTCAAACGTCAGCAAAATCCCCAGCCCCTTGCTGAGCGTGGAGGCACGTGCCGGCTCTGCAGAGCTGGGAGTCCCGGGGTGACCGGCCACCGGCAGGACAGGGGTGCTGAGCGCCTGTGGGGACCCTCCACAAGTTCCCATAGGTGCCCCCTCCCGTCCCCTCCCCTCCTGCAGAGTTTCAAAGCACGGCAAGGGAAAAAAAAAAAATAAAAAAAGACATCCCCCTCCCCTCAAATCCCTCAGTCTGTGACTGAAATAAATAACTACAATCCCAGGTAGTGAGGAGGCTGCTAATAACGTGCTCTTGACAGGCACGGGATTGCCGGGCTGAGGGATGGCTGAGTGAAAGCTCCAGGCTAGGGTGGGGGTGGGGGGCTTCTTTTTTTTTTCCTGCCAGCTCTTGCCAGGCAGTAGGGATTTTTTTTTTTTCCCTTCCCCTCCCTGATAATAAGGACATCATCAGAAGCAAGATGCAGTGGCTAAGGGATGGAGCAGGAATGGTGAGTTCAGGTAGCTATATCTTTCTCTTTTCCTCTTTATTGCAGTACTTTGACGGGGAAATAAGCCTCCGTCCTATCTCCTGACTCCTCCTTTACTCCCTGTCCTTGAAACCATTGATCACTCTGTAGCCATTTTATGGACTCTGCATTCCCAAACTGCTGAGCAAAAGAAGAAATTAAAAGAAAGGAAGGAGGGGATGGATGCGCCGGGGCGTGGGAAGGGGGGAGCGGCGCTTGGCGGGGGCTGGGGAGGTGGGTTTCGGGAGGGTGAACTGGTGGGTTTGTGGTGGGGAAAAGCAAAAGGATTTTCCGGGTGCTCGCGTGTAGGGTGTAAGAGCCGGGGGAGAGGGCTGGAAGGAGAGGAGCTCCGGAACGGGGATGCTGGCGAGCGGCGGCGTTACTGGGACCTGTCAGATCTGCCCCTTCTGGGGATGATGAGTTGCGGTGCGGGGGGAGCCCGAATTCGCTGCTGAGCCGGGGCGTCCCTGCCTTTGCTTGCATCAGGCTGTAAAACACTCCTCTGAAGTGCAGAGGCTTCAGGAAAGCAGTTTAAACAGTGACAGCTCTGCTTAATAATAATAATAAAAAAAATCCTGCCAATTTGCAGATGCCCTGGCTGTGCCTGGCGTGAGGCTCGGAGGGGCTGTATCCGCCAGGAGAGAAGCCGGGGAAGTTCCCCCGTCTCGGCAAGGGTCCCTGTTTCTCATTCAGAAACTTCCCCGTGAAGAGATGCGGTTGTTATTGAGATCTCCTCCTCCCCAGCTCTCCCTCCTCTCACAGCTTTGCTTTGCAACGGCATTTCCCTCTGCTTTCCTCTCTCTGCGCTGGGCTGGGTTTTGCAGGGTGGGTTTTTTTTTTTGTGTTGCCCTTCCCTGGGCGTTTTCCATCCTCCCGGGAGCCTTGGGGCGTCCCAATGGGCTGGTCCCGTGGCCCGGACCCGCTCTGGGTGGCTGGCAGCATCGGGCCGTTGGCATCACCTGCCTCAGCCCCTGCCTTTTGGCTCCGTTGGGGGCACCCGGCAGATGTTACCGGCAGCGGGGATGGGATGATTTTGGAGAAATCACTGCCCGTTCTCTCCTGATGCCCAGCCACCAGCTCCGTGATGCCCTGTGCAGGTCCCTCCTGCCCTCCATCCCTTCTTAAGATACTTATAGAAACAGGAGCTTAACGATCGATGCTTCTGAACGACTGCGAAGCCGGTGCTGGGAGCATAATGTGAGGGTGTAGGCAGCAGCCTGCGGCAGATAGCACGTTTGCTGAGGGTCCTGTTCAAGGCTTGTCTCCCACCCAGCAACAGTTTGGGGTTTTTTGCTGCCTCCTCCCACCCTCGGAGCATCCAGGTCTTCTGCCACCCCGTCCCCTCACCTCCCCGGGGTCAGCGCTTTCCCCCCCTCCGCCGGTGTCTAAGCAACACGAATCGCCTTTCCCCCATTTGCCAATTTACATTTGCAGAGATTACTCCGCTGAAAGAAAAGTGGCGATGGAAAGCTGGAGGTGGCTCTTTCATCCTTTTTTTTTTTTTCCTTTCCTCCTGGGTGACTGCTGAGCTCTGGTGGGGAAAGGAGGGGATGCGGTGCGGGGGGAACTGCTGTTCTAATTGACATAGCGCAAGACTTGACACTTCCTCGTCCTCTTATCTTTCCAGCTTCCTTTCTTGCTGCTGGCAATAAGGGAGACTTTGTTATTTTGTTCTGATTAGTCTAATCTTTGCCTTCTCTTGGAGAGAAATTATAGTGGTTGCTGAGTAGCCTGTAATTTAAAATATTCTGGGGGGAAAGGGAAACTCCAGTGATTGATTTTTGAAGCAGGTTCTACCCAGGAATTTCCCAATATTGCTCCTTCTAATAAGGGAAAAATGAAAAGAGAGGGCTGTGGTTTCTGTATTTTATGCAGCGGTTTAGCAGCCTCAGCAGTACATGAAGATACTCCGTGTATCTCTAGATCATCTGAAAATAAGGGAAAAAATTATGACAAACCGACAAAGTAAAAATGAACCAAATAAGATCAGTCCAGCAGAGATCTTTGCGATCTCTTGCGAGCGAGGAGCCTGGTTCCCTGGGGACGGGTGGCTGCGGTCCGAGGGATTCGATGGGCGAACAGTGGAGGCCCTGGGCTACTGGGAACCCTCTTATGGCCACGCCACGAAGCCAAGGTCCTGGTGACGCTTGGCCCATACAAATTCAGCTCTGCTTTTGCAAGACAAGGCTTATTGGTCCAGATGTCCTGGCTGAGTGCCAATGCAGACAGTTATATTCCATCTAATGCAGATTTTGCCTGTTGTTCCCATTGGTTTAATTTTTAGCACTTAAAATGTTGGATCGTATTGGTGTACTCTGGTAAACAAATCAGTTATTCCCCACCAGAAGTAGCTTTGTTTCAGCACGTCAGTGTGAATATTATTGTCTCGGTCTACGGGCTAAAATGTGATCCAGAAATAGAAAATGGCTCAGTTTACTCCTGAGCGAAGGTTGGCTGCTCCCTTCACACGCGTTCAGCCGCCTCCCCTATGGCGAGGAACCTTGGTCTTTCATCTAGAGCAGCACTGGACCAATTTTCATGAGCACTGAGCCTCTATTATGGATTTTCAGCTGTCTTTTTTCACTCTGATATTATTTTCTGCGTCTCTACTAAAGAACAGCAATAGAAATTTATTTTGAATAGCATCCCTGAACTTTGTTCTGCTCAGGCACGTTGGTCTCAACCTGGATTTTTGGCTGATTCCTCAGGAGTTCTGCACAGCACTGATTTATTGAAAGTGCTGTTTTCTATCATTCTCAGCACTGGGTTGGGTTAAAGAATCAGACCCGCTCCCTCTCAGCGTTACTCATCTCAGGGAAGCGTGTCACTAATATTTTACAAGTGATAGTACCTTTTGTTCTCGTGGCAGGTGGCTCTTTATTTCTAAATCAGCCCCTTAAACCTAGCTATTATTCCATAATATTAAGCTGTCGGGGCTGCTTTTTCTTCTCCTTTGCATGTGCTGCTTTCTGTTTTTTAAACAATTAATCTTTTGCCAATTATGCTAGCATCCCATGAGGGTATTTTACATGCTTCATTGGTACTAAGTTGCTAAACTCTGCAAGTATCTGTTTCTAACCCAGAAAGATGAAACTAATTGTCATTGGTAGTGATGAGAATAAATCTGCACATCTGATGGGCATTGTAAGTACGATGATTATTTGGTTAGGCATTCTGCACAGAGAATATTGATCCGGCATGATAATCAAATGAGTTGCTTTAAATCATGCCATAATACAGCCTTTTCTGGAATCGTTTTCTATCTGACAAGGGCAGAGTTTTTCCCCAAGCCTTTGGCTGGATTACAGGAAAGACAAGCGTGCATCTTCCTCGGTATTTCCTCACACAGGGTCTGATTCTGGGCTCGGTGTTGTGCCTGTGAAGTCAGACTGACTGCAGCCATGAGCTTCAGTAGATACAGAGTCCCAGTCTTTCTTTTTTTTTCTTTTTTTTTTTTTTTTTTACAGGCACATATAGTCACATTCTTACCGTGTCTGTTGTTCAAACATTTAAAATCAATCTGTTGATATTTTACATTGCTGTCATAAACAAAAAGTAAGCTGTCGTAAATCATCGCAACTTGAAATATGTTGAATAGGAATTCAGGGAATAAAAGGGACAAATACTGCAAGTGGTAGAGATGTTCACGAGCCAGTTCAGCCAGAAAACTTTTTTACGTTTTTCCTTACTGATTGCTTGTCAGTTTGCAAATTATGAGATATTTAAAGCACAAAGGCTCTTTGCACTCCATAATCCAAAAAAGCTCCATGTGAAGTCGGTGAATGAGAAGTGGAAGAAAGCAGTTTGGGTCTGATTTTCATTTTTGAAACTTTGGACAAGGAAATGCAGTTGGTCGGGAGAAGCCAGGCCCAGGATGGGATGGAAAAAAGGATCTTAGAGTATCCAGGCATTAGGGATAAATGGGACTTAAGAGGTTCAGAGCACCCAGAAGTCCCAACGAGATCAAAGGGACCTCTCAGCTCGGCTGATAGAGCAGGTCGTGGTGGAGCAGGTCGTGGTGGAGCACCCAGTGACCCGTGGAACGGTCTGGGCGTCCCGCAGAGGATGCGGTTTGGTCTGTCATCCCTGTACCCTGCAGCCTCAGCAGGGAGGGCCTTTTCCCACCAGAGAGTGGCTTATTCCGAGTTTGTTCCTGTTCATCCTGGGATCTGCTGTCCCTGGAGGATGCTTGTGTTGAATGAGCTCTGCCCGCCCTGGAGAATTTTGTGTGTGCTGCAATGCCATAGAGCTCCCAAAGCCTTAAGTCAGTCCCATAAAATACATTTCTTTGTGGGATTTTTTTCACCCACATGGTTTTTGCTCTGTTTTCAATTTCTCTCTCAGTTTGGGGCTGCTTTAATCTTTCAATTATAGCTTCCTACTAGTGTTGCTGTAAGACTACACAAAAATTGTCCAGGTTAAGAAAGACCTGATGTTATGGTGAATAAAAATCTTTAGATAAATACCTGATATACACTGACGACTGCCCTGGTGTCAGTCCCAAGAGTGGGTAGGAGGAGGTCTGGCTCTAGTCCCGCTTCCAAGCCATGGCTCTGTGCCCCAGTTCCTCCCTGCTGGATAATGGACATGCTGGTAACTTCTCTGTCCCCTGAGATACGTCCTGATTATTCATCGGGGATGTCTGGAAAACCCTTTGAGACCGTTGCTTGGAGGGTACCATGGAAATATGAAATGATATTTCGTGGAGCATGGAGCAGGATGCACTCGCTGGGAATCCACGCGCACCGTGTGGTCGCACAGTCCATCTGTCCCTCCTGTGTGCCGGGTTCCGGCGTTTGAGCACAGCGGGGCTTTGTAAACTGCGGTGGTGTTTTAACTGCTAAGAACCTGATTTCCTTGTATCTAGTCAAAGGGGTTTTCTTTTTTTAAACACTTCATGAAAAATCTCTGAAATGCTTCAAGCTAACATCTTAATGTATTTATGACATTAGCTGCTTCTGCTCCAGAACGGTTGCTCTGAATCTCTTTGAGCCCGGCTGTTATTTTGAACATGACTAATTCCCTGAGTGACTAAGCTCTTAGATAATAGGAAAAATTCATCAAGTTATCTTGGTCTCCAATAGTTTCTATTGTTATGAAGACGTCTTATGAAAAAAAAAATAAATAAAGTTGCCTATTATGTAACGTGGGCAGGGAGAGGAAAGAGGAGTCTTGTTAGAGAATTGGCCAGAGTGGTCGTATCCGGGAGCCAGTGAAAAGGCCAGGCTGTGAAATCTCTAATTTGGTCTGGTAGGAGGGTGTGGGTGGGAAGTCCAGTTCAGTTGCTGGTCCAGAGCTCTGGTGAACTCCTGCTGAACCCAAAGAGGCGTATTCATATGCACAAGTGCTCTGTTCAGAGGGGATCCCAACTTAGAATCACAGAATGGTTTGGGTTGGAAGGGACCTTAAAGACCATCCAACTCCTGCCCCCTGCCCTGGGCAGGGACACCTCCCACCAGACCAGGTTGCTCCAAGCCCCCTCCAGCCTGGCCTTGAACCCCTC
>JAOXJK010000062.1:1696336-1709321 GCA_025774025.1 Xenus cinereus
TCAGCGCTGAGAGGAATCGCACATGAGTGCAGCTGGAAATAAACGTTGCCCCCTCCGCCTCCCCTCTGCTCACGGCCACCCACCTCCACCGCCTACACCCAAATGGGAGAGTGAAGTCAACATCCACTTTTAGCCCTCGTCTCCCGCGCGTTCCCAACGCCTTTCCAGAGGGTGAAATTCAGAGGGGGTTGAACACCGTTTTAACGCCTTCTGCAGCCGTAAGAGCACTTGTCTGGTCCCCTCGGCGGTCGTGCTGTCGTGTGCCTTAGCATACGGGGATGAGGGAGGACGTGCAGTTTCCTTCTTGTTCCCCGAGCATCGCAGGGAAGGGGGAGCCTCATGAGTGATGGAGAGACAGAGGAGCACAAACAAAAAACCACGTAGGATGGATCTGGCTCCAGTCAGCAGTAAGGGCAGGGGTTTGAGTCCTTCATCCCGGGCTCCAGCGGGTGTTGTGTGTCACAACAGGGGTCGGGAAGCAGCGGGGCAGCGAGAAGAGCACGGTCGTTGGGTGCTCTCATCCTCTTGCCGGTGCCATATCTCAGTTTCCCCATCTCGAACGCCAGGCTTAATTCCAGGCTGTTCAGTGGAATCCCTGCATTTCTGAAGGATGCTTCAAAAGCCTAGGAGGGCAATGGGCACTAGCGCAGTTAAAGGAAATAAAGAAAAAGACTTGTTTGTTTATTTTTAGTTTGCCTAATAAAAACGAAAGGTTTTGAACTGCTTTCATCTCCCAGGGCACTGCAAACACTTCCGCTGTGGCTAAGCTGGCGGTCGCCTTTCAAGCAAAGAGAAGGCTCTGTTGTGGTTTTAAAATATCTCAGCCTTCCCAAGGAGGCAGTAAATTGCCGTGCTGGCTGAAACCAGGAGTGCAAGTAGCTCCGTGCCCTGTCTGGGACAGTGTCTGAGACACACGCTGTAGAGAAAATTGAGAGAGACACAATAATTGATGGTGACGGAATAACCTGTTTATCCAGAGCACTCTGTCTTCACCCCCATTAGCTCGCGGGTTTCTGATGCTTGGAGACAAGAGAATTTAAATCTTCTGTATTTTTAAAACCACAAAAATCTCTGCTATAACCAGGAAATTCTCATGAGCTCAGCAGGGGGGAGCGCTTTGCAGCGCACCATCCGTCAGGGCTCCCTGTATTTTATTCAAAAGCCCGGTTTGAGCTGCATCTGCCCAGTGTTTGGAGCAGTTGGAAGATGATGGGGTGCTCCTGGGGCTGGGGTTTGGGGGACCTGCCCCCAATCTCAGCCTCCCCGCAGCCCCATGGGTGATGCTGCAGAGCCCATTTCATCTTTCTACATCTTTGTTTCTCTTGCTGTAAAAACGTGCAGAAGGAAATTGCCCTTTCCCGTTAAACGGTTTGACAGCTGAGGATGAAAAGGACTATATTCAAGGCAGATGGGATTATAACAGCCCGAGGATTGCTGAAAAATGCCACTCTGCCCTCGGCAGGCAAAGCCGGGGGGAGGAGATGGGCTTCGCAGGGGACCCCTGGCAAACCAGAGCTCCCACCCAGGCTGCTCCCTCCTTTCGTGAAAAGCAACATCTTGAATTCTACCTGAGATCCCAGCAGAGATGAGACGCCAAATGATGCCAGCAGGGTTCCACCAAAGATTAATTTGGCCTCAAATAATTTTGCATATGCAACGTCAGATTGCATCCTTATTATTTTCACTGTTTTAAACAGGATTCACTTAGATAAGGTCTCTCTACCTCTTTAGAGCCTTCAATCGTTACTCATTAATAATACACTTGTTCTCTGTTATTAATTGATCCAAATTAGGCTTTTTTGTTTCTCTAAGCCTTTTGTGGTATTTCTGTGCGGTTAAGAAATTAATCTGCGTTAAGTAGAAATACCTAAGTAAAAATAGTAGCTTTGCAGTCGTAGCTTCTCAGTCTTTCCTGGCGTAAGCTCCAGGGCAGAACCATTGAGGGGAACCAATAATCCTCGCCTCGTAGCCACTAATAAGGTACAGGAGAGGCTCCCGGCACAGAAGGGAATGCCACAAAAGCCACCCAAGGCAGCCCAGCCCTGCTCTGGCTGGTGGGATCCCCTGGAAGTGCTGTCTCCTGGAGACAAGCTGTCTCTCTGAGTGATGTGAGCTCACATCTTAATTCCCAAATCTTTCCTTTTAGAGCTTCTGCGTTTGGCCATCCTCTCCCCAAAAGGAAGGTTGTTCCCTGGGGCACGTTCTCTCCTGTTTTGTCAAACCTGGCAGGAAACGTCTGTAGTGGTTAGTCTCAGATGGTCATGAAAGACTTCCACCTTCCACTCCTTCCTTTGAACAGTGCTCCCACAGCTGAAAACATCTCACCATCACTAGCAGTGGCTTTAGGTTTCTTTTATTTCCTTTTTTTTTCCTTCCTGTTTCTGCTGCAGACAGTTTTACCTTTGCGGGGTTGTTTTACCAACTCAGGTTGAAATTCAAGCAATAATAATAATAATAATACTTCACATTAATTCCAGCTTCTTAAAAATGTTTTCTGAAGTTGGGTTACTTGGAGGCCTTTGTGCTATATAAATACTCAAGTACTTTTTCTATTTTAAAATGGAAATGGGTGCCTGAAAACCCTCAAAAGTCAAATGAAGATCAAAGGCTTGGGACTAGTAGCTGTTTTCTGTATTATCCACAGGAGCTCAAGAATAAAGTTGTACAGGATAGGTGCAAAGGGACCATTACGCTGGTAAAAGCCCAATGCATCTGGAAAACTCAACCCTGATGCTCTTGAGGGCTAGGCTTGGTGTCTGACGTTCCTGCTGCTGGCCTGGCTGGAAATCCCATGTTTTACCACCTTGTTTTCATGTCCATTCCTGTGCTACGATGGCTGGAGTGAGGCTAGTGGTAGCCTTGCCCTTTGCAGTGGTAGCTTGACTCAGTTCACAAACTTTTCAGAAAAGCAAAGCTGTTTTCCCGTTGTCCGTCCTTCCTCCCCATTTTCTTTCCCTCCCTGTGGCTTATGAGCAGGAGTTGGGACAATAGATGGAAACTTCTGTCCTGGAGCCACGCAACAAGGGGATCCTGAGGGTTTGGGGCAGGTCACAAAACAATTGCCTCTGAGAAGTGCTCAGAGGTTTGCGGGAGTTTCCCCGGCGGCTGTAGTGAAAGCTCACAGCGGGTATTTTCACCGCTGACCAGCTATTCATCCCGAAACGTTACCCAGACAGCATAATCCTGGTAGTAATAACACATAAAAGTTGATACAGAGCGATTTGGCCAGAAGAAGAGTGGAAAGAAGAAGATACTTAAAATCCAAGGAGTGGCTGTTGAAATGCAAAAGGATCTAGAAAGCAAAGATGCAAAAATAAAATCTGAAACGGAAACGAGTAACATTTTTACAGCATTGTATAACTCATTTTAATTGCAATCCATCTAGAAATCTATTTGAGGCAAGAAATCAATTCAGAATTGTGGAGCAAAGCATTGGTCTCCCAGATGTTTGCAGCTTTCTGGATTGTTATTTTCAGCTTCCTTCCACAGTTTATTTGAATCCCTTCTTCCTTGCTGTAGCCATGGAAAAACTCCCTCCGGGTTGTGTTGCAGGTGGGGCAGAGTGTCCTGGGGCTTTCTGCTTGGAATTTTCCCTCTTGAGAAACACCTGAGGTTGTTCTACTGTAAGCATGGGGTAGGGTTGGAAGGTGGAAGCCCCGGGGTTTCTATGGGATAACCCCGCTTTGGAGAGGACCAGGCTCTATTTTCCAGGCCAGGCTGAGGTGGTCGGGATGGATTATTGCCCCCACACAGGGAGCTCCTGTTTTCCCCAGACAATACCTCTGCATGAGTGACAGAGCTGGGGCCATGCTGTGCTATTTACTCTCATCACCTTTTTAAAATACATCAGATCAGATCGTGGAACGTCGCCATTATAGCTGCCAGGTCATCTGGTGTTTATCTCTCGCCATATATACTCCCGGCCTGCTTAAGAGACTGGTTGAAGTCCATCAATGTTAAAGGCTTCTGGTATCTGGCAGTGTCTGGTACGTTTGTCTTGGCAGAAATAAGCCCTGAATCTAACAGATGACATCAGTGTCATTCCCAGCAGCCTCCCGAAAGGCCAGCCTGGTGCACCTGACATTTCGCTCGTATTTGGTGGCATTTGTGAAGGAGGTTTTATCTTGTTTCTTGTCCATCGTGAGCGTTCTGGGCTGCTGACGGTGACTTGCATTGAATCCAGACCTTGGCAAGCGCCACGCAGAGACCGAATCCACGATGTGTCCAGGCAGAGCTCAGCTCTGCTGCCAGGCCACCCTGTCACACAGGACAAGTGTCCCTCTCCTCCTGGGAGGTGGGCTCTGCTCCACTCCGCCTGTCGTGGGCTTTCATGAGCTGTTGGTTACCCAAGCTCACAGTTTGGCTCTGGATTGTGCAGGTTGTTGACCAAGTGCCTCTGCTTTGTGTGTTGAGTACTCGGTAGGAGCTCACTGGCTGCTTCCAGAATGTCCCTTTAGATGTCGTCTCCTCCTGCCTCTTGTACTGCCTGGGGTGCAGTCCTGGGAGCTGGACTGAGGTGGTGGGGCAAGAATTGAAGCAACCCAGGAGGCAAACCGGGCTCCTCAAAGATGAGGCATCAATTTGGAAATCGGGTTTACAGGCAGGTGAGGGTTTAAGACAGAAATCCAAGGAAATGTGAGACTTTCCTGAGAGCCGGGCTCTTAGAAAGATTTCCCATCAGAATGGCCCAAAACGTAAGCAGTCGGCTCCAGATATGCAGTATCTCCTCTGACCTCCCTCCTGTTTTCCAAGTGTGTCTCCCTCACCCTGTCTCTCTGGGACTGTCCTTCCATGCCCAGCAGAAACGTATCCGTCACCGCTCTGTCCCACCTGGGGAGTGATGGTGCTACACGCTGTGACTTGCCAGGAGCTGCGCTGATCTCCCTGCTTGGGCAAGGAGGACATTTCCCTCCTGGGCCAGCACCGCACAGTTTGGCCGGTGAATCTTTTCACTTTAGTGATAGATGCAGTCTCTGGTCCTCGTTTCTGCATTCCCATTTAAATTACTGGCTTAGAGCAACAGAGAGAAATAGAAAGAGGGTTTGCTGTAGGTTTCCCAAGTTGGGATGAGTCTGAAGAGATGGCATTGCAGAGGAACCCTCCGTGCTCTGAGAAGGAGGCGAGACAAGGGGAGATTTGGCTTTTCCAGATTGAGAGAGTGTGGATGAAAGAGGGAGAAGGATACAGCACAGGAGGTAAAACTAATTACAGAGGAATGGTGTTATAAAGGGAAAACTGGGGCTGGAGATCAAGACAAATTAGAGCATGCAGAAAATGTAATCCACTAGGCCATGGGTTTGTATTTCTGGAAAATAACTGAAGTACCTTCACGTGGGGCAGCTCTCATGAGATGGGAGAAAATACCAGGAACAAGTACTCAAGGGGACAGTTTTCCTTTGGCTTCGAGCAAAACAGATGACTCAAATATGTTTTTTCAAGCACAGAGCCCCCTGAATTGTGAGGAGCGGTGTGTTTCCTCACGTGCAGGCAGAGCTGGGCAGCAGAGCTTAATGAAGGGGCAGCACCAGCAGGATTTGCACAGAATAGGGTTTATTCTAATGATAACTGCAGAGAGGAGCAGTAGATCTCCCAAGGACAGATGGATTCACGAGTAGAAGGGCTCTGAAAATGGGCTAATAACACTGGAGCAGAGAGAAAGGGAGTATTTTATTATTGTTACCTGGAGTGGATTCAAGCCTTAAACAGATGGTAGGATTTGCCAGTTTGACTGTGCTGGAAAGCTGGGCGTTGGAGACTCACAAGCCGGTCAGTCCCATCCATCGCTCTGTCTGCAGGTCCTGTGTCCACCGGCACTTTGTGACCCTGAGAAGGCTGGTTCAGTAAAAAGTCAAGGTTAGGTTTGGTGGCGATGCCGGTGGAGGCTGTGGTTCGAGGTACCAGGAGCTTATACTGCAAATAAGTCTTGGTTTTGGCACCAGTCCTAAAGAAGAAGAAACAAATAAGTGAGATATTTCATACACTGGATTCAGTGTTTTGATTACTGCTTTGGAAAGATTGATAGAGGTGGATTTGGCTCTAAGAAAAGGATTTATCTTGACAGTTCGATAGCCTACTCCAAACCTTCCTGATCTCTATAGTGTAGTCAGAAGTCCCCTGGATTTATGGATGACCTTAGAAAGCACAGGCAGTATTTGGTCAGCCGGGGTGCTAGAGAGACAGGGCTATAGAGTCTTATCTGTCTCCAGCAGCCTCAATATCTTATTTTTTAAAAGGCTCCTATATTCATTACCAAGAGCATTCAGTTCTTCTTCCAACACCAAAAAAATCTAAATTCTTAAATAATTCTATCTCATCCTGTGCTACTTACTCATAAACTCTCCTTACTTTACGCTGGTGCATAAATACAGAACAGCCTTTTTACCCCATTTTCTTTACCTGCAGTAGCACCAGCCATTTTAAAACCGTGAGCTGAAACTCCAGGGTTCTTGCTGATCCTGATGGACCTAATGGGGAAGAACATTGGGGAGAGAACATTCTGGGAGTCTGGAAATGAGCCCAAGACCTTGGAAACCGTGAACCAGATTCTCAGTTAACTAAGGTTTCTGAGCTTTCCTAATTTGTTTGGGAGTCTCAAGATTCTTGTAGCTATCATATTTTAATTTTTCATTTTAGACTGTCATGTATTGAAATGAGATATCAATAATTTGAACCTATCCACCACTCCACTTTCAGGAGAATAATTTTTAAATAATAGTAAATATACAAGCAGTTTCTGGAGAAAATCAGAAAGGTTTAGCCTCTTTGGAGTTTGTATTAATATGGCCAAGCATTTGCCCATTCCCAGGGCATTTGTAAGGTGCTTTCTGCACATACTACTCATCCAACCCAAAGAAAAGGCTACTTCTTACTACCCGATGTAATTCAAAGCAAAGAATATAAAATATTTATTGGTTGTTGCATGCTCAGAAACACACATAGTGGCAACAAGGCACTGATTTGCAGCTGCACACACCAGAAATTCCTCACACACGTGTGGTGGGTGTGTGGACCTGGAATCACCCGTCTACAGAGCAATGCAAAGGTGACCCTCTGCACGCAGGAAACATTGAGTTGTGTGCAGCTTCAGAGAACCAAATAGACACACTTTAGTGCATACAAATTTGGACACGTGGGATTCTTATGTAATTTCTTATGCGTATGGTTATTGCATGTAGCGAGTCAGACCTCTGCTGCTCACAGATCCACACGGAGACGCCCGCCCTGACTCAGATCCACCGTATTTTGTTGTCGCCTTGAAGACTCTCTCTAAAAATTCCCTAAAAATTTGGAGCCGATCCAAACAGGGTGCCAGCAGCCTCCGACTCAACTCATTCCCTTTACGTCAAACGGTGAAGCTCATCAATAGCAATCTCAGACTCCAGCAGGGAACACAAAGGCATTTTGGATTTGACACCCTGGATAGCCTTGTGGTAAATAGGTCATTACTAATACAATAACAGTAATAAACCCCGATGGAGGAATTTAGAGAGTTAGAAATGATGGTGTTTGTGATCCTTTTTCTTCGGTAGCAGATATTATTTCTAGTGCCAGCAGAATGATTTAGGTAATATTTGCTTGTTACTTTATGGAATCAATGAACAGCATCTTATCGTAGGTTTGTGTCTGGGGATTGACAAATGCTCAGGTGCCTTTGCAGCTCTGTGGTTACTTTTATTAACTAATAGGAGCTTAAATGACAGGGTGAAACCCAGGAGATCACTGCTGCTCGCCCTGTCGCGGCGGACTGGAGCTCAAACCAGTTTGGCGGAGCCTGTTCCCAGCAAGTTGCTCTCGGAGCCTTTGGTTTATCCAGCGGGAATGTCACATGTGATAGAGGGGCTCAGAGCGGCCAGTTTTACCTTTAAAGTCTAGGTTTAATTTTTTTCTGTTAAAAAAAAAAAATGTGTTTCGACAGTTTGTCACATCGGCTCAGCCTGCCATGTCGTGGGCAGTGAAGTGTTAGGAAGGAAAAGCAAAAAGTATTTTGATGAAGGATCAAGTCAACTCACTAATGTTTTTTGAACATCTCCTGTGTTGACCTTGGTCCGTGCAGACACATGCCTGCTCCGCTGGCTCTCGCGTCTCTGGGAGAGCTTCTGGAGGCGCTGAGAGAATTGCCAGGCAGGATTTGGGGAGATTTGGGGGAAAGTTTTGAAGGGGATTTGCTGGAGGTTTGTGCTTTGCAGCGGAGACATTTTACCAGCTTCTCCTGAACTGAAGTCTCCATCATGTGTTTATTTTTGAACTGAGGAGGAGGGAAGGAAGGAGGCATCATCATCCGGCATTTTTATAGCTATGGAGAGTGGGGAGGGCAAAGTCTGTGTATGACAAGAGACCCTAATTCTCCACACTCGGATTCAAGAAAAGCACAAACCCAGTCTCTCTTGTGGTTTTTTTTTTTTTTTCACTAGACAAACATTTAATTATTTTACCTTCATGCCGCTGATGAACAAACTGAGAACTACAAAAGATAATGTACTTCTATTTTTGTATCTTATACTAATGAAGCTCCTGCTAGATTTTTTTGCTCCCTCTGTATGATTGGCTGAAACAAGGTAGGAAAAATTGAGAGGGAGAGAGAGAGGAGGAGGGAGCGAGCTGCTAAACATGGAGCAGCGTTATGTGTATGCGGTGTGGAGAAAACGTGTGCCGCCTTAGCGAAGCAGAGCGCTTGGAAATCAAGGAGGAGAAGCATTTTATTAATATAAAATGATCACTCGGGGATGGGTTTCTAGAGGAGCTGTGGCACAGGATGGATGGAGGCAGCGGTGCTGTCAGGATGGCGCTGCTGGCTCTGATTTCTTGGCGGCAGGGCTGTGCACCGGGCCAGGGTTGCAGAGCCCGTGGCCACCAGCGTGGTCTCGCTTGCTTTCTGTAAAGCATCCTCTTCGGCTTGGCAGGACTCAGGCGCTCCATCAAAAGTTCATTAACATGTTCAGTTAGCGACACGCGGCTGCGTACAGCCTGCTGGCAAGCGCTGGGGAGAGGAACGGAATGGACCAGGCTGGATCAAAGAGAGCAAAAAAATGTATAGTGCCTTTACTATTAGTGGAGGAAAAGCCGCTGAGCGGGGGCTTAGGGCTGACCTGTGTTGACACGTTAATCTTAAGCGCAGTATTTGGCACCTGAGCACTGCAGTGATTGATGCCTCCCAAACACCGGAGCCGGATGAGCACCCTGCGAGCCGAGGGCTGGGGGCTCAGGCTTAGCTAAGGCTGGTGTCTGCGGTTCAGCATCGAGATGGAAATCAAGCCTAAAGTCTCTGTATCTGATAGCGTTTTCTGCGGCGATTTCTGCCCCAGAGAGCGGAGATTCGGCCTCGCTGCTTGAAACTGGGCTGTGCTGGGAGTCAGCCTGGTAGGATTTGGTTTGCAGCTACGATGACATCGGAAATTAGATGTGGGGTTGTGTATGGAGCAGCCCGTGTGAGGTGAGACACTGTTCTAAGCTGCTCAAACGCTTCTGAAAGATTCAAATTAAAGCTCTGAGGATTTGACATTTTCTTTCATAATAAAAGAGAGGGAGTAATCAATGTACAGAGCCGGTGAGTGATTTTATTAATTCGCTGAACTGCAGTGCTGTCATTCAGTAGAAAATAAGACATTGGTTTTTATTTGTGAAACATGAGTGGGGAAAGTAAAGTATAAATCACGCAAAAGCAGCATTGGCTGAGGTTTTGCAGCAGCTGCTTTGAGCTAACCCAAGGGACCTGAAGGCCACGGGTCCTCAGTGTCCTTGCTTACGTTTTGGGAGTAATAATGTGCAATATATGCACCTCAGAGAAAGCAGCTGCGATATTTCAGTCCTTGACTAGTTGTGTCATTGGTTTGACCTCCTTTGAAGGGGACAAAGACGGGATGCGCTGCAGTGAGAAAACCCAAGGAGCGTGCTTGAAGAGTTGCCCTCAGATCACAGAAGTTCCATGTAGAAGTTTGTCCTTTGAAAAGGGCCCAAACGTGGGATGGTGTTTTATAGCGCCCGTAAAAAGAGCTGTTAATAAAATTAATCCGGAAGGGCAGCATGGAAAGAAAGATCAAATTTTACAACCCTAACATACAGTAGATGAAAAGCATAAATCCAGCCCTGGCTGGTAGCGTCTGGAAAACATCACTGTATGACCCCGAGTAGGGTTGCACCTTCATTCCAAGTGGACAGGTACCCACACCATCACCGTTACCTAAATTCATGGCCCTATTTGAGGGTATAGTTGTCAAGGCCAAAGACTGAGCTGCCTTGAGCCCGAGAGATCGCCTGTTGTGTCCATCCATAAATTGGTGTGGCCCAACCCGGGGCTGCTCGGCTACGGTGCATTATGTGTGTATCGTGGGATGTCAGTCTGTCAGCAAAACAGCGTGTCTGTAAGGGCAGGAAGAGGGAGAAAAAGGTCACTTTGGTCAGTTCAGAGCTCCCCATGGGAAATAGGAACCTACAGACCCATAGGAGATTTGTGGGAAGTGTAAAGACAAGGACAGTGGGCAGTATGATCACGTGTGACACTAAGGTTTGTCATCTGATGCTGTTAAGTCTGAAGGGTCCCGTGATGGGTTATTTTAGCTTTTCAGAAAAGGTTTCATCTCAAGAATGCAAAGAGCTTAGAACATCAGGAAAGCAGAAAAGAAGTAAATGGCACCAAGTTAATACAGGGAATGGTGGACTGTGGCGCAGAGGAAGCACAAAACCTGAGAGCTGGGAAAGACGGCCGGGTCTTTGATGAAAGCTAATGGCTGGGGCTTCCCTGGTTCACAGGAACGGTGTTTGTGCTTCTGGCCTTTTAAAAGCTGAAGCTTAAAAATCTGGAAGAAATAGACTTTTTTATTTGGTTAGTGTTTTGGACCTATGAAACTGAAAGTCATAATACCCTGTAAAATATTTGAGGTGATTTGGGAATATAGCGTTCCTTATTAAACTCTGCGGGTTTTAGAGACTTCTTACGTTTTCACAGCAGTGGAGGGGTATGACCTCTATAATGTTCAACAGGATACTTGAAAAATTGAGACCAATTTAACAAGAATAGCTGCTGCCTTGGTGCTCCAGTTCTTCCATTTCTTTTCTGGCTAGAGTTAAGTTCATAATGGTCTAACTCAACCTTTTAGCTGCTAAAAAAGAGATTGTTGTGGTCTGGGGATAAGGGACTGGCTTGTGACAGATATTTTGTTGGAACCATTTGTCCACGGCTGCAATAACAAAGTGAAATGTCATAACTACAGTATTTTGAAGAAGGTCAGAAAGTGTCAGTCTTTGCATATTTTCAAGGGCATTTTTGGCCATTATAACAAAATGCGCTGTTATTTGGGAGTTTCAGGGCACACAAAACCCCGTGGATAAAGAGGAGACGTAGCCGTTGTTTGCTGGCTGATGTTACCTGACATCTCAGGGTAGCGCTTTGTTTGCACCAGACCTAAAGTGAAGACCCAAGCCCAAAGCACGTCAGGTCCCAGCAACAGAGATGTTTTTCTCTGGCTGGAATTGTGAATGCTCTACGTCTGAAAATCAGAAGGACCAATTTGTTTAAGATAAAAAATGGTGTGCATCAGAGTTCTGTGGCACTGTGATTTTTCCTCCTCCAGGATGCCAGCTTTGTCTTTTATCTTGTTTTCTCTTTATTTCTAAATGATTTTTGCCCGGTTTGCTGCACCAGGCAGAGGATGCTGGTATCCACCTGCAAGTGGAATACTCTTGTTTCCTGCACTCTTCCCTGTTTTGTGCATTTCGCTGCTAAAGCTCCGTGTGTTTGCAGGATGAGCACAAGTCCTTGTACGTACGTATGTCAGTGGCACTTCAGAAGAGCAGCTAGAATAAATATTATTGGATTTCTTTAATACATAGTATTTCCTAAGGTGAAATAAGAATGTGGCTGCCTTTCTCCTGCAAGAAGCTCAAGTGAGCTCGTAGAGAGGCTGGAGAATAGTGTGCTATGGGTGTTTTCAGTCTTTTAACCTTTATCTAACTGAGAAATAATTCTTTGCTGTTCAGTGCAGAACGGTGAGTTTCTCAGGAGTCACATAGCACCTCCCTCTTTGTAATACTGCCTCACTGATGAGTTGAGTCCGAACTGAAAAATAATTATTATAATACTTCTAGACCCCAAACCCTCCATCCCTGAGGCCGGTCCCTTGCAAAGCCAAAGAGTGGGCAGCCTTCAGGCACGAGTAATGCCTTCTCGGGACTGGTGCATGTTTAAACCGGAGAAATTCAAGAGGTATCTTGATATACGTAAGAACGGAGAGTGATCTCCAGCTCAGCATGTGGTTATCTTGAAGCCGTGGGTGGTGGCATCAGTAGCGCTGTGGGGCCATCCACAGAAGGACACGGATAGGAAATGTGGTGGCACCACTCACATTACCCCTACGTTAAGATAAAACCTTCTCCTGACATCCATGATCCTTTACGTCAAGGTGTTTGGAAGATAGTGTCAGAAGAAGTGGCTTGGTCTGAAGCTTGTTTTGGGCAGAAATGCTTTTCAGAGAGAAAAGGATCTGTCGGGCTGGGAGGGGATGCTGGCATTTTTGCAAACCCCGATGTCCTTCTTTACTGATGGGTTAACTCCTCTGCGCTGGCGTGGGATTCATCCGCGTGCTCCCGAGTCAGTGGCACAATCCCAGCTTGTCCCAGGGAGCTGTGCTCCTGCATGTTTGTCCTTGTTTGAAAGCAGGGCTTAAAATACGTTTTTTGAAAGAACCAACCAAGCAGGCAAAATCTACTGGGCGGGTTGTTTGGGGGCCGGAGGGGACTGAGCAGCCAGGAGAGTTGCTGTTCCTGTTGGAGTGTAGCAACCCACACGGTGAGGTCTTGTGGGTGATGGAGAATGGGAAAGATCCATCTCAAACTGCAGTTAGCCCTAAATGGAGATGCTTTTTGTTCCTCTCCCACGGAGGATGTGTGCTCGTGGGCTCTCACGTCCAGTTTCTCACACGGAGTACTAATGTTTTTGGCAGGCAACCAAGCCAACCGTCCACCCCAACTGTCTCCTTCCCTGTCCTCCCCC
>JAOXJK010000062.1:1712507-1722906 GCA_025774025.1 Xenus cinereus
CTTGGCAGGGGAGTTGGACTAGATGATCTCTATGGTCCCTTCCAACTCCAAAAAATTCAGTGAAATTCAGTGAAACATCTGGATACAGCGGATTGCACAAGTGTGTGTCTGTGTGTGGGGGGGTGCCTGTATGTCTGCATGGGAGTGCACAGGATTTGTAGTGCATGTGTGTGGACATCGGTATGTGTGCATGTTTATTATTTCTTGCTGGGTTTTTTCAGCGTGGAATACTGCACATGGCTTTTATTCTTTTATTATCAGTAAGGGGAGAATCAAATTTGGCTTGGATACTCACAGAAATGTCTGGGAAGTATCCAAGCATGATTGTACCTTTTCTCAAATTTGGATAACCTGTCTACTGTCTTCGTTTCCCTTAATTCTTGATCTCCCTCTAATAGTCTTCCCTTTACCATAAATCTTGCAGGAGTAGGTAACCCAATTCTATACTGGGACGAGAAGATCTAATCCTGATCTCATTCACACTCATAATAAACTAAAAATAAAATCTATTGGAAATTGGAAAATCTAGCATATTGACATTGATTTCCCAACTCTGCTGGTGGTTTCTGGATTCCTGTCAACTTGAAACTGGACTGAGAACTATTAATTCAGGAAACAGCGATTTGAGCTTGATGGGGACGTATTGACCTTAAGCCTTTGTTAATATAAAATCAGTTTAGTGCCCTCGGTTTGAGGAAATCTCTCTCCGCTTTGACCACGCGACATGAAAGCTTCGTGTTCTTCTCGCCTAAGGTAGACCATCGTGCACTGGCTCTGGGGCTTGGGAGATCCCATTGACTGTCTCTTCTGATGAAAGATTGTCTTTCTGGAAACTGAGTCTCTTTTTTGGGCCCTTGAATTATTTAACAGGAGTTCAAGTTGCTGAAGAAACTTCGGCCTGTGAAAGAAAGTTTCTTGGAGCTTTTAGCACAAGTCACAAATATTTTCCCACAAAGTTTGAAGGGTATTTTGAGGAGGGATTTAAGCTTGATGGGGATGCCAGAGAAAGTTTGAAAGTATGAAAAATGTTTCTGTCTCTCCCTAAGTGCAAAAATAACTATTTATTCACAATGAGAACAAAATTCTGCGGGTGGGTTGCTAGAGTGATGGGAACGGATGGAGAAACTTGGCAGTGGGGATCTTTGTCAGCTTGATTTCTTCAATGGTTTAATCCAATTCAGTTTTCTTAATGTGGATACTCATGGAGAGGCCGAACTCCCCCACATGCCCTGCTCTTCTGAACCTGAACGTCCCTTTCTTTCTCTTAAAATAGAGTTGTTGTAGGTTCGTGCTCATTACACAGACGTGCTGGCCTGTAGCAAAAGGTGAAGCCCAGGTGTGAGTAGAGGAGGGTCGTCCAGTGTGGGAAGAAATCCTGTCCTGGAGCAGGAGGAGGTGTTTGGAGGTGGGATTGTTGTACATCGCTGGTGGGAAACCACCGCTCTGGTCCACCTCTGACTGCTTCTCTGTGAAGCAAGAGGACTTTCTGCAGAAGCAGGTTCAGGGCTGGTTCCCCGTTCAGGCAGCTTTGATATGAGCTATATGAGCTATGTGCATCCCTCTGGAGCAAAAGAAGGTAAAAAGGGTTAAAAAAAGTCCTTTCTGGCTACATCCTACCTAGTGAAGTTTTTGTACATGCAGCGGGAAGGTGGATGTGCTCAGCATGGTCCATCGGGGTGGCTCTGAGTGGTTGGGCTCTGTCTGTGCTCTCTGGTATTTTAGAGGTTGGAATAGCCAAAAATTATTTCTCTTCCAGTAAGTGTGGGAGGGGGAATTTGCCTCGGTGTGACACACTGAGGTGACCCGCCAGTAAGCGCCTGGTCTTGCATTCCTCAGGAGCTGGCTCAGCAAGGTACGGACAAATCCCTGCTTTTATTTTGGGTTTTGTTTGCTGGGGGAAGCTGTGATTTTGTTCTGCTGCTGAAATACCTTCATTAATCTGGTGCTGAGATTTGGGTCTAATTTTACCCAGCTAGTGAAAGCTGACTATTTAAAGAGGTGGATTGAGCCTTGAATTTTTCTTCTTCTTATATTAGCAGAGAGGGAGATGGAATATTACCAGGGTAACCGAATAACCAGACAGCAGATTTGAGGTTACTCACAGCACACGACAGCAGAGAGCAGTATGTGGCTCGCAGGGAGAGCGGTGCCTGCTGCAGCCTTCTATCGAGCAAACAGGCAGAAAACTGAGCTGTATCAGGTCGATCAAAGACTGACGATGAGCTGACAGTGTGATATGGCCATGAAAAAGCAAGGTATGATCCAAGGATGTATTAGAAGATGAATTTCCAGTAGAGATTAATGCCGCTGTACCAGACAGTGGTGCAACCTCACTTGGACTAGAGTAGCCTGTTTGATTGCCAATATTCAACAAAAATGAATTCAAACTGGAACAGGGACAAGGACAATCGGGGGAATGGAGGATCCGTCCGTGAAGGGGAAGCTGGGTGCCCTGTCTATCCTGGCAAAGCGGCGGCGAGGAGCCCAGCTGGTCTCTACAAATGCTCTGAGGACAAAGGCTCACTGGGCAGGAGATTGGGTGGTCACAGCAGAATATGGGCTCTTAGTTAGGTGGTTTCTCATCATGGGGCAGGAGCGTGGTGGTGGAGCAGCCTCCCTTAGGGTGTCACAGAGATTAAAAACCCAGATGGATGGAGGCTCAAGACCAGAGGCCATGGAAGCAGGAGGGTGTGTTGGGGACCCCTCCAGTGCAGCCTTGCCTCCACCACATTCACACCGCTGTGGTGAGCAATTAGTGGCCCGCGGGCCTTAAGCTGGTCATGGTTTATTGATAATTATTGGAAATGAGTGCCTGGGTCTGATCGTGTGCCTTAACTTTTTCCATACGTGCTCAGCTCAACCTCTTTTGCTTCACTTTGGTTCCTACTAGCGTCCTAAAGTAGTATTTGCTAAAACATCAGGAAAATGGGAGCTCGCCCTTGCTCCTATGTGGAATAATGAGTCCTAATGTTCAGGTCTTTAGACATTTTTCCAGCTTTTATTGAGTAAAGAGATGTCAGTGCCTCCATCAAAGGAGCAAATCTGGCTTCAACTTGTAGCCCAGGTGTTGGTGCCTGTTGTTGCACCTGTTGCAGGGCTCTTGTCCACATTTTACCAACGTGGTAAATTATGTGGTGTTAACTAGTGTTGCTGGGTTTCCATGGTAACCCTTTTGCTAATTAACGCACAGCGTCAAGGGAAAAAAAATCTGTCCTTAATGATGAATTAATTTGACAATCTTGTTATGGTAAGAAGAGATGTGAATAGACATTCTGAAGGTGTACAGTGGGGATGTGGGCACGCTCATTGCTTATAAGGAGAGTTACTGGGAAAAAGAATATGTCAATGTTATTCTGACCTTGCAGCATTCAAACTGAAGCCTTTCTTGCAATTTGGAAAGGTTTTGCCCTTCAGAAGGAAAAAAATTATCTTGAAAAATGTCTAAAACCAATTATGCTTATTTGCCCCCTTTTTTTGATAAGACGTTTTAACTTTTTGTGTGTGTGTGTTTAAAAGGTTTCATAAAGACTCAGTGAATTTAAGAAAGCTGGCTGCATGAAAGAATCAGAAGATTCACTTTTAAAAAACTACATTATTTTATGTCAGGAAAAGACAATTCCTCACGACTCCTCCCAAATTTCAACTCACTCTGCTCATTTTTTGCTCTAATTCCCCCGGCAGCGCATGTGGGAAATCGGCAGAAGCTGTCAATAGATGGGCCCAAATGAAACCCTAGAATCGAGCCTGTTGGCTTGAAATTCGAAAGAGAAGCAAATGCAACTTCACAACATGGCCCTGACCACCAAAACGGTGGCTTTGGAAGCACTTTAGCAAAAGTAAATCAGGAGTGAGAAAAACAGCACCTTTCCGATGCGTCTTGGAGATGAGTCACGGATGTAGATTCCCATCAGTGGTGGCAATTAAACTCCTTTAGCACTTTGTGCACAAGGCAGTGAGTTAAGTCACAGTGTCCTGGCTAAATTCTTACTCAGATAATTGTACTCAGCCTTCCCAAGTCCTCCCCTCCTGCAGTTTTAATTAGATGGAGCTGTGGCTCATGAACGTCTGTGTTGTGTGGACCACAACCTAATGGGGAGTTTGGTGGAGACCTGTCATCCTACAGGCGATCCTGTGATTGCCTCCCATCCTGTTGTGACTGCAGCAATTACTTACACGGAAAAGCAGTGTTAGGGAAATAATGAGTGTATTTGAGCTGCTGCTTAATGAGATTTCGCTTTCAGATTTGAAGGCACCACGCATCCAACCGGCTCTTTGCAAAACCATCAAGTGCCCTGTGAATCTTCTCTACTCCTGGCCAGAGCCTGCAAACTGGCAAGGTCTTGAGTTTGATGGAACACATCTCCTGGGCTCCTGTGGAGCAGTTCTGGAGGAGCAGTTCGAAGCTGCCATGTTGATGAAGAAGGGAGCAAAGAGGTGGAAGGTTGCCCAGTTTTGCTGCCCTTGCTCTTGGTGGCCGCTTGGGAGCAGCCCTGGGATGGAGACAGGTGCGAGGGCTGGAGGATTTGCCTGTGGTGTAGTCCTGTTGGGCTTGTCCTCTGGCCAGCCCCATCCAAACCGTCTGCTGCCTTCATCACCGAGAGATCCTGGGCTCTCTGTCTGCGGCCAGTTGGGGGTCTTAAACCATTTACAGCTGGGGAACAAGGGATAGTATTTAGATATATGTAGTATTTATATATATTCTTATTTAATTAAGGCTGTTTTGGGCACTGAAATGACCTACTTCGAAACCTTCACAAAGCTCCTCTGGCCTTAAATGGCTGCTGACTTGAGTTTGTTAAAAGTTGCTTGAGGAGCTGCATTTCCAAAGACTATAAATAATAATGGAGATGGGATTATTTTTGCCTTTTTAAGGAGAGAAAGAGAATGTGTCCAAGTACTTACTTTTAAGGACAAATAAGTTTTCAGAAGGGTGGAGAAGGTGAGGCTGCAGACCAGAAAGCCACAGGCCCTTCAGCACAACCAGGTGGAAGAATTTGAGGGAGTTACTGTGGCAACTTGCCTTGAGCTTTCAGCAGCGCCATGTTTAATTTGTTTAATTTATTTCTTGTTCAAAGGCTTCTTCACCTTGTAGATGCTTTGTTTTAAATCCTTTGTTGGTGTTTTGATTTTTAGATAGTTAAAATGGAGCCTTTCTCCATTTCAGACTCCTCACTCTTCCCATTATACATAAATAATACCTCTCCTGCAACTATTTAAACTGTGTCTGCACAGTCTCTGAAATGGTAGTTTAGCTGAGCTTTTAACAGGTTTAATCTCTTTCTGGGTACTAATCCTTCCAGAACCTCTGATAAAATTTGTTGCTTTTCTCTGAATCCCTCCCACGCTGTCAATATCTGTCTGAAATGAGTTGCTTCGTGCAGAACAAGCCATGGGAGGAGGTACTGTTACAGCTTCTTCCGAATCTCTCTCTCATTTCAGAGCATTTCAGACTCCTCTCTGATTTCTTGCCACTGTTGCTCCCACGCTTCCTTGCCCCGTGAGCATCTCTCCCATTGAATATGGGTTTGGAATGTGTTCCCCTCCTGTTTATTAGCTTTATTTTGTGGTTCTCAGATACATTCACAAAGTTTTCCTGTTTGATATCATCAGGGAATGTTAGTGAATAATATCACCTCCTCCACACAACAGTCAAGACATAAAGGTATCAGAGAGCCCGCAACAAATGTTGGGTCCCATTTCTATTTTCTTGCACTTGTTTTTTCTTGCTTTGCACAACATCGTGGTGTCCCTGAGCCTCTGTGACAGCAAACTCGATCTGTGATCCAGGTTATCAAAGACTGTGACTTGAACTGGAGGGGAAATTATCTTTTTTCTATCATGTCAGTGTAGAAATGGCACGGTCTCCGTTGAGGCAGCAGCAGACTTCGGACAGTCTCTTCTCTCAAGTATTAGGTGTGAAAAAACCAGGACTTGTACTGTGAAGGCAACCTTTGAGATTTCTGACCTTCTCTAGAGTTGGGGTTTGAACCAGTCACCTCCTGCCTATTTCTGAATCTCTCAACCTGAATTCATCGTCCCACGTTGGTGCCATTATAGTTTGGGCTCCCACCACCTGAGGTGCTTTAAAGGCGAGGAAATGGCAGAGTCCCTCGACTGGGAGGTGATGAGAGGGGACCTCTGTCTCTGTGTTCAGCTGAACCACAGCCTCAAAGCCAAGCTCCTCTGAGCTGGAGCTGAATCAATCCTTGTCCAAACATAAACCCAAAGGAAAATTTCTCCATGGTTTTGAGATGGCCAGGTTCTCCCCGATTCTACCTATTACGGAGGAAATAGCAAGGAGATGGGGTTTTTCCCTGGCATCGTACTTGACCGCTGTGCTGCTTGCACTGTTGCCCATGGCACCCTTTGGCCATGTATTGCCACCGTGGCCAAATTTCTCCACTGCGTCAACTCTTTTCCATACTTCTTCCCTTTGGACACTCTCCCTGGCTGTTCCAGCTGTGCCCTTTTGAATGAAGGCAGCTGCCATTTTGAGCAAACACTGGCCATAAAAAATAATGTGAAAATCTGTGAGAGTAAGATTATTTATTATTTCCGTGCCAGTGCTATAGGAGGGAAAAGCAGTGAGATGTGAGGAATGCAGTAGTGATGGAGACCTGATCACATTCCATCTTCCCTGTTTCTTTTTCTCTGAATGGACCGTAAAATAGAAACAAAGCAGGCAATCGGAGCCCCTATCCGTTTTCACAGGGCTTGTTCAGATGAGGATTTATTTAGACTAAAAGCTCCTTAGAGCCACTTAATTCTTCTAGGTGCAGTACGTATCTAGGGCAGTAGTAAAAATTCCTTACCAGATGTCTTCAAGAGAGTGCTCACCAAGTACTTTCCCAAAGAGAACATCTTGGATGCTTTCAACAAATGGTATCAATTCTTAATGATGCTGGATTGGATAGTGCAGACAGGCCTGGCCACAGCACTTTTTAAAGCCTTGGGAATATTTGGAAGTTGCTCCAGTGATGGAAAGAGAAATTAAATGGGCTGCAGAGCAGTGAGGGCTATATGGGCTTTTTTTCAGCAATTAGTCAAAATAGTTCTAGCTAAAATCTTTTACTTCATTGATTTGAGCATATTTCACTATCAATTAACGTTCTCTCATGTGGCAGTCTTCATTTTAAATTCCCTGTGAATTCCCAGGGCCCTTGTAGCCACAGCCTCTGCATTTAAGTTTTGCCTCTCTTTGCTCACCACCTTTCCAGGAGTGGTGCCACAGAAGTTGGGGTAGGTTTGGACAACATGTCTTTGCTCTCGTTCCCCATCACCGTTATCGCTTTGCCGTGCTCGCCTGATCCATGAGGCCATTGGCAGTATGTTCGGGGGAAGTCCACACACTTGACTTCTGCATCTTTAGCTGAAAAAAACACCACTGTGAGAGGGGCTGGAAATTTTCTGTTAGGGCAGAATCTCCCACTTCCATTATGTGGTCTCTTTTCTGAAAATTTCTATTCTCAAAGTAACAATCCTTTAAGGCATCCTTTAAGCGTTCTGAGTCAGGAAAACCTATTTCTGAAATGAATAATAATTATATACCGGATATAATTGAGTATAGATTGCTTACCAGGCAAATAATATCTAGTAGAGCTGAGGCTGAGCCTGAACAGATCCTTGGATGAGAATTCATCTGGGCTATTGGACTCTAACTAAAGGCCAACCACGCCAGCTGCTTTTGGGCAAGTTGTAGTCTAAATCCAAGTTGGGCTGTCAGTGCTCACCCTCAAATCCGTCTGTACCTCTGTGTAGCAACCTCCTGGACTGTCACTCATATTTTACACTAGTTCTGCTCTGAAAATTTTCCTTTGAAAATTGAAAGTAACATTGAAATCGGCTGAGACATCAGACACTGGGGTTATATATTCCTTGAAGCAAGAACCCGATGTATGTGTTGAGTGTAGGCTTGCAGGTGTTCCCTTTGACTTTGGTGTCACTATGCACTCGAGTAAGGACAGAGCCGTACAGTACAAACGAGGCTGGCTCTGCTCAACACAGAATTAATCAGAGTAATATTACGGGGAGATAAGAAAGGTTTGGATACTTTGAAGATCTGCACTGAGAAGTTGTTTGCATTTCTTCAGAGCATGAGCCTTGGGGTCCGTGGTCCTCCTGTGCTCCTGCATACCATTTCTGAATGGTGAAACCAGAGCAGAACTGGCATTTAACATGCTCCTCAAGCACTAACCATGACCGTAAGCGCTCAGCGTGTGGGTTGAGGTTTATCTGACAACTTTAAATGGCTGGTTCTTCTAATGGTTGTCCCAAGCATGGAGAGGACAGGAGCTCTGTGCGGGGAACCAGTGAGGCCCAGCACGAGCAGTGCCCTGTTATTTTCATACCAAGCAGCCTGGGCTCGCTCCAGGCCTCTGGAGGTCAATGAAATGGGACAGGCCGAGGGAAGGAAAGATCTTCCCTACCAGCAAAGTCCACGCAGCCAGGGATTAGCTTCACGTGAGCTGCGCTGCTGCCAGTTCTTCTGGGGTGAATCATGTCCCGGTATGAGTTGGATGTTTTCCACCCAGAGGCTGGTGTGGATTTTATATACGCTCCATTTGCCTTTCCCCTCTGATTTGAGAGTTGCCTGTTTTGGTTGTTTTTTTTTTTTAAAGCGTAGGTGTTTTAAAAGTAATGTTTTGGTTCACCTTTGGAGCTGCCGTTTGACTTCTTTGTCGTAACGCGTCCTGATTAATGATTAATTGCAAAGGACATGTCTGACTCCAGCCCGTGTCCTGGGGTGCTTGTCGCAGCAATGATGCACTAGGTGATTACTCACTCCCCTTAACCTGACAGCTGTATTTCTTTCTTTGACTCGTTAATGACCTTGCCCAGGTACACGGGCGTTTGTGTAGATGCGTGTGGTTGTAGGGCGTTGGGGATGTGCAAATTTTTCTTTCACTTGCGTGACCTTCATTTTACCTAAGTACGAAAAAAGGAGCTGTTCCATGAACAGATGGAGGGTTATTTCTAGAGGTAGGTGAATAATGCAGAAAATTATTCATTCAAAACCCCTTCAGACAACTCAGATGTTTGCCGTAAGATAGTGTTGCAAATCCTAGTGCAAATATCTGCTCACATGAATGTTCAATCCAGATATCTTGAAAATTGTGTGTAAGCGTGATAGTCACCCAGTCCAGGAACAGAATAGTGCCAGCTGACTTCATTGATCCATTAAGGAAATTAGGAACAATCACTATTTTAAGCAGTAGTTCCAGAACAGATAGTTTGTAAGCAATGCATAGCCGAGTTAGACTTAAAAAGGTTGTCAAATCATAGCAGGTAAAAAATCATAATGTGAAAACCAGTCTGTTCCTGGATAATTCACCAAGGAGAAAAGGCTTCTAAACTCAGCAAACGCTTGCTGCAAATAGTTTGCTTGGCTCTCGTTGTTCCTTAATGAATCGGATCTACTAGCCAGGGAAAACATCACGTTGCCTTGAAAAACAAATCATATTTGGATGCCTCTTTCCGTGTGTTTGGACCCTTTTTAACATGAACACACTAATTATGCTGTGGAGATGATTTTGTTACGGCAGAAATGAAACCGAGTTTGCAGCTGTAACTATTGAGCTGTGAAGTGCTGGAATAGGTATATGGGGAGAGATGCCTTTTAATTCCATTGCATTTCTCTTTAATATTTGTATCCCTTTACTTCACGTACAGCTTTGGTTTCTCTTCTCCGGGGTGCAGAGGCGAAGGGCCTGGCTTTTGGGTCTCAGCAGCCTCCAAATTGCCATTTATGTCAGAGGGAGTTTGCCGTCGACTGGTTTGAAGAATCATGTCCACGGCCTCATTTGTACACAGATGGTAACGGGCTCACAAATTCCCAGTCTTCATGACATGCTTCCTGATGCGCAGGGAACCGTGTGAGTCATATTGCTCCAGCTATGGTCTTTTTGGATGGAAATTATACTTTTAAATATATACTGTGATTACATACAGTGGTGATGGGCTCATTTGAAGGAGCTGGAATGTAAGCCATTAAGTTGAGTGGCTGCCATTATGTACAGCGTTTGCCAACAGATAATAGACAATGATATTTCATCTGTGACAACTTTGCCCCCTAGACTTTGAATAGAATTATCTTGCTTCGTAACCGCTTTCTTCAGCGCCATCCAGGTGACAACTTTGTTATACTAGATAGCAAATACGGGCTTTTATGAATAGAGAGGTGGAACGGAGAGGGACAGGACTCGCACGTGTCTTGTGCGGCGTGACCTGGAGAGGGGGGAAGGAGCCGGTTATAAAACAATGGAGAGATGACAGGAGCAGGTCAAGAGAGATTATTCTCCCTCTCTACTCCGCCCTGGTGAAGACCCATCTGGAGCACTGGGACCAGTTCTGGGCTCCCCAGTTCCAGAAGGACAGGGAACTGCTGGAGAGGGGACAGCAG